>CAXKVY010000018.1:0-600000 GCA_964058915.1 Tetropium fuscum | reverse complement strand
TGAGGGATAAAAATAAATTATCGAACAATTCTGAAATTTTACCAATGTACTAATATTATATCTGTAAAGACCCTAAAAATAATTTAAATATTCTAAATAGGTACTTTTAGAAGAGGAGGAAAAAATATTTTATCGAAAAAGTCTGAAACTACGAAAACACCAAGATTATATATGTATGTGAAAACGCCAAAATAACGAATACATTCCGAACATTGCAAGGGTATTTCAAACACTAGAAACAGATCTTAGTAGCGCGAGCGGTGGCTTCTTTGCCGTTTGTTATTCATTATTGGAAATTAGAAGCATATTTAAATAAAAATATATTTTGAATACAACTCAAAACTTATATAGGCATAAGACATATTGTTTTTAGCTGTTCTTAATGTTAATTACATCTTATTATTTAATATATATATATATATATATATATATATATATATATATATATATATATATATATATATATATATATATATATATATATATATATATATATATATATATATATATATATATATATATATATATATATATATATATATCGTAATCACAATATTTTACAATGTAAATATTTATTATTATATGACACATTAAACAGCAGCTAATCAGATTCTATTTCCTCATCAGATGGCATTTCTGGACAATCTAATAGTAATATAACATCTTTATTAATAGAACCACTTTGCCTAGGTGGTAAAACTCTTAAACTAGAAATTAATGGATCTGATGAGACTAACATAACGTTAAATAAATCCACATTTGTAACTTTTCGCGACATCTTACGTGTATTATGTTCTCTATAATATTTCACTTCTTTATGTCTAGATTCTTGAGCGTCTTCTCCAAGCTGGCCAATCGGGAGTAAAAACTTCTCGATAATGTCTTTTCCGTGTAAAAGTATTTTGTGTATAGTTGGAGGCATTGGGTACCATTCATACAATTTCATGTATAGCTGGGCAGTTTCATAAGCATACTGTCCGAATGAAGTAGCATTTACTTTATAATTACAATTTATGGTCTTCAAAATTACACTAAATCTATAAATTAGAGTCTGGTCTATACCTGTAATACGTGATGACAATGCTGGGTAAGCGAAAAATTTGCGAGCAGTATTGCCATTGTTGGTATTACCAAAGCCAGGTTTTACGGAATCCACCAAAAGATCCATTTCGTTACGGAAAGATGTAATAATTTTTTGTCTTCTAGTGCTGCATAACTTTTTATTTACATCACCACGAGCTTGCCACATCTTAAAATCGAGCTTATACGATATATGTAATAAACATTCAAACGCCCTAATATAAGCATGTAAAGAAGATATTCAAGTCAAGAGAAGAAGGATCGGAAGTGCGCAATTTCACCTGATCTAATTTATTAAATTCTGATGGACCAGCTTTACAAATATAACATTTTTGAGAAGAATTTGAGGTCAAAGCGTTGCACACCTTGCCATCTACCATAGTTTTTAATAATTTGTGATGTACAACAAATTCTTTTTCGATTATTTTCAGTTTAGTAGTTGTAAGGTTGCCAATTTGATTCTCAATGTAAGAGAATTCAGATTTTATCACGTCAGTAGTTTCCTTTATAAATTGGAATCTTATGGGTCAACAGAACCGTGTTGAAGAAGTACGTGGGTTTTGCCACAACACTAATTTTGAGCTTTGAACTTGATGGTAATACATTTGCAAGGGAACTATAGATGTCGTTAAAATACTTGAATCATCATGCTGTGTCTTATTCGGATTATCTGATTCAAAATGTTGATTATAATTGCTCTGACTTCCACTTCCATCTGCACCCCATTTATAAAACATATGTATATTGACAATGGGTACATTTTTATCAATAGATAAGAGAACCTCCTTTTGTGCTTCAGCAATTCGAGAAACCGTGTGGTCTAATAACGACTGTAGTGGAACTTCGGCTGATGTTTCTGTCACCGTAATATTAGACTGCGGATAACATTTCTTTTTTGCTTCTATTATTCTGTAGTAAGGAGGATATAAATGTTTTAAATTTTTGCATTTTGCAGACTGCCTTAGACTTATGTATTGACTGCGAGTTAGTTTCAAACTTATAAATAATGCTAGAGTCTCCTCGGGCGAGTAAGATAAATTTCTACCTTTTTTTCTTGAGGTCAGTTTTCTTCAAACGTGCTGCACTCTTGGGGGAATGTGTAACCTTATGTACGATAACGGCAGCGTTCCTATTTCCACAGGAATGTAGCTTCATCTGAGCCGCCAATAATAATTCTTTGTCTGTCGACTCCACAGTTTTTTGCACTCTTCTTCGCTTTGTTTGCTGGCTTGCATCAGCAAATGATACTTTTGGTCGACCACGACCGGCCAATCCTGACCCAGAAGGTGTACACTGAACGGCACCAGATGTAATAAACTCTTCATTAAGCCATTCTATATTTTTTTTCATAAATCTGTAAATAAATCCGTGACTTGTATTCCACTTCCTCCACAAGGCCATGCAAAAAGTGTGGATGGCTTTCTGTATTTTTTTCTCATCTTGAGTAGTCACGTTCTCATTTCCGATTATGTCAATGATATGATCAAACAGGAAGTTCTTTCATCCCACCTCCATAGGACGGAATGGAGTTTTCGTTCTTAAAAGTTTGAATAATTCGAGTCGCGAGAAGCTTGCACGTCGACCTACAACATACAAAATAGTTAAATGTTGTGGGGCGTTGTGGAAGATTTAATTAGTATTTATCGAAAGCATAAGAACTGTCAAACACTACTATGTCAAAATAAATGTGTGCTAAAGTGTGCCAAAAAAGTACTCATCCAATAAACTTTGCACTTTGTTTCTTTTTCTAGTAATTGAAAACGTGAAAGTTAAAAAACACTAATATACTAAATCACAAATTGTTTAACATACATATACCTTGGAGAATATGCATAATTTTAAAAATCACATATATACACACTTCTGACGCGACGTTCTGACAGCTGACACAAGCACTTCGCAATAATGGAAAATAAGTCATTCATTGTCACACGAGCGCGCCTGCGCATACGTTCCCTATTGATTACGCGACACGACTAAGCGGAAGGCGTGGTAATTATAACATTCCCATGTAACAGTTAATTCTGAAGATTACCAGAACAGTTTCAGAGATATTGAGCCTGGATAAAAAATATATTTTTGGAATCCTAAATGTTACTTTCTGATCATCGTGCGACCGAGAATTTAGGAAAACCAAAATCGAGATAAAAACTTTATACCAGGGCAGCCTATGGAGCAAATTGAAAAAACAAATTTACCGTTTTTTGATATCCCGCTTATTTTCGAATATACGGGATTTATTGAAATTAAAATTTTTTTTGGAAAATGCACCTCTTACTGTTTAAAAACAAAGTAATGGATTGTTTTCTTATTTTCAAGTAAGCCTCGAATTGCTAGAATTTTTCATTTCTTATACGGAGTGCCTGGGAAAACATTTAATAAGCATGTGTCACAAAAAGTCTTTAAATTTAAATAAGCTGTGTGTATAATTAGAATGAACAACAGAGATTTTAAATCTGTGAGGAGAAACCATACAGAAATATCTCGAAACGGTTTTTTATATTTCTTGATGGGATGAGTATTATCATAATTAAAATTTCGTTGTAATTACACGATAAATCCCTATATAAAACATTTGAAAAACCTGCTGTAGTAACTAATGAACTGGCGGACTAAGTATTGTAACAATCAAGTCACCACTGGAAACAAAAAATCATGGTTGTGTGCTTATGACCACACGATAGAAGTGAAAACTACGAAATTAGTTGTAATGGTTGTGATCGAAAATATGTTGGACAAACGAGACGATCAATTAACACCAGATTTAAAGAGCATATGGCTCATCTAAAATATGGAAGAACAGATAAGTCTAGTGTTGCACAACATGCTTTTGACAACAATCATAGAATAGATATTAGTAATTTAAGATTAGTTAGAAATGTGACCAATAATAGACAGTTGGATGCATTTGAGAGCATAGAAATTGTAAAATGTAAAAGTAGTATGAATAGCGACAAGGGACCTATACCGTATAGCCCGCTTTACGCGTTGCTTAGCAACCGATCATTGAAGCGTGATTAGCCACGCGTAAATTTCACGGTGATATTATTAGTGACGTTACCATGAAAATAGTATAAATATGGTAGATTTTGTAGTTTAAGATTAGTTTTAATCGTCTCCTGATGATGCCAACTTGGTTGGCGAAACGCGCGTCGAGCGAAGTGAAAGTGTTTTGGTGTTTGTGGAAACTATTCCGAGTTTTATAGTTACATCAAAGGTTCCAGCCCTATCCAGTACTATATCTATTAATAACATTACTTTTAATTTTATTTTTTTTGTGTTGATAGTCCAATGGTAAATTTCAAAATTAATTTATTATTACGAATTTTTGCTCGAAATTCCTTCTAGATGTGTTTAAGAAAAAAATCAATATAATCTTTAAGCACCAACTGAAACTTGTATAATTGAATTAAGTAAAATTAAGTTTGGGGATTTAATTATTTTACTGTTTTATCTATTGTTTCGTACAGCGCTCACGTCTTACGAACTTAGTCTGAATAAGAAAACTCCCCGAAGCGGATCAACTCTTTTATTAGTTTCACCTGGATGGCATTAACTAGAAACCGTTTGAGATTGTAGATGACAATATTGTATCTGTCTGTCTATGGGAAATAATATCTGTCCTAATATTATGTTAAACAGTTACTTGTATACGTTATATTGCAAATGTATCTACAGGTATTTATTTTCTTCAGCCCTGTTTAACATCAGTCCCAAATAAGCTTTCCTTCTAAGGGGATAATTAAATCTTAAGATGTAACTTTATATCCTAAAATCGGATTTTGCCACGTAAAGTATATTAACGAGATTTAGAAGCCATTTTGGTACTTATAAAACAGCGGGGAATGCAAAGGAATGCTTTCAAATCGAGTTAAAATGCGTTATAAAGCGAAAATTTGAAGGTAACCGAACCAAATATGGGCAATGGGCACCCTTATTCAAATTATTTTATTGCAGTTACAGTATTTACTACAAAATAATTTAATTTGTAGATAATCTCTAGGTTGTGGGGATTCAAAAATTGTAGACAGAATTGATGAAATTGGTTTATAAGGTACTTAATAAATTCAAAATTAAAAAAACGATAACTGCTCATATTACCCAGGATCCAAAGCTTCAAAAATGCGCACCATATTTAGAGCATGTAACTGATTACACATCAATTTATTACTATTATTATTATTATTTATATAAAAACATTGAGTCGATATACAAAGTGGAATCATTTTGCTAATGGCGATAATCAAAGGACGATCAGATGAAATTATTCAAGTCACTTTGTAGCAGTCGATCATGAATCCAGTGCATGGAAATTTTCAGACTTGAAGATGGAGGTATTAAAGGTGGCAAACGTGATAATGCTAACTAAATAATAATTAGGTGATCGTTATCGATGAAATTAAATCAATAAAGTTTACCACTAAAGTACTGTCAAAGTGAATGTATTGAATTACTTTATTATTAAAATCCGTTCATCAACGTTCACTATTATCTGTGGTTTTAATGTCGTAATATAAAATATGGGCTCGTGCTCAATGAATAATTAATTTGGCCTCTGAGAACGCTACTTTGCTACATCAGAATATAAGCGCATTATTTCGGTAGACCATACTGTTTCACCAAAACGAGAAGAACACTAATGGAGCCAATATGGGCCCTTTACGGATCAATTATTTTGAAAGCAGACTACACAAAAGCCGAAGTAATGCCAGCATGCTACTCTAGATTTTCCTTTGATACTACTAAATAGAAAAATATGATATACACTCTTTTAGTTAAAATACACGATAGTTGAAGTGAGCAGTTCTAATTTACCAATCGAATTCATATAGAACGGGAGTTGAAATTTCATGCCTAGTTGCAGGTTTAAATTAACTTCAAACGGCAATACATTTAATGATCAGTAGAACCGTCATTAATTTGCAGGTATAGGTAACAGATTTTTCAATATAACCCTGTGCTATGTTTCTGTGTTGATAAACATAGTCCAATAAGCTGAGTAAAACACAATATTGTTTAAAACTATTTTAGGATTTACCTATATTGATGATAGTATCGCTGAACTAGACTGGGAGGTATCTGACCACATAATATATACCATACCTAGGCCATGTAATATTTGATGAAAGTGTCTGTATAGATATAATATTATTATATTCCAGAAGCTTTAGAGATTGTTGAACGAATATGTTCAATATATCTAATTTTCTATAAAAAAACCAATATAATTGATTGGTCTTGGTGTTCATTGGGATTCAGGTTAAATTTTACGACAAAGCAGATTACGAGGAAACGCAAAGATTGTTAAGACGAACAGATTTGATAAAGCTAGGACTGTAAAGGATACACAAAAGTTCATTATATAATCCCTCAGGATAAAGGACAAATTGAAATAAAGCGATATTCATTGGCACATGATACAAAAATTTGTAAAATAATGAAGAATAAATGATCATCATAACACAAAAGGACTGTATTGGAAACACAAAAATACTAATTATTTTTTACGTAGATATAATTTATATCTCTTTTTAAATATTGTCTGATTTCTGGATTTCTTATACCGTAATAAAGTTTTCTCATTGATTTCTTCAATTTACTGATCTTTTTACTGTTGCTGCTGTTGTTTTCGTAACGGTGAAAACTGTCGTGATTTATCGACATATTTATAAATAGTTCTAAAAGTTCCATCAGTCTTTTTACTTGTAAAATTCTTAATATCTAATTTTGGCCATTATTTAATTATTTCCAAACTTTAAGTTAACATCTTTCTTTACACCAACTTTTGGCAATCATTTTCTTGTCTCCATTTTAGCCCTCTATTGAATCTGAATTATTTAATTTGTCGTTCTGATCGATAAGTTTTACGAACTGTAATGATTTATATATTTGCTGTGCTCCAAATTTCCCTTGATACCCTCCTGATATCCTGTGCAAACGCTCCCAATGGTATGTAATGTACTCAGCCTTTATTGCAGCCGTTATTGATTATTCGTATTAATATTATTTGATATCTCAAAGGGCGACTGTAAATACAGATATCGCACTGGGAATTTCCACAAGTTTAACAGCACAAGTTGTAATGCCTCAGGGCTATTAAGAGAGTGCGGAGATTGCATGCCTCAATTGATTTATAATTTCAACTAATAGGTTCCCGGTTAATCTCGATAAATTATATGGTATTACAAATATAGTAGCTAAACCGTACTTGGGAAAGTTTTCATATAACAAGATAGCCCCTAACAACTGTATGGGAAAAATAACATGATGTTCTGGAGGTAGTCATTTCATTTTAGAGAAGTATTCAAATAGTCTTGCAGTTACTCAAAGAATTCAAAAAAGAAATTTCTGCCTCTTAACTCCGTATGAAATGTATACGAAGTTCACTGACCGCACAATCGCTGTTGCCACATGTAGTTTTCAAATTTCTCGATATTGAATTAAAATATCAAATACCAAAATACTATATAAAAGTTGTATATATTATTTATGGATGTCAGAAAAGAATGATTGTGCATTAGGGTGGGCCGAAAAAAAATTATTTAGATTTTCACTGTGCAATACCCAAGAAAAGTTGCATTATAAGATGAATAGTCACTGAGATTTTTTTCATTTTTTTAAAAAAATATCTTCAGTCCTCTACCACCCCTTTAATCACCCAAAAAATTAAATTGAAAACGAAGAATTGCAAGACCCATAAAAAGTGTCATTTTCGTCTATAAAATTACCCCAATTTTTTATATATTTATTACATAATATCTTCAGCCCTCTACCACCCCCTTAAAATAGCCATTAATTAAGTCAAACTCGAAATTTCTTGTTAACGTAATGCCATTCGCAAAAGTAAGTAAAAATATCATTTTCCCTACAGAACAAGCATTTGTTCGACACTAAAACCAAGCAACAGCGTAACTTAAACTAGTCGTAACAAGTCGTGACATGTTTACTGGGTCGTCTCGTCTGTATACGCCACACCGCACGTTCGACTGCCATTACGAAGTCGCAAGTTGACCAGAGTAGGTGGATGACGTTTATTTAAACCGAGATTTAAACCAATACAAAACTGTGCTTGCGTGGCACAAGACAATCACAAAAATATCAAAGACGTATAACAGGCAACAATGAATCTGCCAAAATTAAATGTGACAAGAAGTACAGTCGAGTGTCCCATTTTCGGTAAACCGACAGATTTAAACCCTCTTGTACTGCCGACAATTGAACAAGTGCTTCGTTGTTATTTGTTTGTTAGATATGATTTAAAATTTAACAAACAGTGCTCAAAGGAACCGAGTTTTGCAGAAATTTGCAAAGATCTTGTGCCTAAAATTGAAAATATATGGAAATCCGCGTCAATTCCAATTGTATCTAAGGATCGTATCGTTCAGTTGATACGCAAACACCACGACAAATATTTAAGCATAATAAGATATCCTAAAAGCAAACGGAACAAACAATATGAATTAAAAGTAAGTGATTTTAAAAGAGAGTCATCAGAGAAACTGTTTGATATTGCTTCTTGCAAATGTGACTTCTCTAGATGTGGATGTGAGAAGGCAAGAAAAGTACCTTACCAGGAACAAATGTTCCTTACTGATCAAAGATCAACAAGGAAAATGGTTATCGGAAATATTGATCGTATAGAAACCAGAAGGTTAACTATCAAAAACGCTCGAAAATCAGTAGATACGAAACGGGTGGAAAAATACAAATCTGGATTCTACGATTTGTTACCTATACCAGAATGTTCTACTCAGGATAAGGTAAATACACTAAATGTACAGTCGCTGAATACAGATGGAACCTCTAAGCCATCATCGAGTGATGATGACGAATTTGCTGTCAACTTGCCTTCAACTTCAAAGTGCACTCAGATGAGGTTGAAGTTACCCACATTAGGTATTGTCTGCGATAAATACGGCTTATCTGATAGATCGGCTGCTGCTGTTGCAAGTGCAGTTTTAAAGGATGTGGGAATAATTACTGCAGAGGATTCCTCAAAAATAATCGACAAAAACAAAGTGAGAAGGGTACGACAAAAAAATAGAAACGACTTAATTAGGGAGTTTCAATCTGCTAATAAAAGCATCGAAGGCCTGTACTTTGACGGAAGAAAAGATAAAACACTAGTGGTCGAGAAAAAAGGCGATCGATTTTATAGAAAAACCATTGTAGAAGAACACATATCCCTCATTGAAGAACCCAATTCTCTTTATATAGGCCACGTTATTCCAGTCACAGGCAAAGCTAAGTCGATTGGTAAGGCAATATTAGACTTTTTTTCGAAAAACAATCTAGATTTAACGAGTTTAGTGGCGATCGGCAGTGATGGTACCGTTGTAAACACTGGCCACAAAAATGGTGTAATAAGATACATTGAAAGTGAACTTAAACGTCCTTTACAATGGTTCATTCGCCAGTTACATGCCAACGAGCTACCATTACGACATTTATTTGAACATTTAGATGGCAGCACAGCAGGACCCCGTCAATTCTCTGGGGAAATTGGAAAATCATTAGAAAATTGCGAACTTTTGCCAATTGTAAACTTTAGCAGAATAGAATGTGAATTGCCAGAATTGACAATAACTTCTAGCGAATTAAGTACAGATCAGTCATATCTTTACGATATTTGTAAAGCTATTTCAAGTGGTGACTTTAGTTTATCTTTAGCGAACCGCAATCCTGGCAAACTAGCTCATTCGAGATGGCTCACAATGGCTAATCGAGTACTTCGCCTGTACGCAGCAACCGAAAAACCAACATCAAATCTACAGGATTTGGTCGAGTTTATTGTGAAAGTTTATGTACCGATGTGGTTTCGCATCAAACTCAATCCTAATTCAACGCAAGGCGCACTACATGTATTTCAAACAATTAAATTATCGCGGTACTTAAGACAAGATCTAAAAAATGTTGTAGACGCAGTGATTCAACGAAATGCATATTTTGTTCATCCCGAAAATATGCTTCTATGTATGTTGGCAGATAATCGCAAATGGGTACGTGAACTCAGTTTGAGAAGAATCCTTAAGGCTAGAGAAATACAACAGCACTCTGATAAAAAAAGATCCTTTGTCATACCAAAACTTAACTTCACTGCTGTTGAGTACTTTGACTTGATCAACTGGTCCGAGTGCGAGGTAACTAGTCCACCAGTTGTGACTTACGTATCAAATGACGAGATAAAAAAAATCATTAATGAAGGCGTAATACCAGAATTTGACTTTTATAAATTTCCATGTCACACTCAATCAGTGGAAAGATGTGTAAAATTGGTAACAGAGTCATCATCATCAGTTGTAGGTCAAGAATCTAGAGATGGTTTCATCCGCTCCAGAATAAAATCAAAGGAGATCATCCCAACTTTTGAAAACAAGGGACAATTTAAAGTTTAAAGACATATAAAAAAGCAAATTTGTTTATTTGTTTTATATTTTTTTATTCATTGTTAAATTCAACATTTGTTTAATAATTAATATAGGTCTGTTTTTACAATATATGGGTATTATTTGTTTGGTTATAAGTGTTTTTATTATGTATTAGTTTGCTATCTTGCATAATGGTTCTTAAATATTTGAAAATCCATACTATTACAATCCGAGACATGCGTAAAATAGCAGTAGGGGGGCAAAAGACCTGCCTTTGGAAGTCTACAAAATATTTACAGTCATTTTAAAAACTGACAGGTAACATAGAAGTCATTATGACTTCGATTAAAAAAATCCGTCGTTATAGGGGTGGTAGAGGGCTGAAGATATTATTTTAAAATTTTGAAAAAAATTACAGTGATTATGCATACCAAAAGGCAACTTTTGGCGGGTATTGTGATCCGTTGCTCCAATTCTTTTTTTTTGAAGCCATTTTCGGCCCACCCTATTGTGCATACCATAATATCGTATATGCCAAGATGCCATTTTTACAGTTACTTTGAAAATATTTTTGTCTACTTTACTACGTCGTCTTGCGGTTTCCACCGAAGCAGGAAAATTTGTTAAGAAGCAGGCAGTCACTGCTGTATCGAAAGGATTCTGTCGGAGGTGGTCAATATCGATATCATTATATAAATCGGCATAATAATAATAATAACAATTATAAGGAAAACTTCAAAATATAGAATAATTATTAGTAAACTGACAAATAAAATTGACAATCAAGTTTTCATTACCTGAAAGCGTGTTTCACATTAATGAAAAAAATCGTTTACTTTCATTTGAACGGCACTGTACCAAGATTTAACATTTCGACCAATTACCGATTTAAAATTGTAACTTCTAGCTCTATAAGGCTTGGATCGTCCTTTAGTGTCCGAACAGAGCCGGTAGCGTTCAGAAAGGGTATTCCTCAGCAATCCTTTAGATCCCTTCTATTTTTCATCTCACTACTACCATTAAACATCCGCGGATATAGCTGAGGCACATTTGGTGATCGAAAGCATAGACAGACATCCACTTGTATTGCATGGATGATTTTAAACTGTATGCCTCCGGAGAACAACTGTCCCTTAAGGATGTGCAGAAGTTGTATGCTATTAAAATTGAGTTCGCGACAAATGTTAACTGAATTATCTGAAGAGAGGACGAAGCGTCAACATTGGATATACCGTCTAGCTCGTGGATTACACCATCTGAATGCCGAAGAGACGTACACCTACCTGTTGTACAAAAACGGCACAGTTATGGCAGGAGGTAGCAGTCGTTAAAAACTTCCTCCGCGGTAAGTACAGTACAGAAGACTCACTTCTCCTGAAGAAACAATCACGCAACGCAGATTGGTACTAATATCTAATACAAAAAGCTTCTGCCAAAAATAGCAAAATCAATAATGAAACACTGGTTCTCATCTCATAAAAGGCCGCCTACAACCCTATGGAAACACATTCTGTAAATTTCGATAATTTTCTGCGTTATGGTTCTCTTCCTCCGAGATTCCTCTTCCGCGAGACTTGACCGGTAAGATTTCGATCCTCGAAGTTATGCAATTATGCAAGGCGTTCGTGGCACTTGGATGGGTGACCTAGGCAGGCTTGGGGATGGGCTGTGATAGTCCAACTGAGATTAACTTAACACACACTTAACATCTGCGTCGAACGCGTGGTCCCAGATAAATGGTAATGAGGACTAGAGTAATAAATCTCGGTAACTCAGAACCATCCTATCATACATAAAATTTGTAGAGACTTTGCCACCAAGCCAAGGCAAGCAGCTAGCGAGACCTAAATAACATGACATACCTGCGTAAACAATAGTATTCGCAAATGCTAGAATATTTTATTTTTGGTAGGAAAAAACAAGAAACAAGAGACCTATTTATCTAAAATAATGACAGTAGTAAATTATGACAGCAGTTGGAGCCGAGAAATTGACTGAGCTGGAAAACAGGGATTCCATAAGGAGATTCCCGTCTCAAGACACGATCGTCTCAACCTTCGTGGGTCTCATCAGTATAGGGTAGGTGGATGCCATGATCGGTTAAGCCTGCCGTGACGTCGTTGTAACAGAGTTCACCAACGATATATTTTTCAGAGTAGAGAAGAAGGACTTGAACTTGAAGGACGTGTATATTATTTTGACTATTATTAGAGACCCTTTATTATTATATATTTACAGCGCCCTCTACCGGATCATTCACGTATGCTGTTTAAAATATCCTAGACGCTTGAGTGTGGTATTATCCTATAAGCCTGTATAAAATAAATGTTCCTATAGTTTAAATTCCAACGTAAGATTTTGTTTTTAGAACCGTTAAAAATAAAATGTGTTATAAATCAAGCCGGACTGATTTTTTTGTAGTAAGCTTCTTAATCTAGCCCATAAAATGTAATAAAGCGGTATTTTCTCCTTAGCCACAATGGGGCATATGGCAATATTTTTATAGATATGAAACTACTTGCGTAAGGCATTCGCGGTCCCAACGGAGGCTCCGATCAATCTTGATCACAGTCTATTTCTCTATCAGCCTCCCTTTCGTGTTATTACCGTAATAGAGAAAGTATCTGCGGTCCAGGCTCCGGCAAAATGTCACATCCATCATTCTAACATAACTTTGTTGGACACTGCTTTATCCACTTATATTTATATAAATCAATCAAAATCTAATTTATCAAAATTATTTGTGGATGGATGAAATATTGCGGGCGTAGAAATTGTTTTTATAGTTCGTGGTGCGTGGGTGGTAATTTAATTATATACCGCTATAGTTTGCAAGAATTCGGAAATGTATAAGAGTCGGAGGATTAGAAATTGCAGATGTTGTTGGTATACTTATTTATAGTACCCGTCAGAAATAATTCATATTCGTATAAAAACTCGTATAAGGAAAAGTCATATATAAAGGTTCGTATAAAAAGCATCGGATTGTTTCCTCGTCCTAAGTAAAAACCGAGACAGGGTCAGGCTTGGTTTTTCTGAGGAGTGTAAGTATAGTAGCAACCACACGCTAAATTGACTATTTGGTATTTCGTATGGCTCGCAGAGTTTCACTGTTAACTATGATCTTGTAATAGTTTATAGTAAACATGTCTCGGCCGTGGAAGGATAATTCTACTGTTTCGGGGCCATCGGAGAAGAATTATTGTGAAAATGTGTATCCTGATATTGAAAACGAACCTGCTATGAATTTGGTAGGACCCCGGGCACAGCATGAACAGAAACCAGCAGGCTATCTCTCACCACTTTCCATATATCAGCAAATATGAAACGATGACGTCAATCCGCCATTTTGGCATAGAAGACAGAGAGAAGTATTCAGAGAAATATGTGGCCTACTTTAAACTTATGGTTATGGTACCGTTAAAACGGGGTGGTTAGGGACGGGGGTCAATAAAACATTGGCAAAATTGTTACAATTGGGAAACTATCGATATTAATAACGATCGATATATGATGTTTAAAAGGATTCATTAGTAAGTACTACATATTTTTTTATTACTCGTATTGTAATTTTTTATTGGAGGAATATATATAAATGGAATTAACCCAAACGGCTGTACCTACCGATGAATATAAAAGTAAAAATGTAAACATGAAAGACAAAGTTTATAAACCTAAAAATATAAACAATGAAAATGAGTACGAGTATATAAATATTAATGAGATTTACAAAAATACATCAGAGTACTTTGTTTATCCTGTAGTGAATGAGTAGATACGTTAAAGTATTTATATTTGTAGTAAAATATGTCTTATATGGTTCATAGCATATTGCCTTGTCCGGAACAAGATGCCCATTTGAGTGATTTTGTTGTAATCATATAATTTAATGCCATATGCATTTTGAGTCTGGGCATTTATCCAGTTACCAAATAAAATCAATAAAATTCTTATATTTGTAACAATTAATTGCAAAACGATTTGAACACACACACATTTGAACGTGTAACTTACATTTTTGTTTGGAACCTTATGTAAGGTAAGGTGGAGTAAGAGCGATTTTGGGGTAAGTGCGACTATGCCATAATAATTTAATTATAAAAGCATAACAGGTATCGCCCTCTAATGGGTCTTGAGATAAATTCCTAATACACAAATTAGTCCCTAGTAGAGATCTGTAATTTAATTATTTGAGATGTCACCACATACGACATACCTCATATGGAAAATTCTCGGTTGCTAAGTTGGCATAGTTTCAAATAAGCTTCTGTAATCTGAAGAATTTTAAACAATCGTATTGTCCTTATAGGTTTTTTTGATAACATATAAGTAGTGTTCTTTAAGTGGTAAGTAATATTTTCATTAATGATGTTTTTTTTATAAATTGCCATGTCACTCTTGCCCCTAAAATGTGATCTGGGGTAAGTGCGACTGTAATTCAGTTGTAACTTGGGAAAAGAAGTACTAAGTTATTACATTGGACATAGGCTTCAGTGTTATTTTCGTTTTTGTAATGCCTATATGTTATATTCTAGTTTTAATTTTGTTAGAATGAAAATTGAAAATAAAAAGTTTTGTACACTCATCCGTACATTTAGGTAAAGTTTTGTTCGCTAGATTCACGACAAATCTGGAGATAGGATATTGCATTGAACTATACGCTCTTGCTCCAAAACACTTTAATATCACTTTAAGTACGAAACTACAGCCAGAAACGCACTTACCCTATTATACGGGGCGTGCGATCTATTGCCAAAAAAATATAACTCTGTTTTTTCTATACGTATTATTACAAATTTGCTCAATTCATACACTATTACATTCCCAATATTTCATAGATTCATGTATTACAGTTGGAAATATCTGGGATAATAACAAAAATTTCATGGCTTTTTACATTTCAATTATGAAATTTCTGGGTCACCTTACCTTAATTTATTTTTGTTGCCCTACACTTCAGCAAGCATCTATTCTAGGTACCTACGCTGAAATCAATTTTACAAAACGAAATATTTTCTTTTCATTTCTACTTCTAAAATGATAGAAAATAAGGGACTTTTTTTATAGGTACATGTTTTATAGGTATAGGTATAGGTTTTTTTATAGGTATAGGTATAGGTTTTTTATAGGTATGTAAAATTTTTTAAAAGCAAATCACAATAAAAACGTTTTACTTTGCCTTATTCTAAGCAGTTACTTATGCCCGAATTTGGTAATTGATTAACAATAGTAAGACTGGGAGTACTATGAGAAATACTACCTGAATTTAAATCGACTGTTTTATGACGTAAGATTGGCTGGCCATCGCCAATATTATTAAACTGAGAAACATTATTTGATATAAGAGTGTGTCGTTCTTTAATAGCTTCAAGTACCTTTGTGGATCTCTTTACATGATTCTTTATCCTAGTAGAATTTTTTGGGTACTCCTCTTTGCAAAATTTACAAATAACGCGCTAGGTTTTATGCTACAGATTTGATGTGCATCGTGGAAATAGTACCACACAGCAGCTTTTGTTTTGACCATACTGGATTTAAAATAAACACATTCGACAGATTAACAGATACAAATTAAACTACTGGATAGGGCTGGAACCTTTGATGTAACTATAACACTCGGAGTAGTTTCCACAAACACCAAAACACTTTCACTTCGCTCGACGCGCGTTTCGCCAACGAAGTTGGCATCATCCGGAGACGATTAAAACTAATCTTAAACTACAAAATCTACCATATTTATACTATTTTCATGGTGACGTCACTAATGATATCACCGTGAAATTTACGCGTGACTAATCACGCTTCAATGATCGGTTGCTAGGCAACGCGTAAAGCGGGCTATACGGCATTGGTCCCTTGTCGCTATTCATACTACTTTTACATTTTACAATTTCTATGCTCTCAAATGCATCCAACTGTCTATTATTTGTCACATTTCTAACTAATGTTAAATTACTAATATATATTTTATGATCGTTGTCAAAAGCATGTTGTGCAACACTAGACTTATCTGTTCTTCCATATTTTAGATGAGCCATATGCTCTTTAAATCTGGTGTTAATTGATCGTCGCGTTTGTCCAACATATTTTCGATCACAATCATTACAGCTAATTTCGTAAATCCCAGACCTTTCATTTGGATCAATTTTATCCTTTGGATTGTCTAAAAGTTGATGTAATTTATTACTCGACGAATGAATCGCTGTTATACCCACGTTTTTGAAGACCTTACTCAAACCACGAGTAAACCGGGGTTCGTACGGGATGGATACATATTTTGGAGTCTCTATATCCTTTTGAAAGGTCGTAGAATTACGAAGTGTGTCCTTAAATTTACGCTTCCTAATTAGTTTTTCAACTATATCTCTAGGATAACCATTACTCACAGCTATATCTTTAATTAATACTTTTTCTTTTTCAAACCTCTCATTACTGAGAGGGAAACTTAGTAAACGATGGACAAGAAATTTAAAACTTGCCATTTTATGTTGATAGCAGTGATGAGAGTCATTAGCGATATATCTGATCGGACTGGTATCTTTTCTATATATATCAAATTCTAACCTATTGTCACTATTTTTAATTACTGATACATATTAAAAATGGAAGTTTTCCATTATTTCCTAGTTCATATGCAAACTTTACAGAAGTAAAACGACTATTTAATTTGGAAATGAAGTTTTCTACATCCGCAATATTATTGTCAAACACGGCAAAAATGTAATTCACATACCTCAGCCAAATCCTAGGAAAATACTCGAATTCTTCTTTTGCTTCAGTTTCAAATCGACTCATGAAGACATTAGCAATGAAAGGCGATAAACAGTTACCCATTGCGGTTCCTTCATGTTGTTCATAGAACTTGTCATTGAGACGGAAGCAATTTTGTTTCATACAAAGTTTTGTAAGGTTAATATATTCTTCTATTACTTCTTTTCTATAGTTGTTTAATTCGAGTAAATCCTCAAGATAGTACAAGGTGTGTGGAATTGGTACACTCGGAAATAATGAACAAACATCAAAGGAAATCAAAATTTCACCCTCTTGCAATTTAATATTCTTGACCTTATCAATGAAATCATTCGAATTTTTAACTGAAAACTAGGCTGTGCAATGGGAAAGCTTTCAAATTCCTTAGTCAAACATTTTGATGAGTGGTAAGTCGGATATCCGATACTATTGGACGCACCGACTGACTTCCCTGGCTTATGAATTTTTGGTAGACAATACAATCTAGGTACAGTAGGGTTAGATACACGTAACCTATTCTTAACAGGTGGAGTAATAAGGTCCTTACATTATTGGAAAAAATACACATAAAATTGCACTGAGTAGAATCCTTTGTGAGAAAAATTACTATACTACATTTTTAGGTTGAGTAAAATACGTAAGTTTCTGTCATTTATGTAATTTATGATAATTTTAAAAAATGTATAGAGGCGTTTGAGGCGGTGAGAAATTTAAATAGGCTTATAATATTACCAAAAATTACAGAAATTTTAATTTTAGGCCTTTTACCTAATTTTACGATAATTGTAAAATTACCATGCGTGCAGATTAAATATTTTTAATACTACATTACCGATAGTCCAGCTATATTCAATCATATGTATTCCCGCCCCCCCTCGGGTTACTAGGAACGTTATTAGGAAGTTTGCGTAGGATTGAAGCTCATTCTCCCTTCTCCATATCTCTGGAGCTGATCCCACATAGATTGGTTTCCATTAGAGTTATTTCAATTATACCAATTTTTATTTTTCAATTGAATCACCCTGTATATTCAAGAATATAGAAATACGGATACATGTTCAATGTACGGGCATGCCTATTCACAGAAAGTATCCCACACAGCCACCACTTTTGAATTTTTAAATAGCGCCAAATTCCACATCATATGTTTGGCACATCGTTGGAAAGGTAATTATATAATAAATACTTCATAAAATGCATCTTAAAATAAGGATAATATTAAATTAATTGTTTTTAGGCCAAGCTGCGGCACCAGGCATATGTTTGTCGGCAACTTGTGGGCAAAAGAAGACCGTGTGAACTAGCCGGTATACAATAATTTTACATTAGGCTGCAAAACTTAATTGCAGTGATTCTATGGACCGCCACTGTTTAGCAGCTTTGTAATTTTCCTTGTGCACGATACGAAATTTTCCGAGGATCTCTTCTTCGTTTATTATACATCTTAAAATAATATTTTAGCCGAATCCATTCATAAACTCATTAGGTGCCTAAGAAAATTCCGTGTCCCGAGTCCCACGAAAGAATATTTCGAATAACTTCATTTAATTAGAGAATTTGTGACATATTTCTGCTTCATTAATATAATTTAATCCTTGCAAAAGACAAGAAAGTTACTTGGAAAATACGTGGGCGTTCATATTGATTTTCTCTTTGTTACATTAAGTCTTCATCAATAATTTAAATACTTAAGTTACTGCAAGACTTACGCAGAATATGTTATACAATTTTTTATCGAGCTCGTATTTTTAAACAGCCGGACTTTTCCCAGCCCAATTGTTAGAATCGGACATAATATATCTTGTCATGATATACTTGTATTCGAACTATTGTGTAAAAATATTAAAGAATGCTTTGTAACACTGTATCTCCTTTCATCTTTAGCCGGTCTAGTACATTGCACGTTCGGCTTTATGGCTAAAACCGGGCGTAAACCTCAAAACTCGCTAAGTTTCTCATTTCAGTGGCCGAAGTTGAACTACACAATGCTCCCTAAGACTTTACACAAAGCTGGACTTACTAATATGCTAATGTTATTGCTGCACCCCGGCAGTTGAGAAGTTTCTACGGTTGTGGGATCGTTAATTAAAAACTACACCCGGTTGAGGAAGTCATTGGGTCTGCCTAATAGATGTCCAGACTTTCAGGGTTCGATGGCTGGAAGCGAAAGAAATTTACTAAATTGTTAGAAACAAATTGTGCGTATATCTTCTTGAATCCAAAAATTTCCCGCTAAGCTGATGGCGATATTAACCAGAAATTGTCGAAACTACCAATTGACGTTTTAAATGCGAATAAAAGATATAATTAACGCCACTATACAGGGTGTTTGGTAAGGCGATGCTGACCTGGAACGAGGTGGTAGAGGGGTCATTGGACAGCCATATTATTTACTCCTTTGATTGCACCATTGAGAAGTTTTTTCACATCAGATAACTTAAATGTTGTATTTTCTCTAGCAACGTTCCCTTTTATTTGCGCCCAAATAAGCTCAACTGGGTTCAGTTCGCAGTGATATGGAGGCAATCGAATTACCTCCATTCCTCTTGCTTTGGCCATTTCATCCACTACATACTTCTTGAAAGCTGGAAAATGTTGCCTTGCCAGTGTCAACAATTCAGCTTTAAGTAGCTAATCATCATGTTCAATGTTTCTTTCTTCCAGTCAGTCTTTAATTTGTCCTTTCCGTCATGCAGTTTTAGGCAGCGTGTTCTACGAGAATGATAAGATGATTGCTTTTTATTTTATTTCCTATATTAGGATAATTGCGCGCGCCACTGAGCACCGCATTCCATCAGTTTGCATATAAAACGAAAGTACTATAATGGTAATTAAAAAATGTTAAAAATGTGATCAAAATATTACCAGCGACTGGTAAAAATTAATGATACGTATGATAATGCTACTTATAGAGGATAAAATAGAAACATTTTAAAAGCAATTTTCTTGTACCTAAGGTAGCGGCAAGATCGATTAAATTAGATAGGTTGCCCCGTAACTTTTGCTGGAGGATCCGGCAGGGGGAAATGTGATGTCATCTGCCAGAATGTGTTGCCATATAGCCAGTGCGACGCTTCTCTGCCTATATGTTGTACTGTATTTAGAATGTAAACAAAATAAAGTAGCTTTCTCATTAGTCAATTATCAAATCAAATTGGCCGCAAAAAGTCATTAAGAAGCAAGCAACTAACAACTCTCGTGTCAATTGTAATTTGGCAACCCCGTTAACGATGTTTTGTTTTGGGTTTTAGTATAGGACGCCGCCACGCGCCAACAAGAATAACAACACCTCTAGAGCGATTATTGTTATTGCACACGCGCTTGCTTAGTTCCTAATCGATTCTTGATCTTTTTAACGGTTTATTTGTTGCGGTATTATATCATATTGCCTCAAAAGTGTTGTGTTCCCGGTTGTAAAGGGAATTACGAAACCAGTAGAAAAGTTCGGGTGTTTCGTTTTCCCAGAGACGAAGGGAATCGCAGAAAATGGCTCTCTGCAATTCGCCGTGAAAGTTTTGTGCCGAGTGACAACTCCCGAGGGTGTGAGTGCCACTTTGAAAAGGAAGATTTTATTTACAAAATTTCCCAACAGGATACAAAAACTGGTGAGATCGTTTCAGTTGTTTTAGTTTTACCCCGGTTAAGAGAAACTAGCGTACCAAGTAAATTTCCGAACTATCCCAAATATCGTATCGAAAAAGCAAAGACGAAAAACTTACAGAATTACATGAAATACATTTTCAGACATACATACAGACATGTCAAAGCTTAATCATGCCGTGAACTTTATGTCCAATGTACTTAAAAACTTAAAAATAGAGGACGAAAATGTTTCACAAGGAATTGAATTTATTTCTGATCAACTTAAATTGCGAACATTATCAAAAAAACGTTATAGATATTCCACTACCACTATGTTTTTTTGCTCAATTTTATATACAATTAGTCCTCATGCATATAGATATTTACGAAATCGTGGACCTATAATATTGCCCCATCCCGAAACAATCAAAGGAGTCTGTAATGGTTTTCTAAATGATCCTCATATTGATGAGAAGAAAACTTATTTAACATATGCACAAAATTTTTTTAAATATTTAAAAGACCAAGACAAATATGTTAGTTTACTAATGGATGAAATTCACATTGATCCATATTTAGATTATAAAGGTGGTAATGTTGTAGTAGCTGCAATAAATAATAACGATTCGTTAGCGACATCTGCGTATACATTTATGATTACTAGCATTTGTTAAAATTTTAAAGAAGTTGTTCATATTGCTCCTGTGTCTAAAATTAATCACGAATTACTTTTCAGTTTTCTTAAAACAATTAACCATCTAGACTCTAATAATTAGACACATGTAATCTTGACTGTATTCCGAAACAGTTAACAGTTAACAGTTAACCATTTAAATTATT
This sequence comes from Tetropium fuscum, assembly GCA_964058915.1. Taxonomy (NCBI): domain Eukaryota; kingdom Metazoa; phylum Arthropoda; class Insecta; order Coleoptera; family Cerambycidae; genus Tetropium; species Tetropium fuscum. The sequence goes on along the minus strand of CAXKVY010000018.1, from coordinate 578,380 downwards.
TTTTACCTGTGTTTTTCATAGACTTTGATAGATTTATGCCGTAATATCTTTGTTTAGTTTGATCTTTTTATTGATTTCCAAAACTACATTAAAACTATTTCAGACATACCTACCTAAATAACTACATAAAGCCCGTAATAACATAAGTATCTCGTAGGCCTCTGGATGGTGACGTGACGAAGCAGCACTTTGTCCTTGTATTAGAGGTGTTGTTGATTTAAAGCAGTTTACACACCAACGTATGTTTTTAAGCATGAATTATTGTCAAATAGTAGGAAATATAATTTGTTGTGTCTCTTTCTTTGGCGACAATATCTTAAGTTATCACCTAGTGGTCACTTTATACATACTTTGATCGCATTTAAAAAAAAATATATTAAATCTTGAAAATCGACACTTTTAATTACCATTAGAATTTTTTGTAATGTATACCATCTTTTTATAGGCAACAGAACCTTGTCATTTTATTGGTACAAGATTCTGATACAGAAAAACTATATTATGGATGTTTTTCAAAAGACAAAATTGGTAATATAAAAAAATCGTAGCATTTTTCATAAAGGTATGTCTGGTTTATATGGATGAGAAGTGACTTTCTACCACCTCGTTCCAGGTCGGCGTCGCCTTGCCCTCCGTCCCTGCTATTGCATAGGTACCTATTGAACTAATATAAATTTCACTACAATCATTTACAATACATTACTTAATATAATTCAATGACATTGAGAACGGCACATAAGACAAACATCAAATGAATTATTCAGTATGAGAGAATATATAATTTTGATGGATGTTATGTACCCTTCAGCTGGTCGTAAATATTATATATGAAACCGCGGCGAAGAAGGGATATGCAATATCGACATCACGATAATATAAAACCGATGGGGTCGTACGAAGTCTAGAAAGTAGAAAATAGGGAAAAGATTATCACCTTTATGAAACCTTTGGGCACAGTTTCCAGTTTTATTTCATTTAGGAAGGCAAACATATAAGGCTGGCTTTCCAATTCACCACAAGCCTAGTTTTCATAAGTAAATATCATGTTTTTTTTGTGATATCAGCATCAATACTATATATTTATATTCTTTTCAATGATTCTTCCGAATAAAAAAGCATTAGAATCCCCAACTATAAATTTGCTCCGATATTTTTATCCAGATGCAGCAGTGTGTAATCTACACAAGATTAATTTGTTTATTTAATACCCCGTCCTCCATAATATCGAAATTAGAGAAAACGAAACGCGAGAGTGAAAAATATAAGTACCTAATAAAATTTGGAGTAATAAGTAACAACGGCGTAGCCTCTTTTTTTAAAAATATAGTCATGAAAAGCATCTAAAAAATATTATTGAGGCCTATCAAAAATAAAGCAATGAATATGCTAAAGGGTCTGAAACAAGCGAACTAGACATATTAGTTTCCACCCTCTAATCTCACTAATTAACTTACTAAAGAACTCACTTATATTCATAACAACCTCTGAACTATTTAATTCCCCATTATTATTTATATATAGAACTTTACGCTAGTTTCATAAATTTGAGTCGTACGGAAGATGTAAACTAAAATACGCATTACTTTACGACATAAATATAGAGATGTTTTTATGACTTTAATAAAAACTTTAAGTTGATGTTCCATGAAATTTAATATCGTTCCACTAGCATTTAAATATGATGTGTCGTAGTAAATCTGGATGCAACAATAAATCTCGTGCGAATTGCATTGTGAACGGCGCTGAGTCAGAGTGTCAGAAATGCGAATGTAAATAAGTTGAATTAAAAAATTTAAAGATGGTAGGTAGGTAGGTAGGTAAAGTAAAATTGTCGCTGAACATTGGCAATAAACTTTAGGGTGTGAAGCATTTTATCAACTTCAAACTTGGATTGGATTCACTGATTTAGGACACTATTCACAACGATGTTTAATAAGAAGATATGGATTTAGATATTTAGGAAACTACCTAAGCGCTATCCTCAATGCACAAGTTATAGATTAAATTATTAATTATTTAACATTACACACAATAACAAATTCAAATTAAACTGAAATCATTCAGAAACAGATACACTGAACTGATGCAATTTGTTACTCACTTTTGTTTTTACTTTCATACTATTTTACCGGAAATTTTTTAATAGAATGTATACGCGTGGTTGTCGATCTTATGCCTCAAGCTTATCTGATATGCGTTGCTATCCGTTGTTACGGAAATTTTTAAGAAACAATTACACTTCCTTAGTTTCCATGTATTTTCTGTTTGCTGAAACAATTGACAACCAATCCAATTCTTCTATTAATTACACTTTTCTTATTTTCACTGCTTTATATTATGTTATGTATATCACACTTTATGTGATTTTATTTAGAGGTATTATTCACTTTTTGTTCCCGCTCTGCAGTCTTTCTAATAAGTATGTGTAGTTCAACGACCAAAATTCAAATTTCAAATTCAAAATAAAATTTACAATATATACATTAAATGTCATCAGATTTATAGGAGCCTTACAGTACGGCAGTATGTTTTACACACATATTAAATATGATTTAATTGTACGTAGCCTGGTTTTCACCCAGTTGATGTGGTCTTTGCTAATGTGGTTTCTATTGTCCTGATAGCTATGATACCAGCATGCTCGCCCCTCTCCGCTTCTCGCTCATAGGGGATGTGGTGAAAGCATTATCATTTTTGGTTACTATGTCCTTCATAGTCTATATGATGTTAAATTTTTGTGACTATTTATACAGGAAAATATTGGGAAAGAACCTGTTTTGAGATTTTGATTGATATTTTTCTTCTTAGGGGATTGAAAATAGATAGTTTTTATATGCACACTTTCAACACCACAGCTGATATTGAATGCAAGTTTCCACACCACTCATGAAGTATGGCTTTCAGCGCGTTACCGTTTTCTAGAGGGTGGTTTACCAGTAGCCATATTTCCCACAAGAAACAAAAATAAATATGCACAAAACAGCTATGTAGCCGTGAGAAATAAACTTTAAAACGGAAAAATAAAATAAATATAATATATTCCAAAACAGAGCAAACAAATCTGAACAATAAAAATAAGAAAATAAATATATATTCACAGTAGAGCAAGAAATTCTCAACAAAAAATAAAAACAATAAAATAAATATATCTATATTCCAAAATAAAGCAACAAAAAATTCTCAACGAAAAATAAAAATACCTGAATACCTTACACCTTAATACCTTATTACTTACCTTAAAAACGTGTAATTAATACCACTATTTTCTATCTCACTATTTAATAATATTATAACTACTAATATCAGTATTTTCAGTCACTCTCCACTTCACCTTCACTGTCGCTATCATAATTTCCAATATTAATCACAATGGGTTCTATGGCTTGATCCACCACCAAATCCACATTCCACATTATTTGCTCCTCTTTCATCACGTGATTAATACACCTCTGCCACTTTTCTGCTTTGGCATTTTCCATTGCTCCTCGAAGATGTATCTCTACGTCAGCTAATTTAAGTCCGATTCACTCTCGCCACTTCCACTTTTACTTGCGCCCAGATCAATTCAATGGGGATCAATTCAAGTAATTTTCATGGTATGGAATGCCCTTTTCTGTTAACCATTCTTGAATTCCTCTCTTTCGCCATGATTGTTGAGGTTCACTTTGACCGTTTCATTTTGACTAAACCATTTCTCCTATACTTTGGAATTCATTTCCTCGTGGTAGTCTCCGGTCCTCTTAGATTAAAATATCAATTCTTCATTACGCAAAAATCCACTATCACTTCCAATATGCGTTATAATTAAACGGCGACCTTGTCCAGACGGCATTTTTAAACCAGTTGTCCAGCCTTCAATCGCAGTTTCCATCCTGCCAGAGTCTCTTCCCAGTCGCTGTGTCCTGTGAGTCGCCGGAAAGAAGAGAGGTAAGGGAAAGATTGAGACAAATGCTTTGTCACTACCCTCCTAGAGTGGGCCAAATTAGACCTGAAGAGTGGTGAGAGGTTATTATATGGGCCAAAGCAACAGTAGGCGGCGCTGAGAATACCGATTAGCACAAGCAAGGCACAGATACCCGAAAAGAATCACAGGAGAAGCGGAGATGGGCTAGTATTGTCTTGGCAGTGGTGGTGATAGATGGGGAGTTAAAGACCTGAATGCCTGATATCGCAAGGTAGGGAGGCAGGCTATTTAGCCAACTAGATCGAGAGTCTCTTCACAGTATGTCCTTCGTTGACCCATGTTTCGTCAGTGCAATAAATTTTCCGCTCTTCGTTTCGAATCTTTTTTATTTTTCGAAATAATCCATCCGCCAAGAAACTATTTCATATATTTCTATGAGAATACTCTTTCTGTCTACTTTTCCATACGTAAAATTCATGCCTTTCAAAATTTTTGCCAGACTAACCCTGCACATTTTTGGTATAATATCATTTTCACTTACACCTTGCAGCACCTTATCTAAAGTGAGCAATTCGGTATTTCTAAAGAAACCGCGGACCATTCTAGGTATCGCATTTTTTGCATCTTATTCGTCCACTACAATATTATTTCGACCGCTTTTTGGTTTCGGTGGCTGTACGCTTCCATCCATGTATATTTCCTTCACTTAAAAGTGTGTATATGCTTGACTTTGATGCTTCTGTATAATCCGAATACATATCTACCAATTCATTCCTGTCACGATTAGGGCATCTTTGTATGCAGTAAAATACTGCAGTAAAATTTTTTTCACCTACCGATCAGTAGTGCCTACATTTTGGAATATTTTCCGTCGTCGTCGCCGATACGCACGTTACGCACAATATAACATACGTCAAACCACTCTCTTCAATGAAGGTTCCGTGATGGTGTGGGGAGGAATTTCATTAAATGCACGTACATAATTGTTACCAGGACATGGAGGTACACTAAATAGCGAAAGGTACAGGTTAGAGAGATTTAATCAGAACATGTTGTCCCATTCGCACCTTAAATCGGTGACAATTTCTTGTTAATGCAAGACAATGCAAGACCTCATGTTGATGTCCTCATGCTGATATCGATCCTATTGAGCATATATGGGATGTACTGGGTAGGCAGTTGAGAAAAACACGATCACCCCCTATGACCCTTGGAGAAGTACAAGAGGCACTAATCCAGTTGTGGTCCAGGAGGAAATTAGGCAATTATTTTTAAACATGAGGTGACGATGTGAAGCTGTAGTGAGAAGTAGGGGCGGAAATTCTCGTTATTAGTTTTGCTAATAACATTAATTTGTTTGTTTTTGTTTTTTTCTTTCTTTAAATCAAGTTGCTATTTTAGATGTTAATGCGTTAATTTAAAATAAAAACGTAAAATCCAACTTTTTTTTCGGTGGTTTCTGGCCTACTTAATTCTTTTTTTAATTAAAAGGCTTCCAAACATGATGATTTTAAATTCTCTCTATTTTCATTAAAAATGGAGATATCAAAGCGAATAAAAAAAGGATATGTTAAGAAAGCATTAGACTATGCAATAATCAATTATGGTTTACAGTGTTTGATATGTCTCATAGAGTGTTTCAATGATTGAGAAAAAAACTATCGTCATTGATACAGCCTGTATGTATGTAATTTTTTGGTTAAACATTAAATTTAAGAGTTTCAGCGAATTCACTACATAATTTCCTACAATGTAAAAAAAAGATGATCTAAATTAGGCGACGGGTTCAAAACGGGTTGTGTTGGGTTAATTTTGTCCGCCAGTGATTTTAATGTAATATAATGTGTCCATCACCATATATATATATATATATATATATATATATATATATATATATATATATATATATATATATATATATATATATATATATATATATATATATATATATATATATATATATATATATATGAAATTGTTTACTTAGTATGTTAATAATAGTTCACCCGAATCGAACGCTCATGTGTATGCGTGTACGGCAAATAGCATCGCGGTGTGCAGCGGAACGAAATCGATGGTCCTGATATATATTCCCGATAAAACCATTGTCGTAGTCGGATTCAATCTACGTGTGCATCAAACACGAGCAATAAATGCGGAAAAGGAAATGGAAAAAACATCGGCCTGCTACTGGAAGTGAGCTGTCCGATCCTTCGCTGCCGGTCCATATTGACAACCCGACTGGATTGGGAAACTACACTCGCACCACAAAAACATCAGGGCCATAGCATAGCGGTAATAGCATTCTGTAGCTATTGTCCTCTGAAAACAAGCTTACTTCTGTTCGGTATAAAAAAAATCAATTGGTTTTACGATGATCCTCCATTCTCCTCTTGTGACACTTGTCTTAAGACATATAGAAATGCCAGGGAATGTTTTTGTTCGATTGATTGTCAGCCAGCCATTGAACGCTAGCTTGATATTGAGAATTTGGATGAAACCTACGCAGAAGGATCAACGGCTTTCAGTCCAGTAAATTCTAATTTGTCTTGATAATATATTGCTGGAAACTGTCATAGGTTCTTCTCCTGCAAATTAGAGCTCTGTTGTTCCACATGGAAGGGTTAAAAAATATTTTTTTATCTTTTCTAAATATGACATATTAGAAATTTATTTTAAAAATATACGAATATATAGATAGGCCAGTATATATAGATGGGCATACAGTTTAATATACTAAAAGTCTTCAATGATACCATGTGATCTTCCTTCACTATGACCTTGAAAATGTTCTATATAAATAGAAAAATACTATCTTTAACCTATAAGGTTGCAACGATCACTACTTTCTCACTATGTTTAACACTTTTCTTCTTCTCCTTTTGTCATTCATCATCCGTGATCTGACTGCAAAAAAACATTTCTTTTCGAAATAAAACTTAATTTTTGGTCTCATTTTTTCCTTTACTAGAGGTGCTCCAGACAACGCAGGTCCACCTGGCTTGACAGACTTTTGGTAAGTTTTAATAGTGTCCTGTCTAATGTAATCTTCTCTAAAAGATGGATGCGCTGTAGCCACCAAAATGATGGGCGCGCTGCCTTACGTTCTAGGTTTTTTTGAATTTGTCAATGGTAAAACAGGATATCTGTCACCTCCAGTGGTATATGGGGATAAGATGGGTGTTTTGTGGTGGTTATAGTAAGCCTAGGTTTCAAGGTTATAGTATAGGTTTCATGGTTATAGTAAGCGAAGGTTTTTAAGGATATTGTATGTGCAAAACTTGTACGTGGTTCAAAAAAATCCTTTAAAGAGAAAAGCAAAATTAAATATGCCTGACGCGATGACCAATATATCTGTAAGTAAAAAACCAAAAATTTTTACTGACCTTGTAGCTTCAGGTGGTATAATTGACGAAGGTCTTTAGTCTGTCTTTAGTTAAGAGAGAATGTATTTGTATTTAGTCAAGAGTGAATATATTTTTGCTTTAAATTTAGATTCCATAAATACAGCGATTTGTTAAAGATATTGCTGTTTTGTTGCCTAGGTAAAATTGTTTATCAATTGTTTATACTATTTGTTTCAAGTAATAAAACCTAAAACATCTTAGATAAAACAATGTAAAACAGTATATTATGCTACTTTACCAGTATATTTTTTAAAAAAAAGTTCTTTTTGTTACAAGATGTATGATAACATGCCAGTCAGTTTATATCCTTAATTTCGTTTATTTATCTTTTAAAATGACAAAGCGGTACTGAAAAAATGCAAAAAGTGATTTCTCTCAAAACTTACTTTTTTCACATATACTGTTTTGCCTTTGCAGGAAAGAGATACTAAAATGACTGCACTGAGACGATTTGTTTAGTTTGTATATATTCGATTGCCAAATTGTGATTGTATCAAGGATATACGATGTAACCAAGTCCATCTCCCATCCATTTCACATTATAGGAGGAGATGAAAATAGATAATAATAGACTTAACAGTAAAATAAGCTGGAATGTCGCCTCCGCTAATGTTTTAAACACATAGCAGGGTATGAGACTATCTTTCGAGACCCGCGCCGGTTTAAGAATTTTTTGCATACACTCCCCTAGCGTTTAGCAATTACTACTAATTAGCTATTCAGTACTAATTAGCCAGGTATAATCTCACTTTATTACGAAATAATTACAATATTTTTGGCTAAGATCATGTTAGTAACGTTATAGCCCAGGACCCCAGGATATACAATTTACTAATCCAAATTAGAAATAACGCTTTCTGAAAAACAACTTACCCTTATTGAATTACAGGTGGAAAATGTGTAGTGCAATAATATGCAAAAACTAATTTTTTACCTCAAAGTAAACTTTTAAAATATGCTACTTAGTTGCTATTTTCGGTAGGTGGTAGTACTGCCAGATTAAAATTTGCACCAACTTTTTGCCTGCTTGTTACTCTTATTGTATATATAATATACCGGAAGTCATTTATATCTGCCCTTTGTTAGACCCATACCATTTTAAAATATATTGAAAGCCAGTTTAAAATAATTCTTCTTTTGATCTTCATTTTTAAATAAGAAAGTATAGCAGAGCAAATCCTCTTTTTTAAGTACAGACAGTAGCTGCTTCTTTGACTTTTTATAAAGAAAAGATGCAGCCCGACATTGCATGTAAAAGTAAAATGGAAGATTTTATGTTATTGGCTATCTGTTGCTGTAATGCACTAACTTGCGTCACTATCTACCTTGGTCCCTTTTCCAGGTCTCATTAAATAAATATTTTGGTTTGGTGTAAAAATAAAACAGGTATATCAGTATCATCAGAAACAACTGTAACAGTATGATAAAATTCACTCTGGTGGTTAACTACTGTTAGAACTATGTCAACATCTGCATCTTTGGACATGTCGAATTACGAATCCTGCCTGCAGTAAATATCCCTTTAAGATGTTAATAAACCTTTTTTTATTTATGTTAATTTTAAAAAAAAAAGTCTGCTTGTAGATGGCCGCAATTGAATATGGAGCTACTGACACTTTTACACTTCCCTGAGATATAAATGTTTGTTTCTAGAGATCTCAATTTGAGAGAAAAAATCTATATTTTAGAGATCTAAATTTGAGATTTGTTTTAACGATCCCGTCGTAACCATCTGTTTGTGTCTTGGTAAAACAAGGTAAACTAGTAAAACATCTTAAAATTTTATTTGCAATTGTTGGAAAAGCAGTATTAGTGGCAAATGAACAAATTTGAGAAATTAAACTTTGCGACACACTTGAAAATATTAGACTTCCTATTTTTGACTAAATAAATAGTCTAAAAAAAATCTTCAATAAAATGTAATGATATAAGCTAAAATGGCGAATGCGCCAATGCTATGCACATTATACTTCTTATGGCAAGTTATTTCGCAACACCATGATAGATTTAGCAGTCTTTGTATAAACAATTACTCTGGCGTTTGCTAACACAACTTATTAATTAACTGTTCGGTGCTAAGTAACTCGTTATTTAATCACTTTATTACCTAGGAAAAATATTCCTGTCATAATATTTCACCAATATTGGATTAATTAAACAATGGGCGAGTATTATTTCTATTCATTCATTTCTTTCTATTATTTCATCTCTTCAACATTTTTCAATGAAAAGATTTTAATGGACGCGCAAAAGTTCCTCAGTGCATATAGCGTTTATGCGATCCATAAATAATAGGGTTGCTCTAGTCCATGTTCTATCGAGGCCTAAAATCCACTGGCTGAGTCCGATTTATCAGCTACGGCTCGGTCGTTCATTCTCCAATTAAGCCGCAGATATCATATAATGTTTCATCCCCTTCCTGGTCTTTGGATCTCTCACAAAGACAAAGACGAGAATAAACCACTGGCGAAAACTACGAATAATTTTGTCATTGAATAATACCCTAGTACAGCAAAGCTTTGTATTCAGCTCGTTAGCATCCTTAGAATTTAGTTTTGCAATTTTTATTTGCACAAAATATTTCGGCAACTATCAGCGTACCTACGTGTTAAATTATTAAACGGGGTTTTCTACTAGGAAGTTTACCTTCCCACGATTAGTTAATCTGCATATAGAGCATAAATATGCTTAAATATACTTAGTGTATATGATAATATAAGTAGAACATTAAGAACGGGTCCAAGATATGAACGCGTGATAATCATATTAAATTTGTAACATTGTGTGCTTGTAAATCCGTTAACAATATTAAAACACAGAGCGCTAAGCAATCAACATACAAGTTTTTAATTCGTTACTAAATAGTTGTATATAGCGAAAGATGAGATCAAAAATAATAACGCGATCTGTGTTTATAAATATTTCAGTGGTCGCATATGAAAATGTAATGCGAATGATCGTGGTGGTTTGTCAAACCAATTTTTTTAATATATTTTTACATCTTGAGTTGCATATGAAGAAAGTATTTTGTGGAAAGAAATTAAACATTTTTAATTAATTTTTGACCCCGTGAAGTCATCAATTTAGAATTGAAAAACATTTTATGACACTATGACAACATTTTATAAATTATAGTCTGATTTTTTCTTTATAGTCTGATATAGTCTGATCTATATATATATATATATATATATATATATATATATATATATATATATATATATATATATATATATATATATATATATATATATATATATTTTGTGAAAAGTAATCTTGGGTTTGTAGCATTTCATTACAAACCCAAGATTACTTTTCACAAAATAAATATGAATAGCAAAGAATTTCAAAGCTAATATATATATATATATATATATATATATATATATATATATATATATATATATATATATATATATATATATATATTGCGATGAAAATAAACATAAAATCTTACTATAAAACAAATCTAGAGACTGGAAACAAATGAAATGAAAAATTTAAAAGAATTGACTTGGTTACGAAAAATTGGTGAGGATTTTTGGGTAACATTGAATAGGAGTTTAATTTGATGTCTATTGAAATTGGGAAAGGATTAAATCGTAATTGGTAATCAGGTGGAATGCAGCATTACCCAGTTTCCAGCGGGTCTAGCAAAGAGGCGGTGATGTGAAATGTTCCGTGAAATGTGCAGCGAATTTTTAAAGTAAAAGCCACAGAATCTTCTATAAACAAATTCAGGTACCTTAAGTAATATAAATTAGTCATGACTTGTGTACGAAATATAATAAAAACCAGATCTCTGAAACTGTTTTCAATCAAAGCGGTGACTATCCGCCATAAACAAATGTTAAAAAATTAAATTAATATAAGTACTAAAAAGTGTTACTAATTTTGATGGTCCAGTGTAAAATGCACATATCCTTAATACTTTATTGTTGACCTGCCACACTTTTATATAAAAGCTGCTTACTAAAAAGTGCCATATCCATGACCAAAGTTATAGCTTTCCTCAAAGCTTTCAAAGGGAAATGAGTTATGTGAAAAATGACGTTCCGTTATGATTTATTTTCTTTTTATGGACGTGGGTAGTGAATACGCGCACATACTTCGTCGTAAAATGTTCGGGTTTAATACTCCACGTAGTTTTACATTCGGCGATACGCCTTTTAGCATTACTACCCAATTATACTGATATTTAGTCTTTGTCGTACAATTGCACTGCCTGTGCCGTGCATATTGCGTGAAAATAAATTAGTAGCTATATTAATAATAATTATACATATTATGGAAAATAAGGAATCAAACATATTATAATTGCACCATATTTTCCTCAGTCGAACGTTGCGGCAGAAAATTCTGTAAACAAATGTTTAGGCCATAATAAAAACTTAGATGTAAATTCTGCACTCTGTAATTTTTTATTTGACTAGAGAAATACTACTCCCGTCATACCATAGTATGACGGGAATTTCTCCATCATATTATGTTTGGTCGTGAAAACAGGTATTTTAAAATAGGTGATAAAGTTTTTAAACATTATAGGCAAAATAACAAAGTTACATGGATACTCGGGATAATAGAAAAATGCATTGGAAAATGCACTTAATATTATTAAAATATCGGAAGTAAATGTTACCTGGAAACGACATACAAACGAGATTTTAAAAAGTAATATTGAAAGCGGGTTGAAAGAACTGAATCCTTTGAATGAAAATGGTCATGTAGATATTTCTGATAATAGGGACCTTCAGGTAATAAATAATGACTTTCAAATTCCTTCTAGCAGTAATGTTTTGACAGATATGCCCTCTACTAGACCTAGAAGAAATTTAAAAGCACCTGATCGTTTAGGCTATGGAGACCCTAATTTTTATTACTATATCTAGTATACTCGTATGTATCTATATATATTACATAGCTTTAGAATAAGTTTAGTTTATAGATATAGTAAATATTTTTAATATAATATAATTTTAATTTTATAGTAAATATTAGTTAATAATTTTCTTTGATGGCGGAGAATGTTATGTATTATAAATGAAATAGTTTTATGTATTATTTAATTTATCTGTCGATGTAAATATTAAAAATTCTCATTGAAGCGATATCCTTTTTATAATGTTTTTACCAAGGTTTTTTATGTAGCTTTTTGTACACAACGTGAATGAACAGACAATGATATTTCGTTATTAACTTGACCGTATATATGTATACATCTAAAACCTTTAATAAACTTTAAGTTTAAGAATCCCGTTTCCATATTATTCACCGGATACCTCACAATAAACATAGAGAATTTATTTCAAGTTTTAAGTTTCTGTTATAAGAATTATCCCAGTTTTACAGTGTTACTTTCTTGTTCAGAAAAAAAACAAGTTAAAATTAAATAATCCCGAAGACAAATTTATTTATTTATTTAAGAAACACAACAGGTATATTCATAACCTAATTACATGTTTCTATATACTACAAAGAAATTACTATTACTGATGCCACTGATAATATTGCTACAACTAAAACAAACAAAACAAAAAAAAGAAAAAAAAAATAATAATGCGAGTTTAAGTAAAAGTAAAATATTTGCAATACTGAAATATATTCATCGATGATTTATTTCGTCATAATAACAATTAATAAAGAATGGACCTAATCGGAAATATCTATACTCCTCTATACTTAAATTGTTTTAACGTCATATTTAATACATCACAATTAGTGTTATCCATTTTTCCATTAAAAAGTGAACATATTCTAACAAGTCTAGATTGACTGTTTTTAACAAAGAAAGTAATATTCCTGGGTCTTGTATTTAACTGAGGTACTCTGTAGTTTAAACGTGATAACAGATATGCGCAGTTGATTTTATTATTAATCAATTTATACAAAAACGTTAGTAGTATACATTTTCTCCTATATTCTAACTTTTTTATTTCCAATTCCAGTCTAATCGATTCATAATGTACAAAATCTGGAGAGCGTTTGTGTTTTTTGTGAAAAATATAATTTAAAAAAATATTTTGAATCCTTTTGATAATCTTCTTTTGTTTTTTAGTGTGCGGGTCTCAAATCACTGCTGCAAATTCTAATTTTGTCGTTCGGAGTATTGTACAAATTTTTAATAGCATCTATGTTGTTGAAACTACTAGTAATGCGTTTAATAAAACCAAGCATTTTGTACGAACCCGATGCTATATTGTTTGGTAAAATAAAAGTTTTCTTGAAATGAGTAAACATTTGGAAGTTATATTATCTGACAGATCATTAATGAACAACACGAAGAGAAGAGGACCCAAGTTGGAACCTTGTGGTACCCCAGATTCAACATCATACTCAAATGATTCTGTACCTTTGTAATTCACGACTTGTTTTCTTAGCTGTAAATAAGAACTAAAATATTTTATTAAATGTTTACTGAAACCAAATGAGAATAATTTATGTAACAATATATCATGGTCAACCTTATCGAATGCTTTAGCAAAGTCTGTATAGATGACATCCACTTGACTCCTCTTCTTCGGATGTTGCTCAATGTATTCAGAAAAAGACAATAGATTAGTTTCTATTGACTTTTTCTTAAAAAAACCATGCTGTATTGACGTAATCATATTCTCAATTTGGGGGTAAATTTTGTTGTAAATAATAAATTCAAAAATTTTTGCTAATGAGTTAAGAATAGTTATAGGGCGATAATTAGAGAGTTAATATTTACCGTCACTTTAATATATCGGGGTTGTTTTTGATTTTTTGAATAAGTCAAGGAAAATGGCTGTCTTTAACGATAAGTTGAAAATGATAAGAAGAGGTTTAATTAAGCATGCGATACACGCTTTATAAATATAGCTAGATATTTGTTCCGATCCTGTGGCTTTTTTTGCTTTTAATTTTTTTACGGCTATCTCTATTTCTTTTTCTGTAACCGAGTCGAAGTGTATATAATTTTGATTGTAGTTATAATTATTTGATCATCAGTTTTAATCGTCTCCGGATGATGCCAACTTGGTTGGCGAAACGCGCGTCGAGCGAAGTGAAAGTGTTTTGGTGTTTGTGGAAACTACTCCGAGTGTTAATTATTTTGATCACAAATAGAATTAATGAGAGTTGTGCTCAAAAACACTTAAAAAATAGTCAGCAAATCCATTTGCTATTTTATTTTTATCAGAGGTCAGATCACCGTATATAAGAAATTCATCTGATACCATTTTTTTTGTGCTATTAGCATAGTTCCAAAATGTGTTCGGGTCTTTTTTGATATTTAATTGAACTGTTCTTATGTAACATTTGTGGGCCTGCTTTATTTTGACCTTCAATCTACTTCTTAGCATTTTAAACTTATCATCATAAAACTGTGATATATTTGTACGTTTCCTGTAATACTCTTTTAATTTCAAATTCGCAACAATATCTGAAGTAAACCATGGCGGATATTTTTTTGTTTTAGGCTTAACCCTGGTTATACACATATCTAATATTTTATACATTTCCTAATAATAATATTCTACAGCTTTATTAATGTTATCGAACGACTCTAATTCATTTCAGTTATACGCCCTAACTAAATTAGTTAACTAGTCAAAATTTCCATTTTTATAATCATATTTATTTATGTTACTATTATCTATTTTATGTGGAACTAAATTTAATTGTGCTAAAATATTTAATGCAGGATGTTTTCTATCAATAACAAGTAATGGTTGCATATCCTCTTGAACATTTAAATTGAAATCGCATAAAATTAAATCAAGTGTTCGATTATCCCCATTTGTACAGTCATTATAAGATTTAAGGTCATAAAAATTAATAAGTTCTGATAGTATTTTAGTTTTAAAATTAAAATTTTTTCCATGTATGATGGGTAAATTAGTCTCCAGTTATTATTATTTGATCATTGTCAGAGATAAATAAATGGTTATCAAAGTATAAATCGACATAGTGTCTGTAGATTTGTTGGTAAGAATTAGGGGGTATGTAAGCAACATTTAGCTGTAAAAATTTAGAGTTAAATTTTATTTTGATAAACAATGTTTCAATATTTGTCTGGATGTTTAAAAGATGACAGTGATATTTTTTTAATACTGCTATCAGTACTCCATCTCCTTTTTTCTTACCTCTATTAAATATATTTCTGTCCTTCCTGTAAATATTATATCTCCCATCAAAAAACTCCGTATCATGTATATTACCTTTAAGCCATGTTTCAGTTAGTACGATTACATCATAATTTTCAGATAAAATGCTTTCTTTCAAATCTTGCGTTTTTGTACGTAGACCTCTAACGTTCTGGTAATAAATATTAAGGTTCATTTCATAAATTTCAGCCTATATGGGTATATTATATATTATCAAATCGCTGAATTTGAAAATTTTTAAGTATTTAGGTTTGTATTCGTTCAGAAGAAGAGGTTAGTATTCATTGCAGAAAGGGTTTTCAAATCACTTTATCTGAGCCTCGGGAGGCATTTTTAAATACCTAAGGTAATACAAATGTTTTGCATGCTTCTCGAAATTTTAATTAATAAGCATTTATCAATTGTTAAAAGCAAAACACGAGCAAACCTAAAAACAATCACGCAGTCGCATATATAATCAAAAATCTCTAAAATGAGGGACCACTCACCCCCTTTCCTTATTTAAATTCTTTCCTTATATAAAGTTTAACATCAAAAGTTGTCTCCCAAAAATTAAGAATCGACGTATGCAAGTGTAGATATTAGCAAAAAATTACAAAATAACAGATAAAAAATGAAAAGACCCAAACCACATTAACATACGCTGAGCATGCTGTAAATAAAATCCACATGTAAACTAAGACAATAATAGAGAATAAGTAACACCACTGGGGGTTTCCAAGGGTAAATCGAAAATAACAACGTTACCATAACGGCATATTTAAAAGAAATTGGCCTGTGGCAGTAGATAAAATCAATTATACTTATCAGTATCCTCTACAATCGTTCTGTATAGTAAATGTCCGATGTATCATTAGATTTATATTATGATCATGACGTATTCGCCAAGCAAAGCAATGTAGGTACTCTACTTGCAAGAAATAAAATAACAATTTTAAGGTGTACTCTCTTGTTTAATGCATTTTTCTATCGAGTCGAGAATATCTACATTCGTCATGTCGCTTAAAGCAAGAATAAATGTCTCGCAAGGAAATTTCATTTTCATGTGAATTGAAGAAAAATCACGCAGAATTCGTAACTGGATTTCCTCTGTCACATGAACATTAGAATCATCAATCTTGCAGAAATAATATATTCACGCAAAAACACGAGTTCTCCACCCCGACATCACTAGCACATGGTAGCCACATGGGCGTGCGCATTTTTTGCAATAACAACGATTATTATTCTGTATATTAATAAACTTACTATAACATAGTTATTAATCTACACTCGAGTACTAAATAAAATCAATCTTTTTTATTTCGTCGTACTTTTTTATTTTACGATATATATTAGTAGGATCAATATCAATCGTCCTCAAACTTTTTCTACTAAATTAAGATGGGGACTTGTGGATGGCCAAGGCAGACCTTGAATGTTGTCCAAGAACTAGTCCCGCACTAATATGCGGTTGTAAATTGGGCAATTGTCTTGTGGGAAGGTAACATTGTCTGGATATAATTTCTGCACTGATGATCACATTCAATATTTTGCAAGAAATGTCCATAATGTTCGGCATTTAGCCTTCCTTCCATATACCAGCAGAAAAGGAATTTTTCAACCATATTCTTTTCAATTTAAATACGCAACTTTTGCTAACACGGAAAACATTGGCAATAGCACTTAAAGACCACCTATTAAAATAATAAATAATTATTTTAGAAGTGTTAACCTAAAAGGATACTTTATTCAAACACGCTTCAGTTTACAATTTCAGTAGTTTAAAGATATCTAATACGATATGGCAACTATGTCAATAAATGGCACCATGTATTATGATGGTATCCGTAATCCATATGATGTTAAGTATAACACTTGACTTGTAATTAAAAAAAATTAGGCGCTTGCTCATAGCGTGTTAGCTAAAACGTCGATTCTGTTAAAAATAATAACCGACGGTTATTGTGTTAAATAATAACAAAATATAAACTAAGCTGTAAATTTTTCTAAAGAGGTCACATTTATTTTTGCCTTGTGTGAGTTAATTGAATGTCAAGAGTTAGCAGTTCCAACAAAGCATCACCCTTTCGCGGCAGAGAACAGACGCCCATGGACGTGACCCTCCATCATGAAGACGTATGTGTCTTATTAATCCTGACGCGAAGCAGACTCGTATGTTTTTTTATTACCGAAATTACTTTGCAGTCTTCTTCGTAAAGTTGAATGCGGATTATTTGCGTATAAAGAGAATGTATCGGAGTGAATTCGATTTGGCTTAAAAGTCCATTTTTTTACGGGCGGCTTCGCCTCGACTTTATCATTGAACAATTTTAGTCGAAAGGGGGTTTCGTGCTTTAAAATTATGAAGCTGATTATTATTGTGCGACAAAATAACAAACTGGAATCAAAAAAGGACAAAAAACTGAATTAACTAACGACATTCTGATCATCAATAGTCCAAGCATTCTAGACAAGTGGTGACATAAATTCCATTTGGTTAAAAGAAATATGGTCGTATAAGAAAAAAATTAAATATGAGCACCACGAGTCATTGTCTATGGAGGAGAAGTTGACATAATATGTTAAATCACTCTATGAAAATAGAATCGGATTTAGGTTTTAATTATTCATTAAACTTATTATTAATCATTAAACTTATATACATAAATATTAAAATATTATCTTAATAATATGTTTTTTTAATGGAGTACTTATAAGTAAAAGTACGTATTATAAGTAAAAACCTTATAATACAGTTAACATGTCTTAAACTATTCCCTGATTTGTGTATGCTCCTTCTCGAATTCTGAGTTATGTGATCGATAATCATACTTCACCTTTGAGAATATAATTTATTCAACCATGTGAACTTATGTTGTCGTGTTAGTTGCTCTTTTAATCGTTTGATGTTCATTGGTCAGGATAAGAGAACTTAAACAAACTCTCCAACAACTGGAATTGATGGGGCTCCATGAATTGGTGTCTAGTTATATAGTTGTTAGTAGTAGAAAGTTAACTAACCGGCTGTCAGTGCGGGTTGGGTTAGCTGATTTGCCTTAATACTATTTATGAGTTATTATAATGATGAAACAAAATACGGGAATAAACAGTATACCTGAGAAAATAAGTACCGTCTCAAGATACGCAGAATATAAAATACACTTTTTATTACTACTATATATATTATATTATATTACTACACTTTGTCACTACCAGCCACTACCAGCAGGGTTTGCCACCAGAGGCTAAACCCTTAGGTTTCAGAGATATTTACCATTTTAAGAAAAAAGTGACAGATGGAAAGGTCTGGAAGGAGCTTTATAACTTTTTTCACATGGTATATATAAATTTAATTTATGGCATAGCGTAAGAACATAGTGTGCTCCAAGTTCTGCAATTAAAATATAATCGAAAATACCAGTACAAAGTACAAAGGCAAAAATGACTGTCATTTTTGCCTATGCCAAAAAAAGGGACCAAAACGTCAAGTAATATAATCAGTCGTTTTATTGCTACCATCCCAAGATAAACCCTCTAAAAATAAATAAATATAGCAAAGAAATTAGAAGATAAATATATATATATATATATATATATATATATATATATATATATATATATATATATATATATATATATATATATATATATATATGCATTTGTCATATATTTGACATATATATATATATATATATATATATATATATATATATATATATATATATATATATATATATATATATATATATATATATATATATATATATATGTATATATATATATATATATATATATATATATATATATATATATATATATATATATATATATATATATATATATATATATATATATATATGTCATGCATTTTATATTTTGTCGAGCTAAGCTTAAACTCGAGCTAACCAGCTTTCCCTTCCCTAGTTAATTTTCTTGACATAACTATGCTGAACTCGATACCCTCAAGCTTATGGCCAAACCGCTGTACGTTTAATCGAAATTAAGTTCATTATTAAGCTAGAAACCCGGCCTGAATGGTCCAATTATCTAAAGTGTAGCGAAAATATCGGCATATAGTCGACGCATATGTTTCCTCCTAACGGCATTTTAACTAACCCTTCCCTTTATATTATCAGATAAGCTCTTAAAATAATAACAGCGAATGACCTATTCAAACAAGAGTATTTGGAGATATTACATTGCTCATTGCTGTGATGTTCTCGGCCTTTTATGTTCGCTGACAAAGACAAAGCTTCCAAAAGGAATAAACGCCTACAGGAACTCTTTGTTTGTATTCAGTGTAATTTATTTATCCATTTATCGTCTTATCCATTTATCTATTTATCCATTTATCGATTTATCCAACTGTCGGACATAAAAAGTGATGCATCTAGATTTTGTCCCAAATTTGATGTTCAATAACTTTTAAACCAGCCTATCGATTTTGATATTTTTTTTTGTTTGAAAGGGCGATTCTTGCGGATGACTATTTTGTAATTGGCTTTCCTTAAAAAATGTATTTTTTAATATGTACAGCCTTTAAAAATCGATTATGATTTTGACACGAAATTTGATTGTCGCTGTGGAGTGAAATTTTATTAGTATTGAATTCTTAGGTTGGTCACAGTCTTTACCATTCTTTTTTCAATATTCTCTTTTTTGAATCACCTCTCTAGCCCCTTCAGCAACGAGAATGCGACATTTTAGATGAAACGGTGTTACTAAGTTTGATATTTAACAAGGAGGCTATGGTAACGGTTAACACTGAAACGTCAAAAGATTCAGTTGAAATTCTCGTGAAAAAAAATTCAGTTAACGTTCTAAAAGAAAATGCCAGTGCAAATTAGTCCAACTCAAGTAGCTAGAGTTGTGGCTTTGGTAGAAGATGGAAGGAGTCAAAGATATGCAGCTCGTATTGTTGGTCTACCAGAAACAACTGTCCGAAGAGCGATCCAGCGCTACCGAGAAACGGGCCATGACAGCAGACGTCCAGGTTCGGGTAGTTCCAGGATTATGCAAAATATTGACGATCGATTTATTGGTCTGCAAATATCGAGGAATCCCTATCAAACAGCTGTGATCACAAACCGAAATTTAAGAAACGCACGAGGAACAGTTGTGTCAGATCGAACAATTTCTCGGAGATTCAGGAGTCTTGGTTTTATCGCAAGAAGACCTGCTATTGGAATGCAATTACTTCGACGACATCGAGTCGTTTGGATTTTGCTCGAATTCATCTTGTTTGGAATGAGTTGCAATGGTCTCAAGTTTTATTCACTGACGAATCAAGATTCCTGTTGAGATCAGTAGACGGGCGTCGGAGGGTTTGGAGAAGGCGTGGGGAAAGATACGAGTATGTTCAGTGAAAGGGAGAGTTTTGGCGGTAGTTCACTAATGGTATGGGGTGGAATTACCAGCGATGCCCGTACAGAATTATTTGTGTTTCCACCACGGCAATCTCTAAATGCAGTTAGATACATAGAGATCTTGAATGAACATGTTGTCCCATTTGCACCTTACGTTGGTGAAGAATTCCTCTTATTAAGTTCAGAGAGAACTAAGAATTCACTACTCAAGAATTAATCGTATGCCGTGGCCCGCTAAAAGCCATGATATGAGTGCCATTGAGCATTTATGGGATGAATTGGGACAACGTGTTATTATACGCAACCCAGAGAATCTGAATTAATTGAGGATTGCTCTTACAGAAGAATGGGAAATCCTCATATCACTATCACAAATTTGATTGAAAGCATGCCTAGGTATATGGAAGCTGTTATGGCAGCCAGAGGAGGAAATATTCGTTATTATTTAGTTTGTTGTTCAGTTATTTTTTAAGTTTATTGTTTTAATCATTAATAATTACAGTCGTTTTACTAAAATGTCTTATAATTCTTTGTTTGTTATTTCTTTTTGATGTTATTGATGATCCTGGTTTAAAAGTTATTGAACATCAAATTTGGGACAAAATCTAGGTACGCCACTTTTTATGTCCGTCAGTGTATATCAATGTCGTATATACGGTTTTTCAATAAAGAATAAATTTGCTAATATATATCAACATGTGGGTATAATTTGTCATTACGTTGTGTATTCTGATATATACGCATAAAATGTTTTACGCGTATGATCCATCAAGTCCATAAATTGTCAGATGTAATTCTGCATTTGCAAATTAATTATAGTTTGATGCAATATTAATTATTAAATAATGTAACAAGCCTGAACGTAATATATTTCTAAATAGCGAAAAAGCAAATGCACATTGCACATGCATATCACATTGTATGTATAGTGTATATAGGTGGTATTATATTATATATTATATTATTTTAGAAAACATTAGGATGTACAAACAGTGGCGAGCAGTTGAAGGTAAACGATTTTTTCTACAATCGCCTCAATAGTAGGCTTTTGCGCTTTCAATTCTCAACGCAAAGTACGCCATTGCCGATGATGACATAATTGTCATCCATTGCCGCTTTAAAGCGACAATAGTGTCAATTCCCGCTCGCTTCTTTATTATAAATTCCTTAGCAGGCGCTTGTCAGTCAAAATGACACATGAGAAATGCAGCTAACAAAAAAAACTTATAAAAGTATAAGCTCGGTTCATATATAAACATGCGTCAAATACATACAAGAACAGACTGTATTAAGCGATTGCAGAAAAAATGTTGTATGTATTACGAGCACAAACTGCCATTGCCGCTTTTGAATGAATACCTTTAAAATAAATTTCTTTCGCAAGCGGCAATGCAGTACTTTGCCCTCTTAACACACAAATAACTATTATTTACGTCATGTAATTGTGGCTTTAAATTTTTTAAGTAATGTAGATAAGCTACCTGTGGATTTATTAATGTGATATGTCAAAAGTGACTCCCCCACAGTCAGTTGTGCATCGCGAGATGAAACTAGGTACATCATAAAATTTCACATTTCGTTTCGTCTCCCTGCGAACTTTTTTATTATATATGAATTATTCTATCTACAGAATCTAAGTTTTTAGAAACATTTATTTTCACAAGTTTGAGCTCTTGACAGTGAAACCTCTATAAGAACTGATTTTCATATGGGAATATGGCATCGAGTCGAACTGCAGAAAGTGCAACATATTCGGTTGTGCCTTATCTTAATACAATGCTCATTCATATCCACTGATAACCATGTCTACGAGATACGTAACGTGTGTCGTGTGATATGTCCTTGTCTAATGCGTTTCGAACTATAGTCCGAGCTCTCGCATTGCCAGTCGACATCAGTTTCCTGTGTTTCATATTAGTAAAATTAAAACTGGTACTAAAATTTTATAATTTATTGCCACTGATTTAAAGCAAAAAAAGTAACTATTAAGTACCAATAATAGTACCTAGTTTACTTGTCCCGTAGTTATGTCTAATTTTCTTATATAATTTATTGTTAATAAAAAGTCATGATATTGATCGTCCAAATACGCAACACCAGAAATATGGCTGCACTTGCTACCATCACTGTCATACTCATAAGATGATCATATATTAATAATAAATGAAAGACTCTCATTTTCATGAATACATATACAGAGTGACCCACCTATCTCCGCTCGCACCGTAGCTACTAGACCAATAGAGACTAAGCAAAACAATCTGAGATGTAGTTTTGTCTATAATGAGCGACACTTTTGCATTTGTTTTTAAGTCTACAGGGTGTACCTTATATCCGAGGTCACGATTTCGGGTATCTTTTTAAATGGACCACCGCCTATATTTTTTAATTTTTAGAATCTGCCCTATAAGGGCTTGACAAGGATATTTCGTTTTTATGCGTCAGATGCGACGTTGCCAAGGTATTAGATTTTCAAGGAAAATCAGTGAAGAATCATCTATATGAAAAAACATCTTACAAATTGTATTGTTAGAGATTCATTAAAAAAATCAGTATGCAAGTATCTAAGGTAAGTATGAAAATTTCCATAGCATTAGCAATAGTTTAAAATATACAGGGTGGTTCAGAATGAGCCATCCGATTTTACAATTTTTAAATGGCTGAAGCTTATTTTTTTCAAATGGAACACCCTATATGTGAATGTATAATCGAATGTATCGTTTCGTGAATAATTCATTATTAGCCGTAATAATAATGAATTAATAAATAATAAGTATTGTAAAAGCAATAAATTATTGAAACCACTTATGTACGTTACCGATTGTACGTTAAGTTGGGCTTAGTTAAGTCGACTTCAAATATTAAGTCAGGATTATTTTTAATTTAAATGTACCGTTAAAAATTCATAAAGACTTAACTAAGTCCAGTTAAAATGTGGCAACGTTGCCTTTTAAGTCGAACGTCTAGTGACTTTTGACGCTTATGGGTTATTTTGTTGAAAAATGTTGTGAAAATTGACAGCAAAATAATTTCAATTTGAATATTCGAAGATAGGTATTTAATTTTGCATCCATATATCTTCTCTCTGTATGGTCGAAGATCGTAATATCATTATACATTATAAAGATACAACTTTAATATCTACATTTATCCAGCAAATCATGGCAGATGAAAGTAAGAAGCAAACTTATTGTTCAAACTTTACTTCTGAGGAAAAATAACTCTTATATTTTCAATTGCAGAATAAAAACACGAAATTGAAAATATAAAGATTGATGGGATTACATCTGAGGAGAAAAATAGGGCGTGGGTAGAAATCGTAACAGATACGAGGTCTCCAAATATGGTAAAAACGTCAAAAGGTCACTAAAAAACGGTTTAAAAAGCAAAAAAATTTGAGCCGATGAAAGCCGATGAAAAGAAATCTAGATACATGACCAGTGGTGACCCTGCTACTGAAGAGATTTTTCTGGAATTGACGATTTTCTAATTAATTTCATAATTAATACCAAAATTTTTGTACCTATATATGGTCTATCAAATCCAAATGATGTTATGTTGGCCCAAAGACCCAGAGGAGTATGCATTGTCCTGTATATATATGTAAAATATATATTTAGTTATTAAATTCCCTCATTTTAAATCTTGCTTTAATTCTGTTATTATTGTTAAAGATGGTGGGTATTATCATGAATCATGAGCGCTACCGGGCCATCTTGCCACAATATCTCTAACTTTTAAATCACTGTCCCCGATGGCTTGGACATTTATTGAAAAAAATGTGCTATAGGAAAAGCCTAAAAGCGCCTAAAATACCTAATAATGCCTAAAATTTTTGTAAAATAATGAAACATAACCTATTTGTGACTAGACTTAACGTTAAACTCCGTCTTAAGCCCTCGAAATTGTCGACTTTAATTAAAGTCGGACTTAACACATAATTAGGGCTTTAATACACGGTGCAACGTAAATGTGTCAAAATAAGTCTGTCTTAAATTTAATCCAGGATTAAGACTACGGTGCACTCGGCCATTATGCTGTCAGCAATAATTTTATCATAGAAACTGTCATTATTCCGTTGTGTCACGTGACTACTCTGAATGTATATTAAAATAATAGACGTTTATTTACTTTTTAGAATGTATACAATCTAAGCCCACTTGTCCGCACAGATATTTTCATATGGGGATATTTAGAAGATGAAGTGTATGCTAAACCTGCAACGACAAAACAAACTATGAAAATAGGAATAGGGGAAAGTTTTGCCTCAATTACGCCAGACATGCTGTTAAAAATACGATTTCAGCAACTGGTCGGGCACGAAAATGGTGGGCATTTTTAACACCTTTTAAAATAAAATTTATTGAAAATGAAAAATATTAGTGAGTAGTTTGTTGTTTTGTTAATTTAAGTGTCAATAGAATAAAATCGCATGTACTTATGATTTCTATGATTTTAACCAATAATAGTCATGTGCAAGCGAGGGATACCAGACCCCTCTAGCGGTCAGTTGCTACTACTCATCAGACATTACTAAGTAAAGTCTTTGACAAGCAGCGTCCTGCAATGCAGGCACCTAGAGCAGCGACCCTAGCCATACAGCATACTGATGCATTGCAGGACGCTGCTTGTCAAAGACTTTACTTAGTAATGTCTGATGAGTAGTAGCAACTGACCGCTAGAGGGGTCTGGTATCCCTCGCTTGCACACTACTGCTTAGTCTGCTTGACTGTTTTGATGGTTTGGGTCATTCATTAATTCCTCTACCTACGGTTTACTGATGAGAGCCAAACAGCTCGAAACTAGTCTACACCTGGTGGAGGTATTGGTGAATGACCATAGCTATCTTATCGGATTTGCAGGTGTAATTCAATACAGGTAGGAATATTAGTTCTCTGTGTAGTTGTTACCTGTAAATCCATTCAGTAATAATAGTCATGTTAGATTATGGTACAATTGGAAAGTCTATTAAATAGGCTTTCAAATTATGCATTCATATACAGGGTGCTCCATTTGAAAAAAGTGAGTTTTAGACATTAAAAATGGTAAAATCGAATTGCGAATACTATGCAAATTTTTGTACATACCTTAGATACAGCATACTGATTTTTTTAATGAGGCTCTAACAATACAATTTGTATAATTTTTTTTTGTCTAGATGATTCTTTAATGATTTTTCTTTAATGATTAATTAAAAATCGACTAACTTGGCAACGTCGCATCTGACGAATAAAAACGAAATACGCTTGTGAAGCCCTCACAGGGCAGATTCCAAAAATGAAAAAAATATATGGTCCATTTAAATGGGGGTGCTCCATTTAAAAAAATATCCGAAATCGTGACCTCGGATATATGGTACACCCTGTACCATGTACCCGAGGTACCCTGACTCGAAAACAATTTCAAGTGTGGCTCACTATAGACAAAACTACTTCTCAGAATATTTTGCCTTAGTCCCTATTGGTCTAGTAGCTACGGTCCGAGCGGAGATAGGTGGGCCACCCTCTTCCGATTATTATTCTTTTATTACTCTCGTCCGTTTCCAAATACGCTATAACCGACATATCGTCCCTTTGTACTAATATAAAAGGAAACCCAAATAATATGAATACCTAATATGCACATGAACGAATTAATTTTGATTTGAAATATAACAAGCCCACAGGCAAAAATAAACAATGCAAATGGAGGGTATGAAATATAATGGGAATTATTTTAATTAAAATGTACCATCTGCTCCCAATGCGGAATTAATTGCAGTATTTTTACGTTTCACCTTTATTAGATAATAATTGTTACATGAACTTAATGAACGTAGTGATATCTCTACACAAAATATTCGCCTCTACAGACAGGCTTTTTTGATCGCCTGGGATTTTCTACGGTTTGCTATATGCAATTAGTGAGAGGTTTGTGTTCTCTTGTGAAAGGTTTTACAAAATAAAGGTTTGTTTGGTGCTTTTAGAATGCAGATACTGATAATATATACAGGGTGATCATTAAGAGACGCGTCATCTATTGGCGGATGTTTTTAGCATGGGGTTAACTCCATCCAACAATACATTATACATCATGCTAAAATATTAAATTACGTGGAATGATATTGATTTTTTTAAGAAATATTTGCGGAATCGGAGACAAAAATCAAATGAGAACAAAATTACTTTGCGTTAGTCAAGATTGAGTTTCAACACATGTGTTCCCCAAGAAGGCTTAATTGGACGCCGTTATGCAAAAAGGAACCAACGCCAAAAACTAAGTTTCGTGAAACGAAGGTTAAAGTGTACAAACTATAATGAAATCAGCATGAAATTATAGATACAGATTTGTGCTTTACCTTGCGTTAAAACTCTGTCAGATTTGCTGCCGAAAAAATTTTCAAAAATCTAGTATATTTTTATTTTTTTTTTTTGAAAAATGGTGCATGGTTCCTTTTTGCGTTTTATAATTTCGGTGATTACAAAATTAAGAGAAACAATAAAAATAGGAAATCAAATATGTATTATCTATATGTATGTAGTCAGGGACACCTCCACATGAATCTATATCATCTTCAATATGGTCATCTGCAAAAAGTAATGAATAGAAAGTCCTACAATCTTTGGGAATGAGGTGCCATATTGATTTTATATCCGTGAGTTTTTCGTTCGAAATACAGTTTCCTTCAGGCCAGAGTATGTTAAGGTCTGTTTTATATAAACCACTTTTAGGACGACCACGGATTGTCTTTGAAATATCAACTTCTACTGATTTCCTATTATAGTATTTTCATTCAAGTCTCGCTTCATAAAAAGGGAAAACGGCTTTTCTCTTAGTATAGTTATCTCCCTTGTCTTTAACCAATTTATCTGTACTTGTAGAAGTTTGGGTACTGATATTAGTGCTGCATATGTTTTTTGTTCAGCATCATCGTACAAAATTTGAATCATCCTAGGAAAAATATAGGAAAAAAATTAGAGAAAAACAAGTGCGAGCAAATATATCAAGACATACATTTCGCCTTATAGGAGAAGAAACATCGCTATCTATAATAAAATCCGGATATTTGGCCGAATCATCCGATAGATTCTCTAGCAACTTCGCAACCTCAGGATTCAAGGTTGGTGGTTCTGAATAGATATTTGAAATATCTCCTGTTGTTTATCTCAGATTTTCTAAAAAATAGATATTATTAAATTATTCACGTTTAATAGTCAAATTTAGTTTCACACCTTTGTTTTCTGTAATAACTGTAGTATTACACATATTCACTAGTTGTTTATTACGCCATGAAATCATTTTACACCACTTATATAAACGAAAACAAACAAGAAGTTCACACTTTCATCCCGTAGAAGGCACTGATATACTGATACTGTAAGCGTCTATGCACTTGGTTCCATTTGAAAAAGAGTTTAAGATGCTTTCGAGTGTACAAATGGTTCTTTTGGCCTATTTCCTAAGGTTATACTGTAATTTTCACATGGATCTTTTCTGCAAAATATAGTTTACCTACTTCTGCAACTTTCAGTGCTCTTAATAGTAATTTCGTAATTTTGTCGCATGGTTCCTTTTTGCATAACGGCGTCCAATTGATAGTCTTAATATTTTGTTTACATACCGTTTCCTTGTATTTTATTTATAATTTTTTTGTGACATGATGAAATATCGTTTGACTTTCGAAAACGATATCGTTTTCAATTCTATTGTCTTAAGATATAAAGCAGGTTTTGGGTATTTGAGGGCTTATAAAGTTGTAGAATATATTACGTTTTTTTATAAACGAATTCTGAAGCGAGTTTAATAGCCTGTTACAGAAGCTGAAATTCCAGTCGCAACGCATTTGCAACATGAAGCCTATTCAGAAAATATATTGACCTGCAGGAAATTCAATTCTCGAATTCTATTGTTGCCTATCGCAGCCACCATTTTATATTGTTTTAGCCCAGACATTGATAGTGAAACACTGCATGCAGAATTTATTTTCGCAATTACGGTTTAAAATATATATTCGTTGTTTAAAATGTTCGACGGGATGAAACCATGTGAAAAACGCCGTACAATGTATCGCCAATGCGTTGAATATTTTCATTATGAATTAAACCGATTTCACAAAGCATCAGTCAGTAAATGGTATACAGTGTCCACCAAAAACTCGATACCATAATGGAAGTTCTTTTATAATTTGTGTATGTATTTGTAATGTATTCTTTTCAAAACATCTTCCGGTATCTACATTAATTATCAGCTGAAACTAGTTCAAAAGTTCATAGCGTCACACCGGCACTCTCTCAACGAATACTTTTTACGTTTATAAATTAAACAGAATATTTTTATTATTATTTACTGAATTAAAACCAATTTCAGGCGACATGAAGTTCCTTTCATGTAATAATAATTATGTAACTACCAAAACACAATGTATCCGTTAATAAATGTATCCTGTTGGATGCGGTAATTTCTTCTGTCTGGCACTTTTAGGACTGAATTTGGCTAGTTAGCTGATGAAAACAAGGGTGATTTTAATGTCTGATTCCCGTTCAAAAATTCTGAAAATCCATTTTCATTTACCTGAAACTTTTTATTTTTTTATGATCTTATATTGTCTGGCAGTTGAATAAAAGATGGACATTGATAAATAATTCACCTATAAAAAATGCCAATCGGTTTTCAATTGCCGAAAACGATGGGGAGGGGGGTTAACTTCCAAGAGAAAAGTACAATTTTTCACATTTTCTCTTTGTTTATCAATCGAGAGAATTAATGGTTTTCTTGTGAAAATAACGCTGAAAAATTGCCAGACGGTAATCACAGTTCGAAGTTGAGCTTCCCGCGGAAAATTATGCGAAAATTTCAAGTTTTCAGCGATTTCGATTTATCTGGCAGCGCGGTAAATTAAAGATAACTTTTAGGCATTTGATACTGTCTTACACTCAAAATTATTGGAAAAATTGCACATTGCAAAAACCATATTTGTGTAAGATGGCAAGTTTGATACCTATTTCAATCATACTCATCAAATAGAACTCAACAAGTAAGGAGAGACAGTGAATTGAGGTCCTTAAACATTATAAAAACAGGGGAACCCCAAGGTACTATTTTAGGTCCTACACTATTTCTCATTTTCATCAATGAACTGCTATATTGTGTTATAATATCATATGCAGATGACACGGTACTGGTATGCAATGGTGAAGCTTGGATAAAGGTGTACGAAAAATCTCAAATTACTCTGAATCATATTTAACTTTTAGGCTATTGATTATGTCATATAGAAAGGAACTAAGATATTCATGGGTTTTTATTGCAGGAATCTATCAATGAGCTATAAATAAAGAAAAACCCGCTATTAAATTGTGTTATTAAATTAGAAGATGGAAATTGAAGATAGAGGGTGAAAACCACCCGTTTTAGTTTTTTCAATATATCTCGTAAACAAAGCAAAATTTCGATATGTCTCTTATGAAACTTTTTGTAGAGAATCAAGTTTTTCATAGGAATAGCATTTTCTGAATTTTTTCATGCCGAAACAGTCAAAACAAAATTTTCTTTTTGAAAATTTCTATTTTTATTTTTTTTTTATTTTTCGCCTGTATCTTTTTTTTGGGCTTAGATAAGTATAGGCATTACTTCAGATAAAAAGAAGTAGATTAAATTTCCCTTAAAATGGTGGGTGCAACAATTTTTTTTAATGCAAATTGATCGAGATATGGACATTTGAACCCGGCTTTTTTTTGCATTTCATCCCTCTTGTACGAATATTGTTATCGTTCGCATTTTATTGAAAAAAAAATTGTTTTACTCAATTAAATAGTTTTTTTACGTTTATTATTTAGTAATACATGACAATTACAACAAATGTTTGGTTTAATTATCAATACTCAAAAGATACTTTAAAATGTTGTCGAAAAATTGAAGGAAGTAGATATTGATGTTGAATGTGCAAAAGAGAAAGCATGAATGTTAATAAATGCTGTTATTGTTGGACAAGATGTGGACCTTCGTATTATTTTATCTCCATTGCAAAATGATAATGTATATTTTTGGAAACCACGCAACGGAAAAGTAGCGGCAAAATTACCTCTGCATCGGAATACATTGCAGCTTGTTTGTATGGGGCAAAGACGAACATCAGGCTGAGCAACTGACGATTTCTAAAGTTTTTTACCACCAACACGTGATGTCATCACACAGCATGGCTTGAGGACTTATCGAAGATTTTAATATTATGCTGTTAAAGTAGATATTAATGGGTCGATCTGCTTGCTATGTTTAGAGATAGAATAAAATGGATGTGTACTTACTTCTTCTGCTTATATATACTTCAGACCATGTAATATATGGGCGCCAGTCCACGATGTTAGTAAACAGTTTTGATTTTACTATTTAATCTTATTTTTAAGCTCCTAACTTCGTCGCCAGGGGGCGCTCTTGCTGATGTGTCAGTAAAGCGTCAATATTACAAAAATCATCAGAACAATGTAGGTAAAAAATAAATTTTTTGGAATATCTGCTCAATCTTCTCTAAACTTTGTTTACATATTTTTTCTATTTACCATGGCAGATTTTTTTAATTGTTTTTTTTATGCCACAACGCCAGCCACTCTGGAAACATCAAGCAGTAAGTGCAAAAATATAATTTATACTTTAATAGAATTGCATAGCATCATCGATGTAATCCTGTTGATTTTACACGCTGATAAAATTTTATTTCTATATTCATTGTAATAATTCCTTTTCATCCCCGATTTTCCAATTCCATTTTTTCAGCCTTGAATACATTTGCGTCTACTGTAAAGAATTAACTGGGGTCCAATACATTTCTGGTTTGTGGATGTTTGTAATCATCGGGTCCTTTGTTTTATGTGAAAATAGAACAAATGATAATATCGGATATGTCGAGCTGTTTCCGTTGTTCTATCCGTCAGACGTAATGGGAATAATATTTATATTAATTATCATGACCGTATACGTATATTTAAAATTAGTTGTTTTGTTTTATGCTGCATAAATGGCAAAATGTTGAGTTCGCTCGAATCCATTATTGGCAAGAGGTAATTACGTATTTGCAATTCCAATGTTAAAGGATTTACTTGGATGTAATAAATGTAGAGTGAAATAAATAATTGGTCTGCAAAAATCGCTCCATTAAATATTATTACCCTTCCAGAATACATTCAACAGCGATTAAAAGTGGGTAATAAAAATTAATAAAAAAATAGTAGCTCCGGTAGGTACCGAAGCTACTAATTACCTGTGGACGCCACTGACCGTTGCGCAACCAAGTCAGATTGTCAAATCAAGTGCAACATGGTAACTGCAGTATAAGGTTGTGACAGACACGTCCTTTCGTCCTTTCGATGGTATCTGAAGCAACCTCCCCACGTAAAGTTACCCATAGTAGAGACTGCAGAAGACACGTCCTTTTCGATGGTATCTAAAACAGTCTCAAACGGGTACCTGTAGTCAAGAGACTATGAAAGACACGTCCCTTTCAATGGTATCCAAAGCATCGCAACACTTTTGTATTGAAAAAGGTACCTCTAGCATAGACTGTGGAAGATACCCCTTGCTTTGGCATCTGAAACTGTTCCGCAAAAAATATCTGTCGTTGATGGTTTATCTCTAGACCGGCGTTAATTAATTAATTTAATAAAAAATCCGAAACGATGCCCGGTATAAGCCATAAATATGCTAAATCTTATTAACATCGACTAACGCTCATGTTATAACGTGTACGTGTGCGGCAACGTAAAGCAAGGACCTGCTGGAAACTTTAAGGTAATAATTTTTCTTTTCGCTCATAAACTGCCAATTAAACTAATTTCCAAATAACTAATAAAATATTCATCGAGTTCGCTGTAACGTAATTTTAAAGTTGCTTGATTAAATTTGGTTTCTCGCCTTCCCCGCAAAATTGTAAACCTTAAAACATGATGTTTGGCGTACAGCCAGCTAATAAGCACTACGTCTGAACAGGAAATTTACGTGAGGTAGAACGAGGTATATTTACTTGCCATTTAGGCACTCAGCCACATTGCCAGCGAATTACATGGAAATATTGAAATTGTATTAAAAACATTAACGGAATTACTGAAAAGCTTTCCATACGTTATTAATAATGCAGAACTGAAATGATCGAAATGATATTCGTTAACAATAATATTTATTTATGCAACAAGTGCAAAAAGTAAGTATTTATTTTTGCCCAACGAGGCTGTCAGGCCGAGTTAAACAAAACGTCGAGTGCAATAAATACTTTTTGTAC
The DNA here is from genome assembly GCA_964058915.1 of Tetropium fuscum. Lineage (NCBI taxonomy): Eukaryota > Metazoa > Arthropoda > Insecta > Coleoptera > Cerambycidae > Tetropium > Tetropium fuscum. Next base: position 545,345 of record CAXKVY010000018.1, on the reverse strand, counting down.
GAGTTACTTACAATATTTTTTCTACGTTGTATATTAGTAAATGTCAAATTTACGTAATTTTTAAAAACGGAAGGAGTGGAGTAGAATGAAATGGAATTGAATGGAATGGAATGGAATGGTGTCAAAAATTTCAGCTTCTCACTATTAACCTTCTCATATTTTACATTAAAAAGGATTTATGGAATATATCCCACATTTTTATTACCAAAGAGCTTATGAGTGTAATTAAATAAGTGATAAAAACTGACGTGCAAGGGTAACCTAACCAGAATTTGTTATTTAACATCATTATCCTACAAACATTCAACTGTAGCTATCTTATACTTTGCTATCTTACATAAGTCGTTAATGCTCCTATTTCTTCTTTCCACGACATTCGTTTCATGTTCGGTTCTTTGTGAAATTGTCACCACTTAATAAAATTACTACAGGAATTTCAATTACAAAACATTTACAATGGAACTTATCTTAATTAACTCTATTTTACATTGCTTTTGGTTTATTCGTTACTGGAATGTAGCTTTCTGTTAGCTCGATTTATATCTGCATAAGCAAGATTCATTATATTATCAATACATCCAATCTATGATCCTCTATTAGGGCATAAGTCAGATTGAAGAGTTAGTTATGTTTGTGTATCAGACGCTACATGTGAAAATATAATGAATATCTATATAATATAATAGTTAGTCCATTTTGATCCAACTGTATCTTGATTGTTCTAGTGGCATGCGCAACAGAGTGCTTGTTATACTCACATGGGATACTATAAAATTTATAGTATAAAAATATATAAAGAAATATATTATAACAAAATTGTAGTATTTGTAAAGCTGCCATGGAAAATATTAACATTAATAATATAGTTCCCTTTATTCTCACTACTGAATAAAATGGCACAAGATTTATTAGGATCAATTTTTATAGAGTGGTTTTTTAAAGTGGAAACAAGTGCATTTGGTTTTCATTTGATTCCTGTAAATCTCCCAAGTTAATAGAATAATATAATTGTGTGTCGTCAGAATCAAAGTGATATTTACAAAATTTTAATAATTCATTGAAAGTCACCGTGTGACTGTATATAATAGTGGACCCATGATACTTCCTTGAGGAACCCTTTTGCACTTTTAGTGCGTCTGATGTATTATTGTATAACTACTAAATTTTCTGAAATAAGCTGTATTTTCTGGAGATTTAAAAACTACAAAATGAAATTGTGCAATTCTGAATTTTTTTTTAGTTCATGTGGATTATACCACATACATTGAGCAAAAATAACAAAGATCTATTATCCTTATGTTAACTTGTGCAAAATTAGTGAAATGGTTTTTGGAATTTTTTGGTGTTGTGATGTTGATGTTTTTGATGGTGTAGATCGTACAGCTGAGACATTTTGTAACCTCATCCACCTTGTTTTGGAGCGATGTAATTATAAGATTGATCGCTGTGTTATGATGGTGGGAGTGTAATGCCCGGACAAAAATATGGTTTACAGGCAAAAATTAGACTCCACAAGTAGCGTTTTTTCATTGTTTAGCTTATCGCTTAAATTTAGTCTCGTAACAGCGTTAAAAATGATTTAAAAAATATTTCAACCATTCGTTGACCAAAATAACATGTGCAGCTGCAAAACATGATTCACCTATTACAGAACCCACGAGCCGTCACTGCTAATTTTTTTAGAAATCGGTCTTTTTAGATTTTTACTAATTTTGAAATAAAGTAAAATATGATATCTGTATATCTGTTTCTTCAGCTACAGCTTCACATGTTTCATTATCATTTTCAAAATTAACGTTAAATTAAATAAAAATTAATCTACTAAAGACACAGTTGTATTAGTGATGCGTGTCGTCTCTTTAATTTCTTTTCATCTACCGCTTCCAATAATGCACTTGGACCAACTCGAGTAAGTAGTAAGTACACTACTTGGAATACATGCAATATCCGGTTCGGATACAACAGGTACTTTTCCAAGAAAAGGAAGAACTACGTTTTTTAGTGCATTTCTCAATATCGATGAAGATGTTTTGCTTGTACTTGCAAATTTAACAAACGAAAAGTCTTTAATAAAGTCAATTTTACCTAATTGAAGAAAATTGTTTGTCCAGTTCTCACCCCTAAAACCGAATTACAAGCATATTTTCGAAGAAACATATTACAAATTATTTACTTCCTCCTATAAAAGCACCCCTTAGGCTTCACACGAAAAGAGCCAATTACCTAACTATTGTCTGGAGCCGATCTGGTTTAAGATATCAAAAAAAACCTGTTATTATTTATTTTTAGATACTTACCAGTTTTATCCGAAAACACATTAAATGTTCTATTGGAGATTTTTCAAATAACCAAATGTACTTGGAAGAAAAGATGTAAGTACTTCCATTTCTCCATTTAGGTGTTACTTTAACGATGTCCTCTTCACTGAGTTGTGCACGAACGCGAAAATTGTCTGACCAATGAAAGACTTCAACAAAATGAATATATGATGAATAAGTTTAGAGTATTTTTGATTCCGTGTGCTTTTTTCACAATGTACTTTTTTATTTAATTTTTAGTACGCCTCTGGTTTTTGGTTTTAAAAGGCAATTAGGCACATTGTATACTTTTCCGAAAAAATATGTGCTAGTATTTTATGTATTTCTTTATTTAATTTTTTGTACCAATGTCTTGCCGAATAATATTTTTTTAGTACGCCCCTGACTTTTTTCTATTTCAAAAGGTAATTACATTATATACGCGACACAGATATGCACTAAGATATTTGTGGTAAATCTATGACAAAGAATCTATTAAATGCGCTGCGGCAATATTGATGAATGTCGACTAATCGACTAATGAAAGTAATATGCCGACCTGAATTTCTAAACACATGCTAAAGGGAACGCGTAGTCACTGCGTAAAGTCAATTTATCCGTCAAATATACCTACTACTGGATAGGGGTGGAACCTTTGATGTAACTGTAACACTCGGAGTAAATTCCACAAACACCAAAACACTTTCACTTCGCTCGACGCGCGATTCGCGGATTCGCGCGTTTCGCGGAAAACTGGATTAAAACTCAGTTTTAATCGTCTCCGGATGATGCCAACTTGGTTGGCGAAACGCGCGTCGAGCGAAGTGAAAGTGATTTGGTGTTTGTGGAAACTACTCCGAGTGTTAAATATACCTATAATAAATTTCGGATTCTCAAATTGTTAATTACTAAAAGTGAACGTAACAATGTACTTATCCACCCCCTGCCCGCAGTACGCCTATGGAATGGATTTGAAAAGTGTAACTGGAGTGTTCTTTATTGCATAATGAACGACTTTAGTCACTTTCGACACTTCCTTTACTAAAATGGCCACGCCGATAAAAAAGTCACCAGAGTAATATTACATTATTAAAATTTGAGTGAATATCAGTAAGCGATCAGATCCTCAAAACTATTAAAAAGTGACGTTATATCTGTACAATTACACAGTACACAAGAACTGCAAGTGCTTGTTTAACTATTATTTTTACAAGTGTATTCAACTATTTCCATATTACAATATTGTATGTTTAATATATTTTGAGTTATACCGTTTATAGAAAATTATTATCGATCTGAATATTAACTAGTGTATAGAGAAAGTATCTGTTATATCTAATATATGGTATTAGAGCCGCTTAAATCAGCATTCAACTAGCAATTTCCTTAATGCTTCCTTCTGGATTCTAGACTGATCTTCTACAAAACGTAAAACATCTGCAACCTGTGAGTCGATTCGCTGATAGTCCATTTATATATAAAAATAGATCTATAAATAGTTTAAATTCCAATAGTTAGATAAATACGAAGTCGTGGAACTCAAGAGAGGCTATTTGAATTACACAAGCCTTTGCTTGGAAAAAGTCGTTCGTTTTCAAGTAATTTATAAAGTTATATTAAAGCTAACCTGTTGAAAGCTACTGTGATGGATTGTTATGCAGATAGCATCGTTAGCTTTCACCATTCATCATTTGAAATTTTATTTTCAGAGGAGTAGACAGTCAATTAAGATATATACTCGTATATAGTGTATGTTACATATATTTTCTAGATAAAACGAATAGAAACGAACCCTAAAAATTTAAAAATTCTAATGTAAAAGATGCACATATCACTTACATAATAACCCTCAAGTCAAACTAGCTCAAAAAATAGAGGTAAGCTTACAACAATTCGCATAAAGCTAAATTGGTACAAATGTTGGAACACCATTATAAATGATATGTGAAAAGTTCCCATCGATCCCACATCTGCAAAAAAAATAGTTCGCAAATATGGGTTTTTGCATTATTCAGTCAAACTGTAAGTTTTAAGTCAGCAGGTAATTTTTCCTGAGTTCCATATACGGAAGGAAGTGAATACCGTTGGTGATTACAGCTTGGTGAGTAGAGAGTAATCTCTTTAAAAATTTTAGCACGATTAACTAAATCTTGTTTTTCAAACAATTTAAAAACTGTTGTTTTACCCCTCCTGAAAATTGCTGATGTATCACAGCAAGTTATTGCGTGTAAAAATAGTATGTGATATTGGCATTTTTAAAAAGCAGATAAACTTTTGGATGAATATATTTCCGATTACTATATAATATATATTTCTATATAATAATAAATATATTATTATACATAATGATATATTTCCGATAAATAATACGGGCACATCAAATAATGGACTAGGTTTCTTTTGCGTTTATATTCTCAGAATCGTACAATTTGTACATAAGTTACACATACCAATATTTTTACTTGCATTATGAGTTCAGTGGTGTATATAGGCGGCGTACTCGTTCATATTATGGAGAACACAACTTTTTTCAACTTTTTGAATCGCTAGGTATATCTCAGAAATGGCGATTCTCCAGGAAAAAAGTGTAGGAGCATTTTTCATAGATATTTGCATGGTCTACAATTTTTATGTGTCGTGTTTTCATGACAAAACTTACCGTTTGGCTGAAAAATGTGAAAAACCCATTGTGGTAATGATTTTGTGGGAACACCAGGTAGTGGGTAAGCCACCCATGAATGGAGACACAGTCGGGCTACATGGTATTCATTTATTTAACTCAGTACATTATTACATAGGGGAGACGTAAAACGTTCAACGCTTAAGTGCTTACTTGCTTCAACGCATCAATGCTACAACTCATCAATACATCAATTCTTCTTGTAATCTAATTGCACTACCTTATATAATGTACGACCAGGTCAGTACAAAGTGTACGTGACCCAGTATCATTTTTCAGTTTGGCATTTTGAGGGGCTGAATGTGGCTAGTTGGCTGATGAAAATAAGGGCGGTTTTAATGCCTGCTCCTCGTTCGAAAATTCGGAAAATCCATTTTCATTTGCATAAAACTTTTTTTTATCTTATATTGTCTGGCATTTCAATAAAATATTGACATTGATAAATAATTCACAAATATAAAATGCCATGGGGGTTAACTTGCAAGAGAAAAGTACAATTTTCCACGTTTTATTTTTGTATGACAATCGAGAGAATAAAAGGTTTTCTTGTGAAAATAACACTACAAAATTGCCAGACGGTAATCACATTTCGAAAATGAAAAATTATGCAGAAATTTTGGAGCGTTCAGCGATAGTAATATGCAAAAAATATTAACAAAATATATGCAATAGCCTAAAAGCGGCCATGTTGCATTAACAGACAAGTTTGGCTGTTCCATTAATTATAAATAAATAAAATAGTTACAAAAAAATATAAAATTTTCCATGATCTTTTCTTCGACTGGCATTTCGTATTTCTATTTAAAATACGTGTACATATACACCTAAAAATCCCAGACAAGTAGATCTCTGCGAAAATGTATTAATAAACAAAAAAATTACAAAAAAATATAAAATTTTCCAAAATTTTTTTTCGTCTGGCATTACGTATTTCTATTTTTAATTCGTGTACATGTATACCTAAAAAATGCCAGACAAGTTGACTTGTTCGAAAATTTATTAATAAATAAAAAGTTACAAAAAATATAAAATTTTCCACAATTTTATTTCTCTTGTCATTTCGTATTTCCATTTAAAATACGTGTACATACACCTAAAAATGCCAGACAAGTTGAGAATACAATATTTAATAGAATTTAGACTAGATTATTGTATTGTATTTTACTAGTTCTTTCTATTGTCAGATTGTATCCATGGTAACCTTGCACTTTTGAGCGAAGGGTGCTGAAAGAATACCGAAACCATAGAAACATCTGCCAAAACAGATGAATTATTAAGCAAAATAATTAATCACGCAAAAAGTACTTATATCTAAATGTGTTTTCAGCAAAACAAATATTTAACAAATAATTATTTATTTATCAATGCTCGAACGACTTAACTTGTCTGGTATTTTTAGTTTAAGTAGGATTTTTAAGTATGTAAGTAGTAAACGATTTTTTTAATTAATGTGAAACAGGCTTTCAGGTAAGCAAAACTAGATTGTCAATTTTATTTGTCAGTTTACTAATAATTATTCTATATTTTGAGGTTTTCCTTATAATTATTATTATTATTATTATGCCGCGCTGCAGAACGGATAGTCAATGCAAGCAGTTGCAGATACTTTGAATGTGAGTAAAGGTTGCATTTACAAAATTAAGCAAAACTGGAATGCAGAAGGAACTGTTGAGTACGTCCATAGAGGGGCCGTCAGAAATTCAGTACTATGGAGGAAGACGAACTCGTCCTTGACTACCTCCGACAGAATCCTTTTGATACAGCAGTGACTGCCTGCTTCTTAACAAATTTTCCTGCTTCGGTGGAAACCGCAAGACGGCGTATCAGAGCATCTGAGCTGAAGAATTTTTCGGCTGCAAATAAAGTTGCTCTGTTGCCACGGCATAAGGAGCAGAGGTTAAACTTTGCCAACCAATTTGTCGGTGTGCCACAGGACTTTTGGGACAACACAATTTTTTCAGACGAAAAAGTTTTTCCATCCTGCTATGATGGCTCTGTGCGTGTATATCGCCCAAGAAATTGCCGATATGAAGAGCGCTATATAAATCATACAGATCGTAGTGGTCGCTTCTCTATCAACGTGTGGGCATGGATATGTTGCCAAGGAGCAGGTGTTACTTGGAGAATCAGAGAGCGTCTTACTGGTCAAAGCTACGCTCGCATTTTGGAATATGTTATGTTATCTTCCGTTTCCATTTTATATCCCGAGAACTTCACTTTCCAGCAGGAAAATATTTTTATTTCCCCTTTCCTCTTTCCATATTTCAATTAAAGTTATATTTCAGGATAATTCCTCTATTCACAAATCACGAGTTGTTACTGAATGGCTGAATACAAACCATATTAACACTCTGCCTTGGCCCTCTAAGTCGCCGGATTTAAATCCGATAGAAAATGTATGGGGACAAATGGAAAAAGACATGTATAGCAGAAGTTTCCGACCAGCGAACGTAGAAGAACTGTTGTTGGCGATTGAAAATGTTTGAGAAAATATAGGCGAGGATTACACCAAGACACTAATATTGTCTATGATAAATAGGCTTCAAAAAGTTATAAACGCGAATGGTGCTTGGAGCAAATATTAATTCATAGTAATTTTCTTAAGTTCTCAGTTAGTTTGTTAATTTAATGGATTTTTTTACAAGAGACGTCCTTACCATACAGATTTTCCTTAATAAATACTGTATATAAAATGCGGTCACCCTATAACTGACAGATACTTCAACCTAAAATAATTTTGAATGTGATCTGTTTACAAAAGCCTGCTTCACAATGGGAAAATTTCCAGAATTTCTCATAAGAGTCGTTTACTTTCAATTGAACGGCACTGTACACTTATGAATAATATAAATACCAAATGCCAGAGAAAAATCGCATTTTTAGATTGAATATTATATTTATATTGGAATAAATTAATATTACCATATTTTTTAAAAACTTTTGTTTCGCACAGCTCAATTTGTCTAGCATTTTTTAGGTGTGTATGTACAAGTATTTTAAACAGAAATACGAAATGCCAGACGAAAAAAAAGTGGAAAATTAAAATTTTCGCGGTCAATTTTCCTTCGTCTGGCATTGTTGAACAAAGAACTTGTGTTACAACTATTAATTATATTGTTGTAATTTAAGTTACATCATTCGTTTCGGCCATAATTTAAATTGAAAATACGATATTTAGGGCGGCATGGGCATTACCAGATCGATAAAATGTTTGCCCAAAGCAAACATTTTATCCCGACAGTAATGAATGCAACCCACACGTGACAAACATTCAAACGCCATTTCTTTAAGGTCCCCCGATTTCACTTAAGCTTTATGTATTCACACTTGCAAAGTAACTTTATAAGTTCACTGTCCCTTTTGAATCCGTCCTCAAAGTATACGAATAAGGAGATTAGAGGCAACTCCCGATCCAATCCTACGACTCTGAATTCAGCTTGTCCCGGCCCGCAATGGTGTTCTTTGGGAAACTTTAACACTACTTTAACAAGTTAAGGGAACTCGTCGTGTTAGAATTGTGAACAGTTTCTGCTTTCGGGCTTTCTGCTAATGTAATAGTGTCAAAAGCTAATGCGATATTCAGTTTAAATTACTCCTATATGGTACCGTGAATATAGTACCATATAAGTCAAATTAATTTTTATATAAGCTTCTGCTAAATAGTAAATAATCATTAAAATGTATTAAAAAAATTTATAATAATCAGATTTAGTTAGGTCTATGTAGGGCCTACGTTTTACATAGGCCCATATAGGTCACACATTTTACACTGGTTTAAATGGGAAAAAATTGCACACCTAACACTTGGCTTTGCTATTAAACTCAACGTGCTTCAACCTATAAAGTTCGCTCTTCTTCTTGCTTTTGAGCCGCTCTATAGTGTTTTCGTTTGATATACAAACTAGAGCAAAAAATTGTGCGGCATTTTACAAAGAAAACCCGTACCAATTACTACAGAAGCGGTAAATCACATCACTATGCAATACTAAAGGATATTTAGTGTAAAATTGTATACCGCCACAATTTCTTTTGAATAGAACTAAGCATACAAATCGGTCGCTATCCCTCTTCAACTCATATAAATCTCATTTCCCTTCTCGATCAATTATATGAACAACCTATTATTATAACACCCTTATATACCCTCATGAAGAAGCCGTCGATTTACTGGCTTTACTACTCAGTGGCATATCATCATGCGCAACCAAGGTGAAGTGACATCAAAAGACGTCGAAGCCAAAAAATTATTTAGTTTTGAATGTATTTAAAATTGTATTGAAAAATTTTTGTAAAACTTAGTGCTCAATTTAGCCAATAACAATTGAAAATAAAATAAAAAATTAAATTGATATTGCCCAGGAAGGATCACTGGGAGGTAAGAGGGCCCCTTACCAGGATAGAACTTGGTTAGTTTACTTATTATTAATATAGGTAAGACTGTTAGAAAAATGTATAACAAATTAACTCACCAATTGCGGGATATGTTATTATTTGCACATATAGTTACACTCACATAAGTATTTTTCACTCTCACTTATTAGTAACACTCTTCACAAAAAGTCACATCAGAAATTCATATGACTATTCACTATCTGAAAATAAGTCACTTTTTTTATACATTTAATATGACTAGGTTAACTTAGGATACTTAGGAGTATCCGGAGTATCCATCATAATATCGAGATCCCACATTCTTGATTCCATCTTCTTCACATGATCTATACATTTTGTCCATATTTTATTAAATGTTGTATTTTCTCTAGCAACTTTCCTTTTTATTTGCGCCGAAATAAGCAAAATTGGGTTCAGTTCGCAGTGATATGGAGGCAATCGAATTACCTTCATTCTTCTTGCTTTGGCCATTTCATCCACTACATGCTTCTTGAAAGATGGAAAATGTTGCCTTGCCAGTGTCAACAATTCAGCTTTAAGTAGTGAATCATCGTGTTCAATATTTCTTTCTTCCAGTCAATCTTTAATGTGCCCTTTCCGCCATGCAGTTGTGGGCTGTTCTGTTCTACGAGAATAATAAGAAGCATTATCCATCACTATAACAGATTCAGGTAATAATTTGTCCAGAATTCCTTTGAACCAATCCTCGAAAACGGTGGAATTCATGGCTTCATGGATCGCCTGTTTTCTTGGATTCGAAGGTTAAAAGACCGTCATTTACAAAGTCACATTCTATACCAAAATGCACTATTATTAAACGACGTCCTTTTCCAGTGATTATCTTCAAGCATGTAGACCATCCTTCCATAAATGCATGACGAGAGCTTTTTACATTCTTATGTAAAAAGACACACCGTATCCTTCATTTACCCCTGTTTCGTCCAAATAAAACATTTGCTTTCCTTCGTCGCGAGCCTTTTTAACCATTCTTATATAATGTCTTCGTCATGTAATAATTTCATCTCTTTCTACGTATCAACATACTTTTTATATCTACTATCCCATAATTAAATTAATTTCTTTTTAAGTTTCCCATAATTTGATCTGTCCCATATGGGGAACATCACTGTCATCACTGTTCAACGGCCAATCGCAATTCTTTCACCGTAGGATACTCCTTGTTAAAAAAAAGGTGAACTTTTCGGCGAAGTGCATTTTTAATATCGTCGTCAATGATGATTCGTGCCTTACCAGGGGCCTTCTTCGGCTCTTCAGCCGTTCCTTGCTTCACTTTCTCTTTTAAAACTTTGGAAACACTTGATCGAAATTTTTTTTTGATATATTATAAATTAAATTCAGTTAACATTATTGTTTTTTATATTATTTGCTATATTAGGATAATTGCGCGCGCCACTAAGCACCGCATTTCATTAGTTTGCATATTAAACAAAAGCACTATAGTGATCTAAGACCAACCAAAAGGCATGATTAGTGAAATGATATATCAATATTGTTGTTGCAGTTAACGAAATTACTATATTTTAGTTATTTCTAAAATACCTCTATACGGAGCCTTACCATGAATTAAGCTAATTTGCGCATTCCAATTTAAAAATACCGAAACTTTTATAGCTTCCGGTACATTCCAGCCGAAAATACATTCCTCGGGTTACCTGCGAAACAAATTAATTAAATTAAAAATCAAATATCTGAAAAAAATAGTCTGGCATGCTGGCTGTTTAATTAAAAATACCGTGCCCGAAAAAAGTATATTACATTCTATTTGTAATATTATCAGGAATCAATACGGACTGAAAATTCCTGAAGCCATTACTGCGCGGAAAAGCGTCATTTTCTCTGTATTGACTCGCAGTACAAATACTTTTTCAATAAAGAAAATGTATGATTGATTGAACATGGCGTAGACGTTATGTATGCATGTACATATGTAAATTCTATCTTGCGTCACCTTGTGAGTTTATGTCTTGATATAAAGAGACACATTATTGAGTAGGTACGATGTATTAGTTAATGTCTAAAATAATATTTATTTCGCTACACATATATATATATATATATATATATATATATATATATATATATATATATATATATATATATATATATATATATATATATATATATATTAATTTTGTATTGATTTAATGTAACAGAAAATTAACTTTGTTATAGCTTGCCTCATCTCAACGAATATAAAGTTGCGATAGTATAACTTTGCGTGTGACACATGCGTGTGAACATTTTTTTTAACATAACCAATTTTTGCATGTCATGTAATAGTTCACTTGCATACCAAAAATATTTCGAAAAAAATAAAGGTGAAGTATTTAAAAAATGTTATTCTCAAAAGTAACCATATAATATACACTAGGTACTCAAAAGATAGGTACATATTCTTTTCAATTAATTTAATTTTCAGTTCTGGAGCGACTTAAATCAAGCTTTATTTATTATAGAAAGCATTGAAATAAAATTTTAAATTACATGTTTTGTAGAGTTATAAGTTGTCCTGTTACTGAAATACATTATTATTCTGGTATATATTAAACGAACGACATCACGAATCTTATCTTCTAGAAGAAGAAGAAGAAGACCCTAATATTTGAAGAAAATAGGACTTATTAGATCAGGTATATGTAAATGTATCAATTACTCTATCGCTGATAATAATTAATAATTTTAATTAATAAATAATGTTTAATTGCTCGGATTACAATGTAGGGAGACAACATTGTATTGCATCCCTCATAAATATGTCAAAATGTCCAACTCCCTACTAAATTAGAAAATCTTCTGACCTATCAAAATGACAACATTAATGAGATAATATATAATTTTATAAAAGCTGCACGAATCTAAATTTAGGCAAACGGTTTATAACAAATTGAACTTTCCTCTGGTTTTCTATTTGTTTTGTGAAAAGTAATCTTGGGTTTGTAACAATTCACTACATAGAGAAATAAGCAAATAGATGAATAATAAGGAAGACACACTTACCAGTTGGACATATACATGGACATATCTGGACATATATATGGAAACGAACCACTTAGAAGTTGTTAGAAGGTAAAAGAAAAGTACAGGGGTAAGTGACCAACATGTTATAAAGATAACCCGACACTCATCATCATCATCAATTAAAACTTACCTTGAAATGGACCCTGAAAGTCACGAAAATCTTGTTAGTATCTTACGAGCCTCGAATAAAACAAGTGAAAACAAATATTCGACATGTGTGGAAACTATAGACAAGAGATTATTGAAATCAGTACACTAAACCAAACAATTTATACTAACTGTGTTTTTAATAACTGTTCCTTCAAATAATTGCATAAATATAGACAATTATTGTTGTTGTTCGATCACATATTCTGTCGTTAATTTATCTTGCCAAAAAACACTCGAGCTTTTCTTTTATGAATAAATTTATTTTTAACTCAACATTTTGCCAATCAGTAATTTTATTCGAAAAATTGAAATATTTTTATAAAATCACTGATTGGCAAAATTATTTTGTCACGAAGAGAAATTTATCCGATAAAAGAAACTCGTGGTTTTACTGTTGAGAAAGATATTTCTGAAGGAAGCACAATTTTATCTTATATGATAGTCCTTATATTCGTATGACTATTTCAAAATCTGTTTTATTTGAAATCATATAGCCCTTTCGTTTCGCCTTTTTTTGGCGTCTTGCATGACACACATCGCTGACATTAAAAGTGAACCGCCACGTCTGAGAAAGCATACACGGCGCGGCGCTACTTTAAAATAAACATTACGCCATGTTGCATCCTAAAAATAATGTGTACCCATCTGTAGCAATAAAACTGAGTCTCTTAAAGGGCGAGATCATTTAAATGAGGATTGGAATAGGTCATGGATATATAATGTCAGAAACAGTAGAAAGATCACTTGTCGGACAAAAATAAAGGATCCTGCTTTGCTATTGTGTTTTAGATATGTATGTTTCTCATTATAGTCAAGGCGTTAATAGTATATTCCGTTAAAAACCAAAAAGTTTTGAGGCAACAAGTTGAAAGGAAATCTAGATACATGACAGGTGGTGACCCTGCTCCTCCAGAGATATTGTCTGGAAATGACGATTTTCTAATTAATTTCATAATTTATACCAAAACTGATGAACCTATATTATATGATTTATCATATCCAAATGATGTTATTACTGGATAGGGCTGGAACCTTTGATGTAACTATAACACTCGGGGTAGTTTCCACAAAAACTAAAAAAACAGTTTTCCTTGGTGTTTGTGGAAACTACTCCGAGTGTTAAATGATGTTATGTTTTCCCAAAGACCCAGAGGAAGTGGAGGTTGAGGTAAGAGGAAATATAGATAAATTATATGCATTATCCTGTATAAGTGTATATGTATGTAAAATATGTTTTAACATTGGAAATGTTTATGTTTGTACATGAGTATATGGGGGACAAGTTAGAAGTTTTCGTTCAAGGCCAAAAGACAGCGGTGTCGCGATCGAGTGACGCAATACATGTAGATATCGCAGCGCTCAGCCTTCTAGCGGCGTGAAGAGTACTGAGGAGTGGGGAGTATTCAGTGCAGCTATATTGGGAGAGGTGGCGCATTGCAAGTAGTGATGGGAATAATCGGGATATTTTCATAATCATAATTTTCATAAATTTAATAATTCGAGTGTAAAAGAATGCCCAACGATAATTAAAATAAAAGAACAAGTGTCGGCTACAAACGTATGTTCTAAACTAACTAACAAAACATCTATATATTATTCCTTTCATAGGGCCGTCCAAGCAGCCCATAAATACTTTACATCGTTATCGAAGCTGTCTCGCCCTGAAGGCAATTAAATACGTCTACTGCAATCTCGATAACATAAACAATAAACATATCGCTCAGCCGGAACGGTCCTATACTAAAATACTTGACACAGGGCGTTAGCGTTTACGAGATATATATTCGAATTTATTTAGGCTGAACTTATAAAAATTCGTCGAAAATTACAAAATCTTAAAATTCGGTAACAGTAAAGTCTGTACTTTTTGATCATCGTATAACATTTTACATTGTCCAGAAAATGTTATTGTTTATAATAGTTATTTGTATGTTAAGAGCGCAAAGTACTGCATTGCCGCTTGCGAAAGAAATCTACCTCTAGGTATTCTAAATCTATCTATCTAGGTATTCTTTCAAAAGCGGCAATGACAGTTTGTGCTCGTAATACATACATTTTTTTTACAATCGCTTAATACAGTTTGTTCTTGTATGTATTTGACGTATGTTTATATATGAACCGTTTTTATAAGTTTTTTTTTGTTAGCTACATTTCTCATGTGTCATTTTTGACTGACAAGCGCCTGCTAAGGAATTTATAATAAAGAAGCAAGCGGGAATTGACACTATTGCCGCTTTAAAGCGGCAATGGATGACAATTAAGTCATCATTGGAAATGGCGTACTTTGCGTTCAGAATTGAAAGCGCAAAAGCCTACTATTGAGGCGATTGTAGAAAAAAGTTTTTACATGCCCAAAAAATAGTATTGACGCTGACAAAAATCATATTTTTATACGGGGTGGTCACAAATTACAAAATCTCAAAAAATTTTTAGTTTTCGGGAAAACTCTAGTAATGTCGACAAAAATTATTTTTATAATATGGAGTGGTCAAAAATTAGAAAATCTTAAAATTCGGTATGAGTAAAGTTTGTACTTTTTGATCACCACGTATAAAAAACTTATGATATGATGATTTTGCCACAATTATGTTTTTTTACTCTTCGACAAAAATCATATTTTTTATACGGAGTGGTCACAAATTACAAAATCTCAAAAATGTTTGGTTTTCGGGAAAACGCTATTATTTATAAAAATTTTTGCATGCCTAAAGTAATGTCGACAAAAATTATGTTTATTATACGGGGTGGTCGAAAATTACAAAATATAGAACGTGGATAGACATCGAGAAGTGCCCTATATAGCCCACGGATTGCTACTTTACGTACAAAACGCGTTCGCATTAACGTGCATATCACCTGGGCACTATTTGAAAGCTCTGCTGCATGCTAATTGCAGTAAAACTTAGTCCGTTTGCACTTGTACGTCTTTTCTATCGTGTAGGAGATATCTACTTATGAAGGAGCGTTCAAGGTCACAGCTCTAGGTGCTGTATGCGAACGCTAAGATATGATGGTACATTGGCATGGTATAAAAGATGGATAGACATCGCGATGCGCCTTATATAGCCCACGGATTGCTGCTTTGCATACAAAACGCGTTCGAATTAACGTGTATATCATCAGGGCACTATTTGGCAGCTCTGGAGCATGTTAATTGCAGTAAAACTTGCGTCTTTTCTATCGTGTAGGAGATATCTACTTATGAAGGAGCGTTCAAGGTCACAGCTCTAGGTGCTGTATGCGTACGCTAAGATATGATAGTTACATTGGCATGGTATAGAACATGGATAGACATCGAGAAGTGCCCTATATAGCCCACGGATTGCTACTTTACGTACAAAATCACCTGGGCACTATTTGAATACTCTTACTAAATTTTAAAATTTTGTAATTCTTAACTACACTTAACCACCCTGTATATACAACACAATTTTTGACAAAACCATCACTATTTTTAGGCAAACAAAAACTTTTTTAAAGAATAGAATTCATTCGAAAACAAAAAAAATGAGACTGTAATTTTTGACCACCCCATGCAAGATAACCCGTTTAAAACGACAAGACCTTCAGGGTTAAACGAACAAAGAAATCGTAATATAACTGCTTTTTATTTTTATTCAATTCACTTGAGAAAATTTTACCAGTTGTGTCTAGTATTTTCAATATGCCTGCGATACTTGCGTAATATGCAAGATCTGTGATTTTTTTTAAGTTTAACTGCAAATCTAATATAAGTTGGTTATTTAAAAATTATGTTTATTATTTCTTACTACATACCTAACTTGTAAATTGAGATGTGTATTATATTAGTAATACTTAAGTTTTCCAAAAATAAAATGCTAAAAAATTATGTTTATATTTATATATAACATTGTCCTTGTGTGTATAATAAACAGTTAATAGACCTATCCAGTCAGAGCAAGCGAGTAAGATAAATACAACGCAACTGGTATTGAATGAGACAATAACTCGGTGCATAGTACGTTCTGCGCATTCTTGTGGCAATGTATGATAGTATCCATACTCAATATTATATTAACTTATTAACTAAGGTGTTATTCTAAATTTATAAAATGCCAGAGACCCAATCGTACCCCAAACATTAGTAATTAAGCATGCTAAAGCCAATCTGGAAATTGCCACAAGCATGCACGCGCACGATAGTATTTGACGTATTCAACGATTCGGTATATTATGTTTCATATATTTTGTTATCATTTCCAATGTCTCCGATGGTTGCAAGGATTGCGAAATCTGTGAATTTTTAATTATTAAATTCCCATTCCCCCATTTAAAATCTTGCTTTAATTCTGCTATTGTTAAAAATACCGGGCCATCTTGCCATAATATCTCTAATTTTTAAATCACTGTCCTCTATGGCTTGGACATTTATTGGAAAACATGTGATATAGGAAGCCTAAAGGCACAAAACATACGTAATAATGCTTAACATTTAAAAAAAAAATGAAACATAACCTATTTGTGACTTAACCTTAAACTATGTCTTACCCCGGAAATTGGCGACTTTAATTAAAGTCGGTCTTATCACATTAATCTGGGCTTTAATACGGTGCATCATAAATGTGTTAAAATAAGTCAGTCTTAAATATAATCCGGGATTAACACGTACGGTGCACTCAGACATTAGAAGTGCATCTCGAGGAGACAATAAATAATAAACAATTTACAACTCAGTAAATATTGATGAAAATGAGTCCAGTTTTGCAACTCGAAGGTTTTTGGGCCGGCTGAATATGAATATCATGACGGCAACGATCTCCGAGGTACCTGGTGCCCAGGGTGGACAGTATGAACGTCGTAATAAAAATATAAAAAAAATGTGCTAAGAGTATATGGGTCTGAGTGTAGTGGTTTCATTTCCACTACAGCACTTAGGCCTCATTAGGCCCTTTGTGCATTCCTCCTTTTTACTTTAGTACTTTTCTTTAATCCATCCTATTTATTACTTGGTGGCAAAGTATCTTTACAATATTTATGTATGATAGTATGGTTCTGAGATCGAGATTTATTACTCTGTCCTCATTACCATTTATCTAGGACCATGCTTCCTCGGCAGATGTGTTGAGTGTTCCCAGGTCTCAGTTGGATTACCACAGCCCATCCCCAAGCCTGCCTAGGTCACCCATCCAAGTGCCAACAACGCCCGCCTTGCGGAATCGAAATCATACCCGTCAAGTCTCGCGGCTAGGCGGTCCTTACTAAGAGTATTCAGAATAAGAATAAATATTAGGAATATTTTTTATTTTTAGTTATTGAAGATCTCTTCTTCGTTTTCTTCCTCTGTATATTCAGATTCAGCCGATAATAGCTAGATAATAATTTTCTAAGTAATTTTCTATATTAGAAAAATTCCCACCTGCACAATTTTTTCACGCAAGATTGCAGATTAATTCATGCTTTCTGCAAGCACATGAATTACCGCAATCTTTTTTGCAACTGCCGAAACTTAATTTCTACAAGTTCCCATATCTAATTTGTTGGATTTAAAATATGTTCTCCGTGCCAATTCAACCAATTCTGCACTTGTACACTTGTGAATACATCTAACGTAGGCAGAATTTTACCGATGCGATGGCGACTTTTGTATTTTTGATAATAGCCATTAAATACAACCTGTATCTACAAGTTTCAACCACCTGAATATTACGAGTTCCCATAAAACTCTAGGAGACGACATTAATACGGTCAACTCTTGGCATCAGGTAACTGGGTAGCAAAACTGGACTCATTTAAGTCAATATTTACCGAGTTGTAAATTTTTTATTTATTGTCTGTTCGAGATGCACTTCTGAAATACATATTTTTATTTGCAAAAATGCATTTTTCAAAGTTAAGCAGTTAGGTTAGGTTAGGTTAGGTTAGGTTAGGTTAGGTTAGGTTAGGTTAGGTTAGGTTAGGTTAGATTCAAAGTTAGTGCTTTATTTCTTCGACTATTAATAAATCGGAGGAAGTAGGTGCCACTTTTACAAAATGTTAGAAATATATAAAACAATAAAGCCGTAACGGTTATAAAACATTCGATTTCAACTTCATTTTCCACTCCGCATTTACAGCCAACATTAACGTCGCGCCAAGGTCACAACATTAACGCCGCGACCTTGAGTTCGAGTGTCCCGCATTAGGGGTCTGTCTAAGTGCCTTCAAATGGCATAGGAAAGAGGAAGCAGCCATATGAGCTCCATTACTTGCTCGGCGTAACTGGGGTTTCCTTAAAATCGACGAAATGGAGCATCCCGAAATAAATTAGTCCTCAAATTGCAAAGTTATCTAGCTACAATGTTACAATATATATTTTTGATTGATCTCCCCCCTAATGAATTTAGCGTAGGAGGTATCTAATGTCATTTATGTACGCTCGTGTATGCCTAATGACGTCATTAAATCAGTACGAGTATACATGGGATTCGAGGGAGTTGATGCTAACAAATCAGGAATGGTATATTGAATTAACGAGTTGCTACAACATAGATACAACAGCAGGTATGCCTGCATTATCTTATAGCGAAAACAAAGAAATATCCTCCTTCTCGTGCGCATTTATCTTAAAATATCCCGTGCACTTGTGATACATAAAAAAGTAACCATAATCAACAAACGCCACACCGAGAGCACTAAGCGGAACATAATAACAAATCACTGGCAGATGCCGCTGACACAAATATATCGACGTGGACTTATTTTTCTTCGATATTTTACTTTTACTTTGGGGTTTCTTGGCAAGTGGGTAGTTATTGAGCAGGCTATGAAGTTGCAAACAAGTTTTGCTCGCTGTCGGGGATTTCAGCTATATTTTATAACACGTCGACAACTGGTGCTGCCAACCTTCCAACCATAATGTTCGACTCTATCGGGATTGACTCTGACTTTAAGTATGGGTTTGGCCCTAGGATATAATTCTCGTGTTCTTTGTGTAATTATACTTATAGTACAGGTTAAATACATAAATATCACCGCAACACTGAGTAGCAGTCCCTGAAAAACAGTAGCCGTAATAGATAATGAGTACCTAATAATGGTATACACATACGAATATATCAATATTTCTTATTAAATTGAAGTATACGCTATACTGATTCCTCTTTTAATTATACTACCTGATAAGTATTGAACTCTAATCAAGGAATCAAATAATGAAGGCGAATTGCCTTTTTCCATTTGTTCGTGCGCGCAGCTGATAGTTACTTATAGTTCAAGTATAAAAAGTATTTTCTTATAAGAATAAATACGTTGTAATAACAACGTATTTATTCTTCTTCAATCATGGGAATACCCACGATAGGATGGAATTTAATAAGACAATCACTCTGGTGTATTATTGTGGTATATTAACCCGCACACGTTCGACGGTATGTCGGATTCAACGACTTAAACTAGGTAAGCGAGTTTTCTGTGTTCGTTGCTATGAGGCCATTTTCTATTTCGTTCCTTTTGTGTTCACTAGACCCTCTGTTACGTTGATTGAAGGACACATTATTGGGCAACATTTCGAGGCCACTTTCATCGACTCAGTAAGTGTTACCAGTAGATATATTCACTTAAACTTACTTTTTTTAACCTGAGAAAAAAAACCCCAAACTTATTAGATGTGATGCTTGCAGGGCTTCGCACGTCGAGTGTAGGTCACTCCACCCAGTAACCTTGGCACCTTGTAACCTGGTAACTTCATCTGTAACTGCACCTCAAATTGTCGTTGGACTTGCCTGCACCGAGTTGATCTATATACGTAGATTTTCTGGAGAGACCCACCTTAATGAAAGACCCTGCCACATTACAGATAAGATTTATTAGTTCAAGCGTACTTTAGGGAGATACCCTCTTTTGATCATTCTTGATACTTCTAGTATGTACATATAGATAACGATTATAGTTGGCCCTTGGCTACCGTTTCTCATTCTACTTAACTTTACCTAAACTAATTTTCATAGTGTACGAATAGGTACCTCAAGGTTGCCGTTACTTAAATAGTATTGTACGTTTATTTCAAAATTTTAATTCAATGAGTATTTACCTGTACACTTTCTCTATTTCGATAATATGTACCACATTCTGGGATTTAGTTCTACAGTCCGTATAAATATTTGATTTATATGTGATCTTGAATGTAAGTTAACTTACATTACAAACTTACAACAAAAATTTTGAGTACCATTTTATGCAGTTTTCGACCTTGCATTTTTAAATTAAACTTAGATATTAGTATATTGTGTTTAATTTTCTTTCACCAAAAATTACAGAAAGTTCCGAGAGTAAGATCGATACCCAGGAAAATTGGGGACTATCTGACTTGGTTGCGCACAGTTAGTGGCGTCCACGGATAATTAGTGACTTCGGAATACACGGAACTTATTAATTTTTGTAAATTTTTGTATTTTATTAAGCTGAGCTAGCTTGGGCAAACTTGTATTGCCCACTTTAATCGCTATTGAATGTACTCTGGAGGGTAATAAATAACCATAGGAATCAAATCACTATTTCACCAGTCAAATGAATGTTGAAACAACTCGTTCGGATGTATGCAAACTTTAATTGTTTCCCGATGAGAAACGTAAACAATACATAATATAATACAACTACAATTTGAATGTCAAAATTATGAAGACAGGAGACTGAGCATGGTTTAATAAATGGGATGTTTTCCATCGGAAAAATGACAACCCAGTCTCTCTTTTACGTACAACAGCTTACAACAATATTAGTCCGATATATCAACAGTCACATATAATGGACTTCTTTTTGTTGTCCCTCTCGTTTTATTATTTTTTAACGAAGAACACCCGAACAGCGTATGTTGGAGATCAAAAATAAATTAGTTACGTAACCGCGCCAACTTTAGAGATTACTTATTATGGTGACACTTATTATGGTGACACATTTCTTTATTTTTGAAATTTTAATATAATTCGAAGAGGACGAAAAGATTTCTGATTTTGGTAGTAAACGTGCACCATAAAATATAAACGCAATATATATCTGGCACCCTATTTACTCAAACTCTCTCCGCTGAGAATCTTATTTCTATTAAGTATAAGGGTGGTGAAGGTAAACAACCCAAAGGAAACACTAACGGCGAAAATCCTTCCTTTGTAGGAGTATATTTAGAAACAATCCGTAATGAAAGATTGTTTATATTTGTAAAATAAACACCTTGAATTAGATCAACATCTGTAGGGCTTTAAATACATTTCTTAGGCAAACAGGCAAAGCTAAAATCCAGGAATAACAGGAGAAATATACGAAAATTAATGAAGTAAAGGGCTACGCTGACTATACAGCGGTCATCGGTAAATAACAAAGTCTTAGATAAATTTCAATCTGTATCTATGTGTCTTATGATATAATTGCTTCTTCATATTATACATATTTTTCGCATGAAACTCCAAAAAAATTGATTCTGCCATAATAGAAATATTTTTTACCTGCGACCACCAATGTATACATAAGAAATGACAATATCATCATAAGAAATACATTAGTTATAAAGCATGGTAAAAGAATCGCACAGCTGGGTAAGAAAATCGCACAACTGGGCTTTGATCAGTTGTAGTGTAATATATTTAGTCTACTCGTAGAGCTGAAGCTGTGTAGACATGTCAGCAATAGATGTAAATCAACATTGTGTTTGGTGACAAGTGAACTAGTTATAAAAGCAATTATATGAGTAAAAATATGTGCGCTATCTTAGAATGAGTAAGCAATCATGTTTAACCTATAAAATCCGCTGAAATACCAAAATCCGTGCAACAATATTGACATCATTGAACTGTGTTCCAAGATGACAGGGATTGGAAAATCGACTATACACAGACCTTTAAAACACACAAAAAATTAACAACACACTGCGAATCTGCCAAAATAAAAATACAGGTAAGCCAATAATTATTGCCATCGATAAAGTGTTCAAAAATGTAATTCGCAGAAAAGTGCACTCTTTTTATTTTAAGAAAGAAATTCCAACGTTCGACAAGATTATACTTTCAGAAGTTGACATCACAAGGTGGAAAACTTGGTCATCCCCAGTCGATATCAGAGAAATCTAGCGCTACCCCAGGGTACGCTTGAGCTACCGGTCTGGTTCACACCTTATTTTCCATTTTCCGGTCAAGCCTCCTCAAGCCTCCATGAAGGACTCCATTGAGGAGACGCGCCGGTAGTATTAACCAGTGACCACTCTTCACGGCTGCTATGAAGTGAGCGGTCCTGTCCTCATGTGCCCTGAGCAGATGGAGCGATCCGACGATGACTGCCTTCTGCATGCTGCATGCTAGTGTTCTGCTGCTTGATCTCGCACCTTCGAGAATACCTATCACCAAAACCAAAAGCCTATCAGAATGACCTGGAATAAGCCTGCGGAGTTCCAGAAGAAAATCTCAATAATTAGTCCGTATGTTCATCTCGGCCGGAGCCAAAAACTATATAACGAACATCGTCTTAGTTTGATGGTCAAGGTCTATATCAGGCTTATTGGCGCGTGACACTTGACGGTGGGGAATGAGTAGTTGCAATAGATTTGGCATCTCATTCTCCACAATGAACTCAACATCCCCTGGAGAATAAGGTAGCACCGGTATCTCGTCTATACTGTACGAATGCCGAATATAGTAGTAGAGCACTCGTAAAGTCGCCTTATGTCGATGGATATACGCCGAAACCACTACATGCTGATGACGATCTTTGGCGCCATTTGACAGGCCCGACAGCTGATATCAGATCAGACGTCAGCCCAGTCGACCACAAAAGGGCGAAGCCTCTTAAATAAGTTTCTGTCTTCTATATTCTTAAAGAAGACAGACTTATCCATATGTTGCTGCAGATAAGAGCTGTTTTCTGCAGCTTTAATGTGGACTTATATAGGCGAGCAGGTTCCAGCTCGGTGAAGTCTAAAAGTTCCTAGTTCATCGGCTACTCTTCTTGCTGCCCTATATAGAAAGGCTATAGCTCCCGCAATTTCGTGGTTGCGAACCGAAGAGGAGATCCGAACTCCTACCAGTGGCATGTCATGGAGACTCTCCAAATCCAAGTGTCCACGGCCCCCTTGTTGTCTAAGGTGATACGAATTAGGATTAGGTTCTGAAGATGCGATCTGTCGGAGACGGTCAACTTGCCGCGGAGAGAGTTTTCAACGACTGCTACCTCGTGGGTGTCTCGTTGTTGGACACCCAGGTAAGTATAAGTCTCTTAATAAGTGTCTCTCTGGGAGGGATTTACTTTTGAGCATACCTAAAGCATTATTTTAGTTACTTATTCGGTTGCATTTATTTTTTAATGCCATTTCTGGATCATTTTCATAACTCATTAAATATTTTCGTGTTCATTTTTAAACCAAAATTTATAGCTCGCCAGCAGCAGACGTATATCACTTTATTGAAGAATCAACACATTGGGTATTATTTTACACCAATCATTGCCACATATTCCTCATTGTAATATACTACGAGTATTATGATGAATTATCTTAAGTTCTCCTGTCAACATTGTGCAATTTCATTTAGGATCGGATTAGACTACCTCCGTATATCTTTCAGTAAATCCAACCCTTGAGAAAGTGATAAACATAACGTATGGACCAACGTTAATCAAAAATTATAAACGGCATTACTCAGTTCCATGTTCCGCTAGTTGGCTTTCTAATTGACTCAATATTTTACTGAATAACAAATGGCGTGGCAAATGACATATGTAAGTGCCACGAATATTTTATACGGCACTGATTCCTCCTAATTTCTCATAAAATATAGGAATTCCTGCAAGTTTACGCTTAATGTCCGACGTATTTATCATCTATATTAGTTGCTTGATATATCTCATACATTTATTATATCAGTAAGTATTCAGTAGCTTTAAAGTACCTTAGGTTGGACGGGTATAGGTACAGTTTATGCGGATTATGAAATATGAACATTGATGTCCTATACGTAATAAATGTCATCGTGTTTTAGCTTTAATATTCGTAAGACATTATTCACGCAGTTTGAATCACGAGTCGTAGGCGAGTGCCTCAACTCTACCGAGCGAATAATGGCCATTAATTGCGAGTTGAATACTATACTTTGTCCATTACCATTATACATTTTATATCTTGACTGAGTTGTTTTTTTATTGCTTACACATGTCAAATGAAAGATCGAAATAAGTTTCCGATGGAATTCACTACTAACAGCGATTGAAACCCTTTTAATAAAGCTATTTTGGGTTATAATACCTATGAGGACCCCCGTATGGGAGCCTCGGAATGATGTAAAGGAATAATTGGACGGGAAAGTATGTCAGGAGGCTTTTATAAAAACCCAATAATTTGAAGTATACAATGCAGCGCATCTTTCTACTACAAAAAAGTTCAACTTACAAAGGAATAAAGCAGTCTTTGTACATGATTCTATGTAATATTCTGTTATTTCTGAATCTGTATATGAGCACGAGTATTAATAAAAGCACACAGCGACACGTGACAAAATTGTCAACATAACACGTATTTAATTTTTCATATATGATGCATAAAACCCATAAAAACGCACCTAATAATAATAATATCATAATATATTTCTATTTTGCCAATTAAAACATCCAGGTAATCTAAAATAAAACAAATAACATCCTCTGTTATTATTGATATTCTCAAAAGGGCTGCAGAGAAGCCACTTTATCAGCAGTTCTCTTGAGAATATTAATAATCACAGAGACTGATATTTTTTTTATTTACTATTACCTGGATGTTTTAATTGGCAAAATAGAAATGTATTATGATATTATTATTATTATGTGCGTTAAAAATAAAAGACCATGAACAACTAAAGAAAAAATAAATACTTTTATTTCTTACATCTTTCAAGTATATAAAAGTTCACGCGACGATGAAGTGTTATTAAGATATAAATATTATAAAATAGTCAATGCAATGATATTAGACTCGCTAAAAGAGCATGTTACTTAAAAATCTTAAACTCAACAAATAAGTCAAGAACATGATGGAATATCATTAAATCTAACGAAAAACAAAAAAATAAATATGCCACCAGCCCTCCATGATTGTCATGGAAATATGATAACATTTGAAATCTGCAGCTGAATGTTTGAATGATTATTTCGCCAACTCAGTTAATGAACTTGCTGTTAATGTCTGTTTCTAACATTCTAAAATGTCCCGTTTAACAATAGTTCAGTCTCTATCACCTGTGACGCATCAGGAAGTTTGTGACTGAATATCGCTGGAACGGTAATACTCAATGTTAGTTATCTCATATGTGAACCTGTATCTATACTTATAAATGCGTCCTTGTGCCAGGGAATATTTCCTACCATTTCGAGAAGGTTTATAGTAACACCAATCCATAAAAAAAGTGATAAGGATCTATCACTAATTACAGAGGTGTAGTTTTACTAACAGTTTTTTCTAAATTATATGTAAACGCCTATTGAATTGGTTTTTATATTCGTTTTTAACTGTTGAAAAATTGTTCTCATGTTAGTCAGTTAGGGTTTCGTCAAGGACAGGGTATTTCGTCAAGGACAAGGCGTATGGACAGGGTTTCGTCAAGGATTAAGCACTTACTTAAGATGCTATATTAGCTTTACATAATTTTGTCCCAAATAGTTTTGAAAGTAGTAATAAAATTGCCACCACATTATTTTATTTCAGTCGTGCCTTTGACAGGGTTAATCATGAATTACTAGCGGATAAACTTTTCAAATATGGGATTAGAGGACTTGCGTTAGAATGGATAAGATCTTTCCTAAAAAGTAGGCTCAAGAGCAGCACCTAAAATGCAATTATAATGTATATAACTCAAGCTCAACTAATATCAGTACTGACGTTTCCCAAGGGAGTGTTATTCCACTATTATTCTTGATATTTATAAACGATATGGTTAATAATAAACTTAATTATAACTCATTCATGTCTATATTTGCAGATGATACATCAGCTTCGATATCATCAAAACACATTGACGCACTGCGATTTAGTGCGATGGTCTTGTACTTAATAATCTAAAAACAAATTTTATTTTATTTTCCGATAAAACACCATATACTAGTTACTAGAAAAACTATAAATCAAAGTCACTCTGTTAAATTTTTAGGTACTTACACAGATTGCAATATATCCTGGGAAAATCACATGATTTTTTTGGTAAATAAACTCAATACTTGTTTGGCCTTATGGCACTTAAGAAATTATATAAGTTTAGAAATTCTAAAATTGTATTATTTTCGAAATATTCAATCAAGCTCAATTATTGTAAAACTGGATAGGGTTGGAACATTTGATGTAATGATACGTAACCCTCGAAGTAATTTCCACAAACATGTATATAACCGTACCGTAGACGTATTGTCTACCAAAAATTCATAAGCCAGTGAAGACGGTGCGTCCAATAATATCTTCTATTGGATCTCCGACTTACCACTTATCAAAATGGTTGACTAAGGAATTTGAAAGTTTGCCCATTGCACAGCCTAATTTTTCAGTTAAAAATTCGAATGATTTCATTGATAAGGTCAAGAATATTCAATTGCAAGAGGGTGAAACTGATTTCCTTTGATGTTTGTTCATTATTTCGGAGTGTACCGATTCCACAGACCTTGGACTATCTTGGGGATTTACTCGAATTAAACAACTATAGAAAAGAAGTAATAGAAGAATATGTAAACCTTACAAAACATTGTATGAAGCAAAATTGCTTCCGCCTCAATGACAAGTTCTATGAACAATATGAAGAAACCGCAATGGGTAACTGTTTATCGCCTTTCATTGCTGGCGTCTTCATGAGTCAATTTGAAACTGAACCAAAAGGAGAATTCGAGTATTTTCCTAGGATTTGACTGAGATATGTGGATGACATTTTTGCCGTGTTTGACACTAATATTGCGGATGTAGAAAACTTCATTTCCAAGTTAAATAGTCGTTTCATTCCTCTATAGTATATATATGATCTAGAAAATAATGGAAAACTTCCATTTTTAGATGTATTAGTAATTAAAAATGTTGGCAATATGTTAGAATTTGTTATATATAGGAAATATACCAGTACGGTCAGATATATCCCTAATAACTCTCACCACTGTTATCAACACAAAATGGCGAGTTTTAATTTTATTGTCCATCGTTTACTAAGCATCCCTATCAGGAACGAGAGGTTTAAAAAGAAAAAGTATTAATTAAGGATATAGCTGTGAGTAATGGTTATCCTAGAGATATAGTTAAAAAATTAATTAGGTAGCGTAAATTTAAGGACACACTTCGTAATTCTACAACCTTTCAAAATGATATAGAGACTACAAAATATGTATCCATCCCGTACGAACCCCGGTTTACTCGTGGTTTGAGTAAGGTCTTCAGAAACCTGGGTATAACAGCAATGTATTCGAGTAATAAATTACAACAACTCCTAGACAATCCAAAGGATAAAGTTGTTCCAAATGAAAGGTCTGGGATTTACGAAATTAGTTGTAATGATTGTGATCGAAAATATATTGGACAAACGAGATGATCAATTAACACTAGGTTTAAAGAGCATATGGCTCATCTAAAATATGGAAGAACAGATAAGTCTAGTGTTGCACAACATGCTTTTGACAACAATCATAGAATAGATATTAATAATTTAACATTAGTTAGAAATGTGACCAATAATAGACAGTTGGATGCATTTGAGAGCATAGAAATTGTAAAATGTAAAAGTAGTATGAATAGCGACGAGGGACCTATACCGCATAGCGCGCTTTACGCGTTCCTTAGCAACTTACCATTGAAGCGTGATTAGTCACGCTTAAATTTCATGGTTATATCATTAGTGACGTCACCATGAAAATAGTATAAATAGGGTAGATTTTTTAGTTTAAGATTAGTTTTAATCGTCTCCGGATGATGCCAACTTGGTTGGCGAAACGCGCGTCCAGCGAAGTAAAAGTGTTTTGGTGTCTGTGGAAACTACTTCGAGTGTTATCAATTATTGTATTATTTTCTGGGGAAATGCCAATAAAATTGTTAATCTGTTTATTCTGCCAAAGAAATTATTAGAACTCTAACATTTAAGGTTATGCTGTAGAAGCTTATTTCCAGAACTAGGGATCTTATTTATTTATGGCTTATATGTTTTTAATTACCTGTATTATAGTAAATGCAATCCAGATACATTTACTGACAGTAGAGCAAATTTAAATTCTCACCCCTTAAGACCAATGTTTAATATAACTGTACATCAACATAAAATGTCTCTCGTATCAAATGGTCCAACAATAACATTTTTATAATTATACAACAGCTACTAGCTTCCTTCCTAATTATTTCCTGAAGCTGAAAATGTTATACACAAAGGTGGCTGTTTCAATTAGAATGACGAGTGTGTAATTATTTTGTAATGCTATTTTTATTTCTCATAACTCATAAAAAAATGTAATAGCTCTTTCACGTTAATTTTTAAAATTAAAATGAAAAAAGAGTGAATAGCTGTCCTTTAATTTTCTAGATCGCCAGCATCAGACGTATATCACTTTATTGATGAATCAAACCATTGGGCATTTTAATTTTATTACCGAATTGCTAATTAATCTTTGGGTCAATATAATAAGCATGTTAAAATAGATATAAAAATGTAGGATAATCGGAATTAATCCCTCTTTCTTCTTTGGTTACGTGTTCAGTCATCATTTAGTTAATTTAACTAAGATTTTAAATTAATTAAGTAAATTAGTGTAAAAAAAACAAAAATTGATAATTTACCAAAAGATTCAATTCCGACAAATAGTAAACAGTGAGTTGTTAATTGGGAGGATAAAATATTTTTTTTTAGCCGATTTTAGCATTGAAATGTGTCACCTACGTTAATGTTTACTTCACATTATGTAAGAGCACGAACGCTATTTGGTAATATAAGTTAAAAACGGATCTGGCACTCGTCATCTATTTTATATTAAGAAAGATGATTGAGTGACGCATGTCATCACAAAGATGCCTTTACCGCCGCCGTTATATTTTTAAAATAAAATGACCTTTATGATTTGTCATACTTTATTTTATATAAAATTTTATAAATGGGTTTTTCATGTCTGGGAAACGTTAACTTCATTTATCTTTTGTTTTTGGTTTCCTCATTCTCTATTCGGGAAGCTGTTATTTGGAATACACCTTTTTGTGGACTTGACCCCTAGTCTAGCCTCACTTTGCTTAACTCCATCGTCTCTCAAACATAGGCGTCGCGCCCAGAAAGTTCTTTTAATATTAATTCAACAATACACCTTATATGTAGATAATAATAAATATTAGATTTTAATACTACTACACATTTTACCGAAACAACTAGTTTCAAAAAAATCCCTTATCTCGAGTGTTAAAAAATATTGACACTTCCGTTCAAAGTGATTTTGCTATACTCTGAATTTGTGTTCAAAATAGGCTAAAGACGAGGCTGTAGAATACTTCTACAGTTTATTTTACAATATGCTCGATATGTGTTCCCAAATATCATAATAGACAAAACGAATGTCATAAAAAATATCCTCTATGGTTCACGGATGAAATTAATGAGTTAATTTAAGAAAAAAATCGCCTAATGAATTTGAAAAATGTATCACATATTTATTTTAGTACCTTTAAAGCCAAGCGTGCTCAATTAAAAATAAAAATAAACAATCATATGCAGAGTATTGTTACGTTTCTCGTAACTTCTTCGGCTAGGGGTAGTTTTAATAAAACCACATTCTCTCACTACAACTAACTTATTTATTTATTCATACTATTACTGTGACACCCTTGAGGAACACCTATCACTATTTAACAAATTAATATTACTTACATTATTCCTTTCACTAAATCTACCCCCATGGCTTCAGGAGACGTGTCAACTTGTCTATCATAATTCTGCAAACCAAGTGCCTCTTCCCAGCTTGCTATCTGATAAAAGTAAGTCTAGCAGATTCACCATTCAATAAGTTCAATGTTTTCTACTTCCTTTAAAGTTCCATTCGAAATATCTTTACTCAGCAAATAAACTGTACGTACTATCTAATGCCAATAAATGATATAAGATATCTTACATCCTTTATAGCATCCGGAATTTATTCATTATTAACATGAAACTTATTTGACTTTGTAAAATTTATAATTATTATGCATTAATTTACTATACGGTGTGTTTTCTAATTTGTTGTCAAAATATGTTTATTTTTATATTTAGTTATAATTGTGACAGTATATTCAGAATGTAGAGGCAAATATATGTAATAATACAAATGATTTTTGGAATTTTGTTAAATCTGAAAAACAGAGGATTTATTCGTGGACCCATTTTCAAATTATTGGTACGACTACTAATGACAGTAATTTAATTGCTGAGGGTTTTGCTAATTTACTTCTCTGGAGTATAGAGCGAAGACTCTAGATATGCTTTTGATAATAATACCGGCCACCTTCACAGTACTGAAATATCTGTTAGCGATTTAGACCTTGCGTTTAAAAACGCGGTCAGCCGGACCAGACAATATTCCCTGCTACTGTTCCAAAGCCTGATGTATCCAATATTAGTTCTCTTTGAAAAATCACTGAGTAATGGCATATTTCCCAATAAATTTAAAGAAATAAAACAGTGTTGTCAAACTCTATGAATATGTCCTGTATGAAAAGTTATATGTGTATATAAAGGAACATATTTCTGCCAACCAACATGGATTTTGAAAGAAAAAGTCTGTAGAAACAAATTTAGCAACTTCTGTTAATAAAATTAGTTTGCTCTGAAGGGAGTGATCAAGTGGTTGGTCACTGTATACATAGATTTTGCCAAAGCGTTCGACAAGGTGAACCACGATATACTGTTCAAAAAACTTTTCCCCTATGGACTTGGCAATAATTTATTGAAACTATTTACTTCTCATCTCGTTAAGTTACGAATTGATGTATGTCAATTCGTAACTTACCGAGGATTTAACTGTAACACCTTTTTGTAAAATCTGGCGTATCGCAAGGTTCAAATCTTGGTCCCCTGCTATTTTTAATAGTTTTCAACGACTTACACAATCCGATCGTATCTGAAAGCTTGTTGTTCGCTGATGACTTTAAAATATTTAAAGATATCAAAAATAAGGAAATTTTTCAGTAACGCAAACCCCATATAGTTTTCGAAAGAGAACAACGTATTACGTATGTGGTATAATTAGGCTGTTTTGGTCCTCAAATAAAATAAAGAAATAATAATAATAGAAGTGCTTCAGTGACAACTGTTACTCCCTTTTGATGACTCCGATCTTCAGATAAGAGATACGCTTTTCATATTTATATTTTGTCGGCAATAATGATTGAATCGCGATTTTTGATCTTCCACTTTATCATTGGAAGTAGAAGATTCGGACATTTTTCATAAAACACTGACCATAATAATAACGAAAATCTAATAGACAAACTCGTTTCTATATCAACATTCCCTCAGGATTCTTGAATCATAGATTTAAAATTCATAATATCCAATAAAAAAATATTAGCCTTTTTAACATTGGAAATGTTTATGTTTGTACATGAGTATATGGGGGCCAAGTTAGAAGTTTTCGTTCAAGGCCAAAAGACAGCGGTGTCGCGATCGAGTGACGCAATACATATAGATATCGCAGCGTGCGGCCTTCTAGCGGCGTGAGGAGTACTGGGGAGTGGGGAGTATTCAGTGCAGCTATATTGGGAGAGGTGGCTAGTAGCGAGAGTATTGCTAGTAGTGATGGGAATAATCGAAATATTTTCATAATCATAATTTTCATATAAATTTAATATTTCGAGTGTAAACGAATGCCCAACGATAATTAAAATAAAAGAACAAGTGTCGGCTACAAACGTATGTTCTACACTAACTAACAAAACCTCTACATATTATTCCTTTCATAGGGCCGTCCAAGCAGCCCATAAATACTTTACATAGTTATCGAAACTGTCTCGCCCTGAAGGCAATTAAATACGTCTACCGCAATCTCGATAACATAAACAATAAACATATCGCTCAGCCGGAACGGTCCTATACTAAAAGACTTGACATAGGGCGTTAGCGTTTACACGAGATATATATTCGAATTTATTTAGGATGAACTTATAAAAATTCGTCAAAAATTACAAAATCTTAAAATTCGGTAAGAGTCAAGTTTGTACTTTTTACCACGTATAAAAAACTAATGATGATTTGCCACAATTATGTTTTTATACGGGGTGATCAAAAATCACAAAGTTTACTCTTACCAAATTTTAAGATTTTGTAATTCTTAACTAAACTTAACCACCCTGTATATACAACACAATTTTTGACAAAGCCATCACTATTTTTAGACAAACAAAAACTTTTTTAAAGAAAAGAATTCATTCGAAAACGCCAAAAAAAAAGAGACTGTAAATTTTGACCACACCATGCAAGATAACCCGTTTAAAACGACAAGACCTTCAGGGTTAAATGAACAAAGAAATCGTAACATAACTGCTTTTTATTTGTATTCAATTCACTTGAGAAAATGTTACCAGTTGTGTTTGGTATTTTCAATATGCCTGCGATACTTGCGTAATATGCAAGATCTGTGATTTTTTTTAAGTTTAACTGCCAATCCAATATAAGTTGGTTATTTAAAAATTATGTTTATTATTGTTCCTATATTTACATCATGTATTTCAGATCTTAACACTAATGTATTGAATAAATATTGTGTACGCTTGAATCTTATAGGTACATGAATCTTTTTCTAATTTAAATTAATTTTGTATCACTATTTAACGAATATTTAAGTCTGTTAAGTTAACTAAATAATTGATTAACATGTGTTTCGAAGTTCAACAATTCATCTATAATTAATCTCAAACTTGTAGATGATTTAACAAAGTTTATAATTGTACCATTCAGTAGTAATTCTATAGCATTGATATTTATTTATGCTCACTAGCGATAAAACACAAACTAACCGTTTATATATACATAATATAATAGAATTGTATATCAGCATACAAGTGGTAAAGACTAAATTTTAAACTACTGGTTCCTAGTTCTTACACATCTTGTATGCTCAATATTTAAGTATCTTGGCCAAATTAGGACTATCTTTCCTTTGAAAATATGGAAAATTGTTTCCATACATATGTTTTGGATTTTTTCGTATTCTCGGATGTATTTTTATGTATAGGTAGTTAGGTAGGTACTTTGTGTAATATTTTCTGAAGAGAACGCACCGAAATTATTCATTTTAACACACAAAAAGGCGACACGCCTTACGAAGTTATGAAGGTAATGGTGTTAGAAGAACGACAATAAGCCGTCTACTATAATTCTACAAGGTCCATACTTCTTTTAAATCCCTTGAATGAGAGTGATACTTATTATTTTACCATCATTACATTTTACATAATATAGTTATACTTCACCCCAATTTCAAGTTCATCAAGTGCATTTAAGGGGACACAAATCTGTGGCGTAATATTTAAACCTTTTAAATATTTCAGTATTAAGTCGCAGCCTGAAATACTTTCGAACACTCCGCCACTGTGAGACAAAAAGCAACAAAAACAGGCCGACTTCGACATGTGGTATATGAAGATAAATGCGGGAAAACACCTCCAATATAGGAGGGCTTGTCTTGATCGAATTTAAGGAACACTTTACGATTCAGTATATCGAGTCAGGCGAAAGAAAAACATTCTTAAAAAACTAAAGTCGTCACCCAACCGGATGATTTTTACACCTATTCTAGAGCGCTCCAGATTGATTCAATTTCACGAATTGTCTATTGAGCATTTTTATTTTTTATTCCGTTTTTATTCCCTTTATGTAAATTACTTGCTCGCGCTGAAGAGCCAGCCTCTCGGAAGTTTTTGTTATTTTTAAGTCGCGGCAAATCTGATGGATATCACGTTCAGTTACTGGAATGATGAAAATTTAGAGGTAAAAAGAAATTCGTATTTTGGCAGAATTAGCATTAGGTTGCTTCGGAGAATTCATAACAAGAAAATTCCTCTAATTAAGTTTCAGTTGTAATAATAAACTAGTGAAAAAATTACAAATGAGAAACATTCTATGAGATACAGCGCAGATTCGGGTATGTAAAATAGAAAGTATGCACCCAGAACTTGTAAATCTCAACTAGGTTACGAATTCGGATTAAGTTGGGATACGGATCACGTTGATTAAAATTAGGTTAGGATTTAAGAATGTATTGTAGATAGGGTAAGGTGGGGCAGATTCGGATACTTTTTTCAAGTGATTATATCTCCGTCTTTAGTAGAAGTTCGTAGTTGTGCAAAATACCAGTGCAAAGTATAGACATGTGTGAATGGTTTAACAATAATTTTAGTGAGATATACAGAGTTTTTCACAACATTTTCAGAACATTTGTTCGAACCTGCCCCACTATGGAGCAGCTCTGGACATAGGGTGGGGAAAAATCGAGCCCTCCTTTTTAGTAATTTTTGCAACTACTTATTTATACCTTTTTATTTAGAAATTTAAGTATAAAAACATTTATAATATTTTTCTAGTATAATAATTGTAAATTGTATCTTAAAAAGTTAATGTTAAATTTTAAAAACGATGCCGTTCGAGAAGTTCAATTGAGGTTGGTGGAGGAAGTTTTGCAATCACATCTCGCCTCGAAATGGTTGTTTAGTTTTTTAAAACGGGAAAATGAAAGCCGTTCATTGATTTTCTCATAAAACTGACCGTGTGTTCTTCATAAATTTTCTCCGGAACAAGACCTACATAACACAGTGTTCGTTTGTTCGTCGTAAATTTTTCAAGCAAATAGTCTACCACAGATATTTCTTCATCATCTAGTAATTTTACATTTTCTAAGTCTGACTGCATATCAATGTCTAAATCAGACATATCAGCTCGTGATTTTTTCTTAAGATTCGTAGGTAAATCAATGCTGAGTCAATGAAAATATGCATTTTTATTGTTAAAATCAGTAAAATCACATTATTTTGATTGCAAGCGCTCAGAACAGGGTTATAAGAAAATTTTGGTACAAAAAACTTATATTATAATCATCACTATAATAATAGCTAGTGCATGCACCTAATTTTATTATCAATTCTTATGTAGATCTTTAATTATTTATACTTAACCAAAATAAATGCATATATTTGCCTCTCACTCTACAAAATCCCAACCTTAAACAATTTTCATAAAGCTGTAAAAGGACACCTAAGAAATGGGTAAACAAAATAGGTAAGTTTTAACAATTGCTTCCCTTACTTAAAATTTCACCGCACGCCCCTGGGAAATAAAGTTATAAAATCACATTGATATTGATTTAAAAACGACACAGCAACAAATTACATTTAGTATACAATATATAATACATAAAAACGTTTACAATATTAAGATTATAATATGCTATATTTGTTAGTATCTACTTGTTAAAATTATATCGAAATTGGATAGCAAACAGAATTCCCATGAATGACACAGAAACCTGTAATTTCAAAATTTTCCACATATACCACATAACAAATATAACATATTATAATCTTAATAGGGTATACTTTTTTAATACTAAAAAATGATATGAAAATTGGCCATTTTAAATTTTCCTGTTCAAATATACCTACTCTTGTCCTATTTACATGAACATCGGTTTGACTTCACAGAAACCAAACAACAATAACAATTTATATCAAGTCTGCTTATATTACGTAAGTGATTCTGCTGCTTCATATTATTTTTATCGCATTGTAACAGTTTTTTATAGAGTTCTTATTTTCGGTGACATAATTACTTATTTCAAATAAGTTTTAGTGTCGGTTAACTTTTCTTAGCGAGTGCGTGATAAGTGCGCGTTTTATTATTTTTGTTTTTATGTAGTTTAAATTGAATGGTGAAAAAGTGAATTATTACTATATAGTGTTGTGGCTGACAAACTGATATTATGTTCATGCACGCCAATTTTCAATTTGTCACGACATGGATGTTTGGTAAATTCACTATTTATTCAATTATTAAATAATTTATTAAATGATCCGAATCTTATCCGTCGAGTGATGGAATCTTTAGTTCGCCGATGTGAGGCTTGTATTCGAGCCGAGGGTGGACATTTTGAACAATTTTTATAGTCTTACGATTTGTCAATTTGGTTAATAAAGGGTACCTAATTAATGTTTAAATTATATTTTTTTAAATGCTGGTAACTTCCAAACAAAAACGAATCGGACTTGTATTCACATAAGATTAGTGTTTGAAGTAGTGTTTGAACATAAGATTAGTGTTAACCCAGCTACCAGCTACAATGTTGTAAAAAAAGTTACGTAAGGTTCTCTGGATAAAAAATCGTGTACTCTATATATAAATATATAAAATAAAGATGTCTTATCTTTATGTCAGTCTTGTGTTTTATGTCTCTAAAACAGATCCTTCAGGAACTCCAAACATGATGTTATAGGTATCTGATTGAACAATGTCATCATTACCACCGGAAGGGGGCGGGCAATGCAGGACATTTGCCCCATCCACCCCAGAAAATTGAATGTCATAAAATATTTGTTTTTTAACAATAAAAATGTAATTTAAATTTGTTGTACCCTTCCGGTGTCCATGGTGTTAAGTTGAACCTTTAGTGTTCAACCATCCATATTACTGCCTTTTCGAGACTTATAAGAGTGACGCAATAATCGGATGA
Organism: Tetropium fuscum; assembly: GCA_964058915.1. Classification (NCBI taxonomy): domain Eukaryota; kingdom Metazoa; phylum Arthropoda; class Insecta; order Coleoptera; family Cerambycidae; genus Tetropium; species Tetropium fuscum. The sequence goes on along the minus strand of CAXKVY010000018.1, from coordinate 508,151 downwards.
AAAAGGACATATTGTACGCGTGACTAGTATAAGCGGTGGAGTACGTTAATAGACATATAAATATACAGGGTGCTTTAATGATGTGCTAATATTTCTGGGTGTGATTCCTTAGGTCGTTTTATGAATAAAAATACAGATATACATAAATGTCCGGAACGTTTTAAATATTTTGTGTTAAATTTTTTTAAATCGTAATTTTTTAATATCAGAAAGTAAATAACTATTATATTGTATAAGTAGGGTAAGGTGGGGCAGGATCGGACACTTTTTTCCAAGTGCTTATATCTCCGACTTTAGTAGAGGTTCGTAATTGTGCAAAATACCAGTGCAAAGTCTAGACATATTCGAATGGCTTAACAAAAATTTTAGTGAGATATTATATAGTTTTCATAAAATTATTACTTTTTCAAAGGTTAAATTTGTCCGAAGCTGTCCCACTACGGGGCAGCTCCGGACATAGGGTGGGGTAAAAACGGATACTCATTTTTTGAAGCAATTTTTGCAAATACTTATGTGCACCTCTTTATTTAGAAACTTAAGTATAAACATTTACATTATTTTACAGTATTTTATTTACATTGACTAGTATTATTGTCAGTTGTATCCAAAAAAGAGAATGTTAAATTTTAAAAACGATGCCGTTCGAGAAGGTCCAGCAATTGACCAGAAGGTTCTCGAACCAGAAGGGTTGATTCATCTTTTAAAAAGGGAAAATGAAAACAGTTCATTGATTTTCTCATAAAACTGAACGTGTATTCTTCATTAATTTTCTCGAGTAGAAGACCTACATGGCACAGTATTCGTTTTTTCGTCGTAAATTATTCAAGCAAATAGTCTCCCACAGATATTTCTTCAGCATCTAGTTTCATATTTTCTAAGTCTAACTGCATATCAATGTATGAATCAGACATATCAGCTCTTGTTTTTTTTCTTAAGATTCATAGGTAAATGGAATGTCTGAATCTGATGATGATGTCTCGTCTTCCTTTTGTTTCTTTGTCTTATATATATTTCTTTAATTTCTTCTCTGTTATTTGGATTTTTCCCCTGCTTTTTCTGTTAATATCATTTGTTCATTTTGTAGTTGCTTCTGTTGTTTTTTAGTTGACTTTTCTTCTTTGCCTTTTTTGGTTTTCGTAATATTTCTCTTAGCATTGCAAGTATAGTATTTTCTAATTCCTCAATCCTGTACTTTTCCAGGGTGCTTGTATAGATTGTCGATTTCCCTAATTTTAGTCTTTTGTTCGTCTTTCTAGCGCAAACTTTGGGAAATGTTTTTTCGTCTCTCTTATTTTCTGAATCTACAATATTAGTCTGTTGTTTTCTTGCCCTGGAGACATAATCGTGAAGAGTCTTACAAGGACCATGGTAGTTGCAGCAACACGAACTGACATTTTCTTATTTATTACATCTTTAATTGCTGATCTTATAGCTTCCATAAGTATTTCTGGTCAATCTGGCTTTCATATTATGTACGTTCTGACCGTTCTATAAACGAAAATGCATTGCAATGGACAAATGTGGGGCAGCTTCGGACCGTCTGGACTAGCCCCATGGGGCAGCTTTGGACAGTCCAAAGCCACCCCATATGATTTTTACGGACTTGCCACATTCAACAAAGATATACTTGATAGGATAACTTTTACAAAACTAGCAACATATTATATAAATACGTGTGGTTAGACAAACATGTATGGCTATGGTTTAATGTCATGATAATAGCGCCTACCTTGATTCTTTCAAAAACAAGGGAGGCCTTACTGGGAAGACAGCTAATCTTATAACAGGTGGCAGTTGAATTGTTTTTTTTTTAAATATTTCTGACACCAGTAAATAGCTTTGACGTAGCAACACCGACCACAACAATGAAACTGTAAACTGAATGTTTTTGCATGATGGCGCTCCTTAAAAAAATTGTTTAGGCGGTAAATTTGAAATGTCCGGAGGTGGCCCAAGTCCGATTCTGCCCCCACCTTACCCTACTATATTATAATTAGGCTTGTATTAATGTCATATATTATAGGCCAGGTAATGGTAATTATTATATACCCATTTTTTATAGCATCTTTATCGCATTTTTTTACAGTAATTATCACTACTGCTTCCGTTATTATTACCATACTTCCGTTACCATACTTAAATATCACGAATACATATTCGCTAATAATTATTACAAAATTAATTGCCATGTATTTATTATTAGATTGTTATTAGCTATTCATTGGTTCAGAAATGTGTGTTATTGCGTTATCTTGGAACAGTGCTATCGAATTTTACAAGTCAAAGTCTCAGATAATTATATTCGATAAAGTATTTACAAACTATTGGAAACAATGTTAGTTACGGCCCAAAGCCAACATAAGTAAGATTAGATAATGCCGGAATGTATTCCATTTAGCAATACTTGGTAGAGCTTAGGGAAGCTTTGTGTTTCCACACCTCGAAATCAACCCAAACTCATGCATATTAATAAATGGTATCGTACTACGTACTTCGATATTCATAAAACATCAGTAATTGTTGGTGTATTATTATTAATAATATTACTTATTGAAAATAATATTATTTATTAGCATTGAAGCATTCATTCGTCACGTAAGGATAATATTCCAAATTTCACGCATGCGTGAGCAAATAGCTATGGGTATACTATGCCAGAGCGCTGATAGCGTATGCTTTGTATACTGAAGGCTCCGTGTTCGGATCTTCCAGCTTTTACTGTTTATTTAATTTGTTTTGCTTAATTATTTTCAATTAGCATCGTAATTATAGGATGATATAACTATATTGTAACCCGTAAAATATATTAAACCCGTTGTTGGCAACCAAAATGTTTGCATTAAAAACTCATCGTTCAAAATTGTTAATATTTTTTTTATTCACCAGCCTAATAATCTCCAGTCGCTTATGCTCTCCTCACTTCATTTACATAGCCAATTAGTTGGGAATTATTTTGATTGAGCGGCAATTTCGGCTTCATCGTAAATGCAGATTGTTTTTCAAATAGCCCATTATAAGGGGTGCGTTGGTCTCGATGACCGTGTCAACACACTCCATATTGTTTTGCCCATTTCTGTTCCATGAATATTTATGACATTATTGATTCAAATGTTTTGTTACTAGCCCCGCACTTTCGCAACAAATTGTGTATGTATACGATTGTCTTAATGTAGCCGTAGTCCTGGTATAATAATAATAGCGTATCATGAAAAGCAGCCAAGGCGATATTAAAGTGAAATTAGTGGAGCGAAATTCGTACGGGCATTCCTCCGTTCTCGGAAAAAAAAATCGATATAGAAACAGTTAGAGGAGACCCTATGGGTTTTGTAAAGTGTATCTACATAACATGTGGCTATTTAATACTTATATCGTCATATTTCCTAATCTAATTAAGCCGTCGCGTCGGTCGCATCGATTTTTGAAGTGAAAGTTATTTTTGTGGGTGTTGTATGAGACTGGGCCGTCATGCTCGGCTATGTAACGCTCCTTCGGGTACAGTCGGCTTGAGTCGGCTTGAGTCGACTAAGTGAGAGATGATCAGTCGGCAGAGCGAGACAGTAGAGAGAGCTTGTGGGTATTGAATGAGACTGAGCTGTCACGTTCGTCTATGTAACGCTCATGCCACTCGTTCACTTAGCGAGAGATATAAAAGTGAATTTATAGTATTTACAGTATTTTTTAGCTTCCATAAGCCTATTGTTTCATTCTTAGAATATAATAGCAGTGAGGAAGTCAAATCAGAGGAAAATTCCACAATATAATTCACAAATATTATTGTAAATTTTGTAACTAATATTACTTCATGGGTACAGAGATAAGAATCAATATTTTTATATAACAATTGATATTATCTTTTGTTGATTCACCGAACTAATCCATTATATAACATAAATGTAATTATATAGGTATTATAACAGGCGTATTTTTTAAAATAATAATACCTGCTAAGGGAGAAATATATATTTATTGTTTCCTTATACTGTATTTGTTACCTATCTCTCTGTCTATAAATATACATAGTTTCAACACTTGCACATTAAAATTTGAGAAGTTGTAAATCTCGAAAAATCCACATCAGTTTTCAGGTTGGATAAGTATATTTCCATATACTATATCTTAGTCTAGTTTCTATAGTTTTCGGCCTAAATCCAATAAACGAACTAATAAATTATACAACGCAAACCCTCGTCTATTGATTTGCCGTAGTGCATCTAATGAAGACTCCATACCCTACAACATCTATTATACGTCTAAGTTATTAAACATATTGCACCTACATCCTACATAGGATCTGATAATAATTACTTATACCTTACACGATTCCAAATGTAATATGGAACACGCTACGCTATTTGCTTTTATCGACATCAGACAAAATCAATGGGAAACTTTGAACAAAGGTCGACCTTATCGGTCTAACCAAGAGCAGTAATATCAGCATTATCAGCAAGGGTCACCGTTTAAGAGGCGTCTGGGCCGAATGTATACCTAATAATACCGTTCTGCCCACAAAATACAGACGTCGAGGTGTTTCAATGAAATTTTTCTTTGTTTGGATTCATGTGAAAGCGATTAAGATTCCAGCTGTGTATTGTGTTGGAATAACACAATCGAAGAAACTAAATAATTACAGGAACATCATCGATTATTTCATATATACACACATTCCGAAAAAAAATTAAATTTAAATAATAAAAAAAATTACGTTGCTTGTTACTTTTAGTGTCGTTTTCTTGATAGATTAGACTGTGATAATAACACTAAAATAAAATATTTATAACAAAAAAATAAAGCCGACCAATAAACGCAGTTCCTTATACGTTTGTAAACCTTGGCTAGCAGTGAACCTTAGGGGTATTTACCATTCTGCGAAAGGAAGCATCGCTTTTCCATAATGTTTCTGTACATGAGTCTGTTCATTATCCCATCGATAAATTGTAGTGGACCCCCTCGGATGAAAAACAAGCCCACAAAACAGCACTACCTTTGCCATGCTTTACTGTAGGCGTTAGATAATTGGGACTGAAACGTTGGTTTACAGGTCTTTTAACTCACCTCATGCCATCTGAATTAAAAATATTATAATGTGTCTCCACTAAAAAGAACCTTTTTTCCAGTCACCAGCAGTCCAGTCGCTATGTTATGTCCAGTTTCGAATAAAATTGCTAATGATTAAAGTGTACTCTATCAAAAAATGTCTATAAAATACAGTCAAGAATACCGTGGTATCGGTTAACACATCCAAATTTAATGCAGGGGCATCCCTGGGGTTGCAGAACTAAAAATAATTATTTTTTGGTTTTAAGGGCTTTTCACTAAATTTAAATTACACAGCCTAACAAAAATAAGCTACGAGGGTTGCGGAACGTTCATTCAGCATTTCGAATATTTATTTTGGAAATAATATAGTTCATATCATTATATTCTTAAAAACACGGTTAAAAAATTTCAAAATTCAAGTTCTTCGTTTGACAGATCTCCGTCACATTCTACTAATTGTTCCTGATTTTGTACGCTGTCACAATTTTTTTCTACCCCCACAGCAAAGACATATTTCCCGACAAGTTAGTTGATTTTGAGAACAATTGCAAGGAGGTCTACAATGTCCCTTTTACACGAACATGAGGTTACTTCCAATAAGTCATCTGGAATACATAAAAAATACCATATTCTGGAATATACTCGCATTGTTTATTTATTATCCATCCGTAATTCAACGGAGATGAAAGCACAGAGTACGTGTGATGGAAGAGTTTGGTTCAGCAATACAACAACGTTGCCAACCCATTGCCTGGAAATGTGGCCGTTGTATTGCTGGCATCAATGAGTTCTCAGCAGGAGTATATTTGCCCATGAAGCCTGTTCCTTGGAAAACATCAGCCACCTTAATTCCCCTAAATCACACACTTTGCATATACTTTGCAAATAAATTTCTCAATAGATTTGTATATTGACTCTGGTATCTCTTCTGATATTACCAAGCATTTTAGACCTTTCAATATTTCAGTATCAGCCGTTGCAAATACTTTCCAATATGCAGGCTTGCATTTCCTGTAGAATGATCCCATTATATTCGCCTTGAGATGGAATGCAATTCTGGGAGCGCAGCAAGTTTAGCTGGACCTAGCGTCTCGGATATAGTTTTACATATGAGTTTCATTTAAGTTTATCATATGACTTTGGGTGCATTAATTTTTCTTTGCTTTTGGACTTTTGGCCAATAATGCACCATTTAAAATCAGTTGTCAACTGTCTCTGTTCAATGGAATAAGCGTCCACTTTGGCAACAACATCCATATTTTCATTAAAAGAAAGGAAATGTAGCACTGTTAATAACAGATGAACGTACTTGCACAGGGAAAAAATAGTGAAACGCGGTACAATCCAAAATTGAGTGATTTTTGAATTCATTTCCGAGTTAAATTTAGTAATTTTTGAGTACAGTAACGAAAATCTGAGTAATTTATTATTATTTGACTGGCCGATTACCTGAGGTGCCAATATACATTCCAATTAGTCCGGACGGTAACCTGCACAAATGGAACACACCTTGCATTTCTGGTACAATACAAGCATTGAAGATTGGCGATTAAGTAAACTTTTACGAAAAAAACTGTAATTTATTCATTTTCTATGCCACCATTTTGAAAAAAAAGGTCGTGTAGTCTGGACACTTGCTTGTGCTCTGAAATATGCTAAATGCCGCATATGTGCCAAAAATAGTAGCTCCAAAATCAGCGAAAATTTGGAATCACCCCTGAAGGAAGGCAATCATGCCATCACAGGGACCAACAGTGGCAACATTTCTTATATCGTAGCTGTCACTATGTCAGATTCTCATACTTACCAATCTTCATTAGTAATATATAATTATTGATAAATCACTTAATTTTATCCGTTTTATCTAGAGGTAATTCGCAACTTCGTCTTGCACCAACCACTTTAAAAGCACTATTCAAATTAAGTAAATATGTGTATTGTCCGTTGTATTTTCTGTCTCCGTTTCGCCCGGGTGGGTCGCCTTGCATAATCTTGCGGCAGAAGGAAGGTTTTCTTAGGCGGAGTTTCATTCATTGTTGGTTGACGCCAATCGCCCGCGGGGCCCTGGCGTCTACTGACATTAGCCTCGGGGTGATAAAAAATTATATTTTCCTAAAAACATGTTTTTTGTGTTATTTTATAGAAATTACTTTTACTTCGACTTCCGCGGATTGTTTTCAGATATACGTTTTATCAACCTATCTTCGCGTACAGTTGTTTTTATTGTCATACCTGATTTGGAAATAGTATCTAAATTGGGAACTTGGGTTTGCTACATACTGTCTAACTTCGTCCTATTACGTTTCACCACACTTAATTTTTAGCTCTTTCAACTCTCCTTACCATTGGTAAACACTTATACTACTAACGAACATAAATTCTAAACAACTAAACTATTTTTAACATTATAAACTTGAAATTCTTATTTACACAAGGGATGATACTAAATACGTGGTGGTAAACCGCGTATTTGAAATCTACATGTCGACTCCTTTGGCTTCGTTTTATGTAACTAGGGCCTTCTTACAAAACAGTTGTACTTCCTTAGTTACATATATGTACGGTATCTTTTTAATGTTTGGTAACCGATCAGCTTGTTTCATTATTTTAAATTTTTTGTTGTTTCACTATATTACTAATTTAAATACATCACATATAAAATTTTTATACTTTTAATCATTATCTTGTGTACTGCTTGTGTTATCTTTTGATGTTAAGTCGTCCGCGTACCTTCGACATTGTTATACTTCTTCGAGATTATAATTGTGGAAACCCCACTTTTCGCGTATGCTATAATATATTTCTTTTGATTTAGACACAGTTTAATATTTTTTGCTAACGCATAATTCATAATAGGATTTGCCTAAATTATTATTACTTTGAACTGATTTTTCTGCCGACTATTTATTACGCTGTTAATAAAATACGGCTCTACCCTATGCTCTGCCTTTGTTAGCCTTGGCCCGTGTTTTGCTTCAACATACCTATACTCTGTCTGATGTCTGATGTATAGTGTCTATCTGATATCGCTATTTCTTATATTTATGGTTTATATGAGGGCTGTATTAACGTTTATCTCAAAATTTAAACCAATTTCCTTAAACCATTTAAAATAAGAGAAAAAGTATTTAGGATTTAGTATTGGGTATAGTTTGCCTCTGTGTCATATTCTCAGTCATGGAAATATTCTATCGTGATGAAAACCCCGAACCCCGTGAAATTAAATAAAAGTCATATCTGGGATATAGTTTTATGAATACTCTCCGCATTTTAGTGTTCTTTCTATAAAAATATGTAGCAGTAAAAGCAATTTATTGGGGATTACTGCTGTGTGGCTCTGGAATAATCATAAAATAACAATAAAACCGGATTCGTACAAATCGAACAGATCCAGAAACTCCTAGTGGTCTATAAAGAGGCCGCGAGTAGAGTGCTCGTGGTCACAATTCCCACATGCCCCAGGTGTACCCTAAGCCTAGATGCCGTTTGCATGGGTTGCTAGGAGACGCTTTCGGGTTTACATTTCCTCGTTATCCCGCCTCTGCCCTCACATGCTGCCTTCGCGCGTAATCCTTGTCAACTTGGTGGTCGACCACCGGTTACGGTTCCGCTTTCATAGCTCACTTGATCAAACACAATCATATGATGAACTGGGGAGATTACTCCGTTTACGAGGTCTCGTGAAAGTTATTTCCGGACCCATGAGCTGGAAGCGGACCCGCGTATTTTTGTTTCACAAAACAAAAACACACACGGTAAGGACATATTACGGTATTATCCCTATTGATTTTATTAATTTCAACGAATTGTTAGATTTTTATAAGCTTATTTTGGTCTAGGATCGAATTTATCAAATGATACGTAAACAGTAGAACATATACAGAAGCAGAACATATATAATATTCTTGTTGATGGTGGCACAAGGTGAATTAAAAAGTGGTTCATCTAGTCTAGCCTAGAATATCCAGAGCCCAAATATAGGGGTAAAACACAATAAACACGTTAAATTATAAAGTAATACGTGTACTGAGATTCCATCTATAAAGTCCCAACTCTAGTATCAGTCGCGAGCGCAAGCATCTCTACACATCGCACAGACGATTTACGAGAAATCATTTGATTGGCCAGTATGTAAATTAATTAATATTAAAGAAATTTATCGGCGCAAAATTCTAAATCCAACTTAATCGGAATAGACAAATCCTAACAAACATGATGGTATATCACACTAACATAAACTCGGTATATTTGGACGTAAAATTGTAAAAGCGTCACGTCAGAATAGGTGTTCAGGATTAATAAATCTGAAGCAAAACGTTTGAGGTAGAGGCACTGTATTGTGAACATTGAAACTGATTTGTGGAAAGTGAATATGATGTGTGAATCCTATGTAGAATGGAGAATTAAACTGTTTAAACCAAAATTCAACAACATTTAAGGAAAACTAAATAAATTAAATAATTAGCTGCAATATGATTGGTCACATTATATGAGAAAAACATAACATAACACTCGTTGTCAAAGAACTTCGAATGTTTCAAATGGATAAACTTCCGTAGAAACGAGTAATAAACTCGAGAGTTGCAATAGCGTCCTTTAACAAGCGGCAGCTACGCTTATGTGTCTGTAAAAATTTATAAATTATAATTAGTTAAGCAATAGTAAAATAAGAAAATTTGTGCTACAGTATTCAGTTGTCAACGGGTAAACAAGTGGAGAAGAAAATTATCAAGATTTATAGTGTTCTGACTTGGGAATAAGTGATTCCAAGCACTGCAGTAAGCAGAGGATAAAGATTATCAAAATTTTCCGTGTTAAATTGATACCTACCTACGGTCAAGTGTAAGCGAGTAGATAACCATAGTAAAGGTGATTCCGATAGATGGCAGCATCGTGAACCAGGATAAGCAGTTTTCCAATTGGTAGTACGAGGTTCTTCCGATAGATGGTGATTCCGACAGATGGAATGAATGTGGTGAAAATAAAAATAAACAAATTCGGTTTAAATAAAATTGTGGTGCTTCGAAACTGAAAGGATTATATATACATATAAACGTAGCAAGGTAACAACATTTTAAAATAATTTTAGTAGTAAGAATTCTTTGTTCGAGAGGCCCACTGCCCATGTAATTAGTGTAAGATTGCGTACTTTGGCGTAGGTCTTAATATTAAGTTTTTTCACAATATTACTCCTCACAGAGTTTTATGAATTTCATGTATGCACTTAAGCATGCTGCTACTTTTCAATTTTGGCAAACCACATATTTCATTTTGTGTGTTAAACTTCCTGTCTTATAGACATATTTATTTTTCTTTTGTTAATAAACAACCAAAGTTTCTATATTTATGAGTTATCATTACTCTCATGTAAGAGTGGGAAAATAACCTGATATCATTCAATAACTTTAAACATGTCAGTCTCCATAAGATTTACCAGGAATCATTTGCAAACAAATCAGTTTCAATATTCCAAGCAACCTAGTTGAACTTCCCATGCTGGATTATAGAAGACCCATGCTCAGCAGTGAACTTTTATATTTAATAAAAATAAATGTTCAAAGAACTGGCGCCTAGGGAAATTTAACAGTAGTATCGAGATCGTGACAGTATAGCAGACTTGTCAGGTGTTCATACTCTGTGCTTTCACTGCATAACTTATACAAAAATCTTATCCATATATTATATCTATTATTAAAACATCACAATTGTCTCCACAACGTGGAGCATATTTTCGTATACATATTAAAACATCACAATTGGCTCACCAACGTGGGCATATTAAGTACACAAGTATATTAAAACGTCCCAATATATATATATATATATATATATATATATATATATATATATATATATATATATATATATATATATATATATATATATATATATATATATATATATATATATATATATATATATATATATATATATATATATATATATATATATATATATATATATATATATATATATATATATATATATATATATATATATATATATATATATATATATATATATATATATATAACCTGTTTTGACCCCATGAAAATGTAGTATAAGGCATTCGTAATAATTCCGCAACGTAGACACATGATATTTAATGCCCCAGGTGGCCGAAAACGTACACTGCTGTTTTTAACCAGTTTTCATTGTTGCTGTAAATTGTGACTTAATTTATATAGAATAACGAATATTCCACATATGAATAAAGTACTTTTTAGCCGCATAATAGACCGTTGCGTTGGCGAGGTCTTTTTACATATCGTGAACATAGCACAGCTACTCAAATGTCATGAATAATGTGCTCTGGTGTCGTCGCTTAGAGGACAAAACGACTGTACACGTACAGTCCGTATGAGTAGACTGTACTACTCATACAGCGGCGATTCGACGCCTGCAGCCCTCCATATACCAAAGGAATCAGGCACTTACAGACAGATTTTGTGGGTTTATTTTCTTGCAAAAGAATCCCCCAAAATCTTTGTGTCTGTGTTAATGATGTAATAATTAAGTATCGGTAGCTGGAGATGATAATTTTTAATTTAATGGTTCCTTAAATAAGCTATAAGTAACACACTTTCTGAGGCAAAGCATAATCCACATCAAAGTGAAGTTGTTTTTAAAATTTCATGTACCATTTATTATAGAAAACTGGATTGCCAGGAAATCTAAAGAAAATATTAGAACCCTTACGGGAATTGGATGAGTATTTTCCAATTGAAAAATACGGGAGAACTTTCCATCATCTCCCCCAGAGACTGTTTTCAGCATTGTTGCTGCTATCCGTCTTGGCTCAGGTAGTTACGTAACAGAAACATTATAATATATATTTTTCTTTCTGGAAGCAAACATAAGCGACTAACAAGGATCTAATTTCATTTGGTGCCTGTGGGACATTGGTCCGCATACAGGGATTGTTGTACCACCATTACGTATTATTGACATTGGAGGCAAACCTCATGTTTTAGTGTTTTCAGTCCTTATCCCATCCTTATTATAATCGCATTTTCTGACCATCACTTTTTCTAGTTTCCCTAATAGTAATTTCCCTAATGGTCGAAAGTCCTTAAATATGTTCCTTCTGTAAGCCACTGCTTTTCACCTCCCGATATGCGTGTTCGTAATTTTGCCTAAACTGTCTAAAATTGTTAATTTTATTAAAAAAATATATAAAAGTAATTTTGTTTTCAATGATGATAACACTACGTATATTTTTTTTGACAGTCCCATGTATAGGGGTGAATTAAAGGGTTAATTGAAAAATAAATCAAAATATTTATTTCTTCTCCTACCGAAGGAAGAATCATTCCTATTGCTATTTCTATTGCTATTCTTTACTATGGTAACCAAACAAATACAGAGCTTCTACAATATATATACAACTGATATCGGAAAAGTACCTCGTACTGTTTTCTGATGGTTGCTTAGCATCGTTTTAAAATACAAGCGTCGGGTATTTTGAGACCTGAAATTGCACCGATTTTTTAAAATTTATTTTCAATATGCTCCATATTTAGGGTGGTCATAAAAAAAGTAAAAATAGTGTTATGCATCACCTGACACAAAATTGTATCTGTTGCAAAAAAGGAATTTTATGATCTTACATAACATTGATAACATTGCAGAAAATTGCCAAAATATATAAACGAACACTGGTTCCAGAAGGAGAGCTTTTTAGGTCTTTTAACATACAAAAACCTTGAATGACGAGGGAAAATTTATATCAAAATTGGCCTACATTACTTTTGTTTAAGTTTAGGCAAAATATTACATTGATTTTATCCACCAGGCTCAATTATGCCATTTGAGAAAATTATCATAAGCGTTATACCGTGCATGTCTAAACTCTATTTTAATATGTGGATTGGCATGTCTAACATCAAACAAACCATTCTTGTTATTCATCTTTAGTAGAAAACATTTTCCAGGATATATTATGTAGGTATGCTACGCTCATATAACGCAAAATTATTATGAAATTCTAATATGAGTTGCGAAATGAAATTTATCTTTGAAGTAAGAAGAAAATTAAATTAAGCAATTAACGTCAATATTTATTACTCGGAAAAATTTTAATATAAGCACTCTCTTGAGATATGTACAATAAAAATGGAGTCCTGTCATTTGACCCAGAAGATTTAACACATAAGACATTTTGTACCACTTTTTCTTTAAAAATATTAAGTGACGTGCTAGGACGGATGCCACTGGCAAAACTAGAAATATCTTTTTCATTGTCAAACGTGCTCCCTCGTTGGCAGTTAACGGCGTTAAAGATAGAGCGTGATACATGTGGTCGCCTAGACTACAGGATGATTGGTCACATTTTATTTTATTAGTAACTTAATTAGAATTCGCCAGATAGTTAAAAAGAGTATATAAATAGCTTCGACATGTCACAGCATAAATTATCGAACATAGAAACTTATTAAACTATGTCTAATCAATCAATAATATAAATAAAAACATCTCCCAATCAGAGTTTCAAGTATAAGTACTGGTCTAGCCTCGAAGAAAGTTGCTTGTGCTATGATCACCGAGCGAGTCCAAGATGGAAGCAAGGGTGTATACCTACCACAAGTAAAGTGAATTTAAATGTGCAAAAAGCATTGATTTATATAGTAATAATTTATAAATAAAACCTGAAATGTAGTTTTAAAGTTAGCTGGAGAGGTAAGTATTTATTTAGGAGTAGGAGTAGGAAAGGTAGAGTGATTTAAAGTCAAATATTGGTAAATTTTTAAATTAATAAGAGTATACGAGGAGAAAACACATATCTAGGGTGTCCTAGATACGCAAGACGAAGTTCCAGAACATCGAAAGAAGACTTGCAAGCCTGCAAAGAAAATATACGAATATTGTTGCTGTTACTTGGGTGTGGAGCAAAATGTGAACTGGGTAAGTGTGTTGAAGAATAACCCAATACCAAACAGATAAGATGTTCCTGTTGCTAAATTATTTGTTGAAAATTTTATATTTTGTCACCCGAGGGCATACATATCTACTTAATATCCGCGGTACATAGAGACTTTTATGACATACTAGTTCCTTATTGCATCCACAATATGAATATTGAGAATAAATCATAAAAATAAATTTGTTGTTGCAAGGGAAATGCTGTATTTGTTAAAATAAACAAATTTAAATTAAACTATCTTTTGTGTCTTTAAGATCCACGCGGGCATAAAGTCCACTTTATTTGCGCGCGGCCAAAAGTGCACTATTATGCACTATTATGTAGTATTAAGCGTATTATGCATTCGTTCTTGTGCTTCAACAAAAACGTGCTGCCTTGATTTAATTAACAGTAGAGTATTTTGTTCAGCTTATGAATCGCCTATAGATAGATTCGGCCTTTATTCCACTAAATTGTTCCATTCCTCTTGTATTTTGACTTCCTTCTATTCGCTATTCTCTCTAGTTCATCCATGTCACTTCCAATTAGAATATCTGCTGAGAGGTATTAGAGATTTCGCAACTGCCAAGGCGTACTATCTAGCGGCGGAAGTAAACTGAGCAGACTCTAATCCGGGGATTATCAAGCAATTTTTCAAATTAAATAAATTGGATTGATTGGACTCAGTTTAATTAAATGACGCCGGCTGGGGTAATTGTGTTTAAATCTAAAGTTCGCCTTATGGGCCTGCTTTTTATAGTCCATTCGCTGATATAATGCGATTTGCGACAGCCATACAGTGGGGCCAAAAGCAAGTAAAGTTGGTAAAGTTCTCAGGATAATAATTATGAATACGAAAAGAGAAAAATTTGAGAAAGCCTCGCTGTATTTTTTCCAAGTGCTTACTATAGATCTGATAGTAATAATTAGTAATCAAGCTTTGAATGAACCAGTGAATAGTATAGACATTTTAATGCACTTTCAGTGGTGGATGATTTTCTACTTCGTATAACAAAGTCTACCGTGGTGTATCAACAACACCTCTAATACAAGGAAGGACAAAGTGCTGCCTCGTGACGTCACCATCCGGAGGCCTACGAGATACTTATGTTATTACGGGCTTTATGTAGTTATTTAGGTAGGTATGTCTGAAATCATTTTAATGTAGTTTTGGAGATCAGTAAAAAGATCAAACTAAACAAAGATATTATGGCATAAATCGATCGGAGTCTATGAAAAACACAGGTAAAGAAAAATTTAAATGGTTAACTGTTAACTGTTTCGAAATACAGTCAAGATTACATGTGTCTAATTGTTAGAGTCTAGATGGTTAATTGTTTTAAGAAAACTGAAAAGTAATTCGTGATATATTAGCCTCCATCTGGGTTAAGCCCCCAGAGCGTGACGTCACCATGATATTTAAAGTAAGCACTTTGTCCTTATTAGGCGGGTTATTGGGTGTATGCATATTTAGTAATACAATTAATATGTGTGGATCTTTAATCTAAATATATTAAGGCCGTACATAGATATTCCTTACTCGGTAGACGTTTATTATATGGTTTTCCTGTCCTAAAAGATGAGTCAGGAATATAAAGTTCAAACTAAAAAAGGAGGTACGGTATAACGGGGCTAGAGTGGACACGTGGTTAGTGTGGACAGTTCAAATTTCGCGCTTAAGAGTTAAGGTAAAAATCTAGGAAAAATATATGACGTATGGGTAACACTATTCTCTATAAATATTGAACAAACTTCTGTTTTGTCTTCTGTTTGACAAAATACACCGTTTTTGCTGCTTTCAACAATTAAAATTAAGTTTTTTTTAAGAAACTGTTTTGCATTATTATAGCAGAATGCTCAAATATTTTGTTTCAGCGCTACATTATCTATCAAATTGACGATATAACGTTGAGAAATACTTACATAAAAGTTTTGTGGTTATGTATATTAAAATTTAAAATTGCGTGTCGGAATTATTATAGACAAGCCTAACGGGGCTAGTGTCTATGTTCACTCTAACCTCGTTTTCAATGAAATAATGTCATTAAATTATTTAAATTTGTTTCTAGAATGTTCTAGAATGTTTATACTTGTAGATATGTCCGGAAAATGTGTTGGCGGACTGCGCTTTTTGTTGGTTGGAGTAATGAGAGGTGATTCAACTTATTTGTCGTCATTGTCTTTGCAAAGCGATGGAATCGCAAAATATTAATCGATTTCTCCTGTTTATCACCGCCATATAAGGCGATCAGGAATCGTTCTCCAGCACAAATTAGAGCCTCCGGCATTTATCCATTTAGTCGATTGGCTTTTACGAAGGAACATTTTCTTTGTAACTATGTCACTGATAGACCTGACCCAACCATAATCTCCACACTTTCACCTTCTTCATCTACACTAACAACTCATAGCCCGCCACGAATTCCTGAGTCGAATGAACCTGATTTAACCATAATCACCACAGCTTCCCCTTCTACGTCTATACCCTCGCAAATCATAGCCTACCAAATACTCCTGAGTTTAATGCTACCTCAGAAACTGTAAAACCGTTATCCAAAGTCACATGCAAAACGAAACATAAAGAAAGAGAGAAAAAGGCCGTTCCCGTTTTTAAACAGATACCCCAGAAAAAAGCCAGACTAGAAGATCTTAGCTCTATAAAGAAAGGAAATATGAAAAAAAAAGAAGAATCCCAAAAAGAATGAAAAAAATGTTAAAAAGATACTAAACGTTTATCCAAAACTTAAATTATAACTCATCAAGTTCTGAAAGTAGCAATGAAGCTGTCGACTTGTCTTTAGAATCAGATGATAATGAAGGATATATAGACGTGCCTCAACCTGTGATAGTGACGTGATTAGTTTCTGCAATTTTATTTTGGTTTTTGTAGTCAAAAAGAAAATTATTTATTACGTTGGACAAGTGATGACATGGTGACTTATTCAGAATTGCAATTCTTATTATATTCAACATTATTTTTACTTAAATTTGTGTTTTTTCAATAAATTCACTGTGTCCGCAGTTAATCCATCTCGTTTTATATCGATTTTTGTCCATTTACTTGAGAGTTGTCTACATTAGCCTTATGTAAAATATATAGCCACGCTCAACAAAGAGTGTGAGAAAACTATTTAGGAAAACTTGAAATATTTTTTTTCATACATCTCACCTCGCAGTTTTACCTTAATAATGATTACTTATAATCAATTCATGATTGTTGGTAATTAAAGTTATTGATGTACTGATGACATGTAACTTTGCTACAAATATTATCATACTTATCTAGTTTGAATCATTACTGTTCCATTTTCTTGAAAGCTTTTCTATTGACTTGAATGTATTCCAGTACTTACTAATATAAAATAAAATTAGGAATATACTTTTTTATTACTTTACCTTTCAAGAGTATAAAGATAATCCTTCTTTGAAGAGAAAGTTCAGAGGGATTTATAAACCATTCCATAATAAATAAACCGAGTAAAACAGAATATTACAAAAAATCCCAAGTCTCTCAAGGGATTTCAACTCGTGACCTATAGATTACATATAAGTATACTCTGTCTCTACGACCGGAGTATCTATTGTTTACCTGTTGACCTTTGGGAAATATATTTCCTTATTATGCCCATTTAGAGACATATGCCGAGAACAGTCAATTAAATTCGTTGTGAATTAGGAATGTGGTGGAGATATTCCAGTTGCTATCGCAATAAATATACTAAAAGTCCCCCAAAAACAGAAGCTATTTTTCGCCCGCCATATTGAAAAATGGCGGTTCATTTTTAGGTATTTTTATATAATATAAATCCTTTACCGCTTATGAACGGAAAAAAGTTTAATTTCCAGATTTTTCGAAATATATTTTCCCTCGCATCTTCAGTAATACGAAAACATAAAAATGATATATGTGCAATTTTGTATATATAGTTTTATTATGTGTACCTCTTCCTTTTAGTGTCTTGGTTTCTCTAGTAATATTTTTTGTTACTATTTTATCTTGAGTTCTTTGATACCCTGTAAAACACTTTCCTTTAAATATTCTAAACTTCGTTTCTTCTCATTTTGTAGATACTGATAACTTGGTTTCTTTTCGACCTTCATTTATGACTTCTTCTTCTTCAAATACAGAATCAGGATGATTCTCTGTATAGTCTATTATACATATATCATGCTCGTCACAAATAATATTTCTATTACAATCACTTATCTGATTAGTCTTTATTGGTCTCATCTAAACTTCATTGGTTTAGATCCCATCTAAACCTGCCTGCTGTTACATCAGTCGTTGTAGTAGTGGTAGGCTCGTGGTTTTTGCTAGTGTACCGGTATCGTCAGCGTATAATGCAACAGTGGGATATGGGATGTCGTTCATCGTTGAAATTAGGGATGTGGGTGGGTGTATATGTTGAATAGTGGAGGTCCTAATGCTGAGCCTTGTGGTAAGCCAGATAACACTGGGCGGGATTGGGATATGTCCCTTTTGACTACTACTCTGAATTTGCGGTTGGATAAGTATGATTGTATTGATTTAATAATATGAATCGGATATTCCGCGATATGTTGTTTGTATAGCAGTGCGGGATGCCAGACTTTGTCGAAGGCTTTCTCGAGGTCTAGGGAGACAACCTCTGTGAATTGACCTCGATTTAGGTTGGTGGTTATGTATTCGCAGATGAATTTCGGTACTTCTTCCTGAATACTAAGTTGTTCTAAAATTCTGTCCCGCGTGATTTCCATAGGAGGTTCGTGTAATTTATACTCCGTCTGGGTAAAGGATAGGTACTTGACTTAAACCTGTAAGTGTATCGGTTTCGGTTTTTATTTCCATTTTTGCTTACTCGATCATTACTTAACCACCTAAATCAAAGTATTAGGAATCTAATTCCTCTAATATTTCATTTTGACTTTTTTTCTTGTTGCAATATTCCATTTTCTACCACTACCAGTACTTCCCCTTCATCAGAGAGTATGTGATTTAGATAGATTGGTTTAGGTGACAAGTTTTCTGCAAATGAGTTACCGATTCTGTTGACCTCAGATAAGACAGCTGTTGTTGCATCAATAGCATCGGAATTATCAGATAAAACTGCAAATATTTTTCTGCTTCATGCAGAATTGATCCTGACAATATCCATCATAAAAAAAAAATGCCAATATAACGTTAATGTTAATGTCTTTGTAATAATTTTTCCAAGGTTCGTGCATTTTTAGGCTTAATTTTGTTGCACTAATAAATTTATAATATTATTTGTAAAACAAAACATTTCGGTTGACAGTTAACTACATGAAATCATATTATAATACCGAACGACTGAATGTTTACACCGATTTTTCATCCGAAAACATCAACGCATTGCTATCGAAAGAAACAAAGGGACCCTGGAAACCCTCCCTTATGACAAGAGGGTGGTCAAATCAGTGTTTTACGGCATGGGGTCCGGCCACAGGTGCACAGGCAGTGCAGCCAGAAAGAGAAATCCGGCTGTGGCTGATTCAAACTTTATGTGCCATCCAATATAATATTTGTTCCCAGGAATATGAAAAATAAATGATGTAGAATAACATGCAGTATGTGGAAAATCGATATTTTGGATAGAATCCTGGGCCACTGTTATCCAAATATTATTACCATGTGCATGTTATATACACTGCAACGCAAAATTAAGGGACAATATTTTTTGCTTTGTGATTTAAATTTCGAATAATTTAAAAATCGACTAGCCGATTTTCAATATTTTCTTTTTGGAATATAGATACATCATATACTTTTAAATTATTTATAGCAGAATATATTATTGTGAGTCAATTTAATTATACAGGCTGAAATATAGATGTATGTATCGCTAATGGTTTTTATTTGAAGTTTGCCAAGTAGGCGACGGTTGTCCGACATTCTTAGTTAAATTGGCAAAATGAAGATTTACCAACATGTTCGTTTTTGAAATTTCATATCTCGAATAATTTAGGGATTATGACAAAATAAATATTTGAGTTTTGAATAATTCGCATAGAGCTGAATTGGTATAGATATGAAATACACTGTTACAAAAAATATATGAGAAATCGCCACCAATGCTACATTTGCTAAAAAAAATTATTCAATTTCAAATGTCAAAAATAAATGTTAGCATAAAAATAGGACAGAGAAAAGTTGTAGACAATTTGTATGTCTACAAAAATTGTTCTTATGCTTTTTTTCCTACTAGTCACTTACATAATAAGCACACTTTTCCGCGCCACCTGTGAGGTGGTAGTGCATTAAGAAGTATTTCTGGGAGTGGGAGCAAAAGTGGGAGTTTGCACTGGCTCCAAAGTATTATCTATTCATTTCCATCCCCATTCGTCTGGGTCCAGTTGATTGCCTCATCACACTTGAACTTGATAGTATACACGACCTAAATGTTGATAAGCATAAACAGATATTAGAGGAAGACAATATAATTGTACTCTTTTTTGTTCCATGTACTTTTTTACAAAACTTAAATATCTATACTTGTCTGTATACTAATTTTTTTTGGAGTTCCATATATAGCAAGAAGAAGCCAATCCCATTTCTGATGTTGACTTTTGAAGAGTCAATCTTTTTAAATACTTCTGCGCAATCAATAAAATCATATGTTTTTCAAACAATTTTAATACTATTGCTTAATCCCTGTTTAAAATTGCTGCCGTTGCATCGCATCCAGTTATTGCGTGTTATAAGATATGAGCTTGACATTCTGGATATGTAGATAAACTTTCGAGGAATATATTTATGTTTGTATTTCAGCGTTACCAGGTTTAAAAAAGAAAATAATCTTGTCAATTGGAGTTCATGCAGTCAGTAGTATTAATAAATCAACAAAGTAGAAACCAATATTTCTGCTTATATTAAACGTGCGATGTTATATACAGGCCGCGTAAAGCATATTAATATTTTCAACTTTTTGAATCGCCATATCTCAAGATGGTGACTCGCAGGAAAAAATATTGTAACAATTTTTGTAGACAACTATATGTTCTATAACATTTGTCTGGCGTATTTTTACGCCAACACCGTTTACGAGAAAAATGGGAAAACCCGATATTTTTGACCTTTGACCTTGAATCATTTTTAGCGCATACCTATGGGATCGGTGGAGGTTTTTCATATATTATTTGTAATAGTGTATTTAAGACCTGACCTGTTTAGCAGAATAATTGCAAACTTACCACTTTTTTTGTTTATTTTGACTGGTGTATTTTCAAAATTAGTGAATAATTAATAGTAAAAATAATTACGTGGTTACTACCCAAGTGTATGTCATTCTGTCAAACAAAAATAAAAAATGCTTTTACGTTATTTAAGTCCCGAGAAAGTAATTAGTGCTTTTGGAATGTTGGAGGCTAGTGTGCGTCAAGTTATGTTGCGGACCGTTTTCATATTTTTCAGAGTGCAGTAAGTCGGTTAGCACCAAGATTTAATTAAACATATTTGGCTTAGAGACGTCCGGGAGGCCCGTTCTAAATCGGAAAACTACAACACTTCAAAACCCTTTTATTTCTTTGGTGGCTAGAAGGAGACCAGAAAGCCCTCCAACAGTAATATGACAAAGATCAGGAGAAATTATTTTTGAATAGAATACTTCTTTAGCTGCATGAGAGTGACTTTTCAAGATCGCGTCACGACACATTTTATAACATTTTCGTCTCGCAAATGAGATGCAGCATATGACATATATGAGGGAACGAGAGAGAAACAGAGATACCGAATGCAGCTTTGACTTGGGCAACGATCCCCCACAAGTGTTCTAAAGCGGAAAGCAATTTTGATGTAATGAGAAACAGAGATAGCGAATGCAGCTTTGACTTGGGCAACGATCCCCTACAAGTGTTCTAAAGCGGGAAGCAATTTTGATATAATTTATAAACGATCATGACAGATTCGGAATTAACCAGAATACAAAATTACTTATATGCATATCCTGCTGGATATATCTAAATTGGGCGTTCGAATCTGATCCAAATGGATGATGATCTTTTTGCGGAGGATGCGTCCTTGCCACTACTTCACTTTATACGTGAGAAATTCGGTTTAGATATGAATAACGACCGGAACATTGCCACAACTAAATCAGGATCAACGATTAATACTGTATTCTCGAGAAATCTACACCATTTAGAATCACGAACATATGTATCACACTTCAGTTACCATAAAGCCAATATGTACAATACCTTTCTCTTTCTCTCTGCCTCTCTCACTCACTCAAGCAATCGGTAAAGGAGTATTCACTTCTATCACATGTACTGTGCTGTACGTGGATTTTTTTTATCCAAACCAGTATCTATGAGGAAGCACTAATGAAATATGGTTTGAATATTAACTATAATATATGTAGTATAAAATGATGGTAAAATAATTCTTGTTACCCCCGTCTAAGGGGTTAAAAATAAATAAAAATTAAACTTTTAGAACGCGTCGACGGCAATAAAATTGCATGAACAAGAAGGACGACGGTCTTCGACATAATAACATAGAATATTTTTTTCATAAATAAATATCCTAATTGTTAGCATTTTTTGCCAACAATTAGGATATGTTTTATCAATTGTTGTAATTCCAATACTTAGTTTTTTTGTAAACGAAGTTGCGCCCTCTTTAAAATCCATCTTTTTATAATTCAATATTGCATATCTATCCCACACAGCACAAAATGTTCTCTGGATTTCCATTTTTGTCCACTGTTAATCCGGTGAACCCTGGACATATTTAAACTTCAATCGAATATCCATGGGATAAAACCAATTAGGAATCAATAGGAAATAAAGCCAACTTTGTGTATCCATATGACTATATCTGTATTCTAAACGGATAACTTATGGATTGCCAGAATGACTCCAAACATTCATTTCCAAAAACTATCCAGTTTTTATATTATTTATCAAATCTGGAGCTAAATCACATAATCCTACTAAAATGTATTGAATATTGCTATGATGCACATACTGTGTTAATGTTACGCTATAAATTATGAAAAATTAATCAACATAAAACGAGTTATCGATTGCGGTTCAATAAATTGCGTACTTTACATTAAGAAGCGCTGTTAATATTTTAACACCTCCGTGCGACGGCAGAAATAGGTCAAGATATCCACGGGAAATAATATATTAACGACAGCTGTTCAAAGAGAATTACAGTATTGTCATAAAATCAATAGCACCTTAAAAATATTCTCTCGGAGACGACGAAATACCTCATATTTAATAATAATAACAATATTCTATTCATTGCCTAACAGAAAAAAATCCATTTAAAGGACAACTTGATGAAAGGCGAATTAGTCCATTTCCATATTGACATTCGCTTGAATGCTCTGCCAATTTTAAAAAACCTCAAGAGAAATAAAGTACTGTCCTAATATAACAACTTTTTCAAGGTTGACATTCTGGAAAATTCTTGTAAAAAAATATGACGGATCAAAGATGGCGGCGTGCGATTTTTTTAAACAAATACTATCTCCGTTATTTCTTTACGGATTTTAAAATGCAAAAACAAGCAAGTACTTCAAAGTGAGTAGAAAAAGAATATATATCTACCAGCGACTTCTTACCTGTGCTAATGACTTGGCACAACCCTTTTTTTCTTCTTGGAAATCATCAGGAAAATCTGTGACTTACAGTGTTCTGTATTAATAGAAAATATAACTACTATTAACTTGTATATTATACTGATATACATTGAAAATAAATAGCTGCTTAAAATTCACGGTTTAATATAAAAAATATCATATATATCATAACAAGCCTAATATTTCTGGACGTCTCTGAAGTTCGACCAGTTCTAAAACGTATCCCAAGGAAACCAACCACTATGCGAATGACGGATACTTAACTTGAAGGAGATATTTCTAGTGGATCATTATTTATTCCCACGCCGGACATCCACAGGGAAGTTTGCACAACTCAAGTCTCGATAGGAAGAAACTGAGTAATGAGAGTAATTAGCAGTCCATTACCGAGTTATAGGGATCATTACCAACTACTAACCACAATAAATTCTCCTCCGTGCTGGTGTAGTAAAAATTGAGACGCATGTCTAACGGTGATTTAGCGGATTTGTAAACTATCTTGGTCCCCGAGTAAATCTGCAGATAAATGGTATACTGGTGCTTAGGATAATCCAAGTTTAGGAAATATGAGAGGGTGGAAGTTATTTTAATGTATGTATTTATGAACGTCTTATTTTAAACTAAGTTAAATAACTCTGTATGGCATTGTTTTAAAGTTTAGTTTACAGTATTTGAACTCCTTCTCTTGTAATATTTGAGAGTATTGGCAGGTGACGTTTAACGTGACCTAGATCCACGTTAAAAGCGTTTTGTAATTTGTTTTTATTATTTTTTTTTAAATTGATTATGTTATTTTTCTACTGGGTATATTTAATTCGATTAATTGAAAATATTATTGCAAATTTTATATATAAGTATAATTTTTAATACCTCTTATGCTCCGGCTATGATCAGTAAACCAATATACCTACGTACTTATCTCAGTAGTGGGATCTAGAAGTAAGCTGTGAGAAAACCATGCAATCCACAACACAAATAAAGATAATATATATCAATTTACATATTTATTCAAACAATATAATTCTTTCCTACCTAAAATTTACGTATTTATTAACTTCCCCTTTAATAAATCCCCATAATAAAGCATTAAAATTAATTTTATAATTGAATTCCCCTTTAACATCAAATTACACATTTTTTTATAATAAACTAAAATTTTTTGAACACTAAAATATAATTCTTTAGCATTAAAATTAATTTTGCAATTAAATTTCCCTTTATACAAAAATTACATATTTTTCTATTGTAAACTAAAAAAATTTTAACATAAACATAATTCTTTTATGCTCAAAACTTTTATATTTACTAAAATTTTCATCACATCACATCACGTTATTATATAAAAAATATATTTTGCTATTGTAATGAAAATAATTGATCACTTCTTTTATTATTTAAGCAACAACTGCTTTTATTAGATGCTATTGAACCAATTCCAAAATTGCAACAAATTCAAACAGCTGTGAAACTCTACGGTCCATCAAGAGCGTCAGCATCAGCAATCTAGTGGAGAACACGAAGAAGGTCAACCACAATGACCGCGTTTATCCACCGCTGACACTGGTGGCAATGGAAGCGTTATTAACTCCTTTTGACGCACCCATCGAATGCGTAAATTTCTCGATAACCTGTTGGCACATAATGTGCTAGTAAAGAGTAACCGCACACTTACTGGTGTGGCTATCTAGATGACTTCGTACAAGCTGACGATTATATAATCGCCTTTGTACAGCCCAGGTCACTATCAAATCGGGAGGGATACTTGAAGTTTTATTTATACATCATGCTAAAGCGAGTTCAGTAACGTCAGGTCTGATGAAAACTGTTTCACATTTTATTAGTAGGCGTCGGCATCGTAGATAAGTAATGAATAATATACTACGCCTAATTACGCGATTGCATCTTCTTATAATACTAACTCAATAGTATTATTATACCTGATTTCAGAAATAGCACTTTTTTACATGTATCTGGTTACTTTCTATTAATTGGCCTCCATTGTTCAAGTTTTTGAGACCCCTGAGGAAGAGTGCCTCAGGGGTCAGTAGTGGGGTCAGTATTATTTCTGATCTACATTAAAGACCTGGTGCATGCTGACTCGTGCGCTGATTTTATTCTATTCGCAGATTATACAAACTGTAATAATAAATAGAAATAAAAATCTGAGTGAACTTAAAACTGTTTTTGGAGGAAACACAGACGAGGGTCAGTGCTTGTTTTATAGCAAATATACAATAGAAATTTAAATGCTAACAAGACTGAAACCACCATCTTCAGTCTATGTAAATGAGAAGTACAAAATAATTCCGCATCAGTAAATTTTCTCTATATACAGAGTCAATCTGTATACTAAGCTGTCATGGAATATCCAAATAGATAAGCTGTGTTATCCACTAGTATTTATGCAATTAGGAATATGTCCTCAATAGTGTTCAGACAGGTACGTACTTTTCATGCGATATTCCAATCAAAAATATCATATGCCATTCATGCTTGGGGCCATGCCTCGAAGATGAAACGTGTTTTTGGGTTACAAAGGAAGGCAGTAAGAATAATAAAAAAGCTCGAATACAAAGCAAACTGTAGTCAGAGTTTTATTGAACTTAAAATTCTTACCGTACCATACTTAAAGATAATCTCCCAAATTATGTAACTCACGAAGAAATTCGTCCCTATGACACCAGGCACAAAACACATATATATGTTTTGAATATTCCATAGAATATATATAAACTAGGTCAGGTATATAATTTTTTGTATCAAATTTGTTTAACCAGCTACCACATCCCGTGAAAATGTTGCCATTAGAAACCTCAAAATTGTAATAAAGAAATATTTCTATCCTTTATGTAAATTCTACGATAATGACTCCACAGATCTCATTATTTGTTTTTTCCATTATTTTATTAACATTATTTCATGATATAGTCTATGTTTTTTAACACCAATAAAGATTTGAGTTTCAACTGTTCTCTTTATTAAATATAACAAATAAATGTTATAAAATTTACATGCCGTTAATATACAAAGTAGGAAAAAGTAGATGGCTTTCAAATCCACCATAAGTTCCATAAGTTCAAATTTAATGGCCTCCATGTTTCAATATGATAATGGTCAGCCTTTGTGTTGCGTTTTTCTTGAACTCGGTGTTATTACGTTTTTTACTATATCTATTACTAATACATTGCAACATTAAGTAATAATTCACCTCGAAAATATTTGTTTAATATTTGAACAGCACAACATGCAGCCAATCTCATTAAACGGGAGTGACATACGACTGACAAGACAAATACAAAATCGTATAACAGTAGTCAGTTGGCAGGTAGAGGTAAATACAAATGATGAAAAAATAAAACTAAACTAAAACCAAAACTAAAATCTTAATCTAGGGAAAAAAAATTGCGTCAAGGAAAAAAAACAGTTTTCAATTAAATATAATTTACTGGATAGGGCTGGAACCTTTGATGACTATGACACTCGGAGTACCGAGTTGTTTTGTGGTTCCACAAACCACAAAACAACAACAAGAAGAACTTGACCTTCTAAACAAGGGTTTAAACATTGCTGTAGTCCCTTCTGATGAGATTTTGGATGATGTCGTGGCAGGGATTGAAAGTTCAATTCAATATCTGCCTGATTCAACCAAGGGTCTCATCAGAGTGGCTTGCAGGAACCAAATTTCTAAAAATATAATGAATAACGTAGATAATAGAAAGTCATGCTCAAAGAATCCTAGAAAGACTATCAATAGATTGCGCGAAAAAGACTGTTTTTTATTTAAAAGCAGATAAAGGTAATAAGGTTGTTAGTTTAGATAAAGAGGACTATTATGAACGGGTAAACAACCTAATTAGTAATGGTCCTTATAAAGAACTTACTAGAAACCCTTTACCAAGAATGACCACTGAAATAAAAAACGTCCTCAAATCATGTAACAACCTTATTACCCCACCTGTTAAGAATAGGTTACGTGTATCTAACCCTACTGTACCTAGATTGTATTGTCCAAAAATTCCATAGCCAAAAACCAAAAATTCATAAGCCAGGGAAGTCGGTGCGTCCAATAGTATCGTCTATTGGATCTCCGACTTACCACTTATCAAAATGGTTGACTAAGGAATTTGAGAGTTTGCCCATTGCACAGCCTAGTTTTTCAGTTAAAAATCGATTGATTTCATTGATAAGGACAAAAATATTCAATTGCAAGAGGGTGAAATTTTGATTTCCTTTGATGTTTATTCATTATTTCCTAGTGTACCAATTCTACAGACCTTGGACTATTTTGAGGATTTACTCGAATTAAACAAATATAGAAAAGAAGTAATAGAAGAATATATAAACCTTACAAAACTTTGTATGAAACAAAATTTCTTCGGTTTAATGACAAGTTCTATGAACAACATGAAGGAACCGCAATGGGTAACTGTTTATCGCCTTTCATTGCTAATGTCTTCATGAGTCTATTTGAAACTGAAGCAAAAGAGGAATTCGAGTATTTTCCTGGACGATATTTTTTCCGTGTTTGACACTAAGATTGCGGATGTAAAAAACTTAATTTCCAAATTAAATAGTCGCTTCACTTCTGTAAAGTTTACATATGAACTAGGAAATAATGGAAAACTTCCATTTTTAGATGTATAGTAATTAAAAATAGTGACAATAGGTTAGAATTTGATAGATATAGAAAAGATACCAGTACGATCAGATATATCCCTAATGACTCTCACCACTACTATCAACATAAAATGGCAAGTTTTAATTTCCTTGTCCATCGTTTCCTAAGTTTCCCTCTCAGTAATGAGAGGTTTGAAAAAGAAAAAGTATTAATTAAAGATATAGCTGTGAGTAATGGTTATCCTAGAGATATAGTTGTAAAACTAATTAGGAAGCGTAAATTTAAGGACACACTTCGTAATTCTACGACCTTTCAAAAGGATATAGAGACTCTAAAATATGTATCCATCCCGTATGAACCCCGGTTTACTCGTGGTTTGAGTAAGGTCTACAAAAACGTGGGTATAACAGCGATTCATTCGTCGAGTAATAAATTACAACAACTTTTAGACAATCCAAAGGATAAAATAGTTCCAAATGAAAGGTCTGGGATTTACGAAATTAGTTGTAATGATTGTGATCGAAAATATGGTGGACAAACGAGACGATCAATTAACACCAGATTTAAAGATCATAATATGGCTCATCTAAAATATGGAAGAACAGATAAGTTTAGTGTTGCACAACATGCTTTTACAACAATCATAAAATAGATATTAGTAATTTAAGATTAGTTAGAAATGTGACCAATAAAATACAGTTGGACGCATTTGAGAGGATAGAAATTGTAAAATGTAAAAGTAGTATGAATAGAGACAAGGGACCTATAATACCGTATAGCCCGCTTTACCAATTGCTTAGCAACCGATCATTGAAGCGTGATTAGTCATGCGTAAATTTCACGGTGATATCATACCGTATAGCCCGCTTTACGCGTTGCTTAGCAACCGATCATTGAAGCGTGATTAGTCACGCGTAAAGTTCACGGTGATATCATTAGTGACGTCACCATGAAAATAGTAAAAATATGGTACATTTTGTAGTTTAAGATTAGTTTTAATCGTCTCCGGATGATGCCAACTTGGTTGGCGAAACGCGCGTCCAGCGAAGTGAAAGTGTTTTGGTGTTTGTGGAAACTATTCCGAGTGAAATATAATTTAATTTGTCTTAACTGATTATCAGGTTATAAATATGACTCAAATCATGATGTTTAAAAACTATCAATCCTAGATAGTCAGTGGGTGGATTTCTGGATGACTGACAAATTATAAAATAGTACATACATTTTGTTTCTATATATTGTATTTATATTATGTATAATAATATCTTTACAAAGATTAAAGTTATGTTTATTTTTTAAAATATGCACATATCTCAAAAATAAGTAATCATATTGAAGTGCGAATCTTACATTGTAGAAAGATATTTCTACATGTATGGCTACTAGAAAAATTAGCCATAGTGCGCATGACGCGTTTTAGCGATTTAAAAACCGAAGATGATGGGGTAGAATTGCCCCAAAAACAGACTCCATACCGTAGTTGTGATTCGACCTATACACAATATCAGTTAATAAGTTTTTGGTTTATTAAAATATCTCTCATGTTAATAAACAGTTTATTGAGCTCATGGTGGATAGGTAATTACAGGGAATTTTCCAATTAAGACCCACATCCAAATGAACTCCCATAAAACTGACATTATTGATATTCGCTGATACGGTGCCACATTTATTCTATATATTATGAAATCTAATAATTTGCGTTCTGTCTAGGTTAAAGCATAAATAATTCTGGCTAAACCAACTATAAACATTATCAAAGATTTTATTTAGTCCCTGTGTAAAGTTAGATGATTTTTTTGAGATAACTAGACACAAATCAGCAGCACACATTAAATGAGGTATGCCCTAGCACATACATATCCAAATGAATTAATATATTAATGTATAAAATAAAAAGCACCGGGTCCAGACCTGAGCCCTGCGGTACATCCAGGTCTACTAGACTACTATCAGAGTTAATTTTGTTAAGGTATTCATTATTAGGATGTTGTATAGAGACATACTATTTACGAAGTTTTAGAAAAAAATTAAGCCAATTCAAGTGAGGTTTTGGTATGCTGTAATCGCACAATCTGTGTAATAAAATATCGTGATCAATTAGTCGAATGTCACAAAAGACCCCACTCGCCAGCGTCAGTAGGTACATCTAATAACTTCTTAATAAAATGAATGTATAGCAGTAATTGTGGACATTCCAGACATTTCAAAAGTCATGTTGATTGTCTAATCTAATTATAATAATATAATTCTAATAATACCGTGATATAACTATGGCCTGATATAACATTATCTAATACACAACATACTCCATAACTATGAAAATTCACAAATATGTTATCAATTAAACTATAATACATGTAGTGTCTGTAATGCGAGTTGGCTACACACCACTGGCTTTAAATAAAAACAACAAAATTGTACATAACTGTACAACTTTTAAAATCTGTATTATTGTAAACATCAAAGTTTAAATCATCACATATTTGGTTTAAACAAAGCACTAGATTTTATCAAAAACTTAAGCTACTCTTAAAGCCTACTTATAGGTATTTTACATAACACTAGAATACTGTTTTCAATACCCGAATGAATTAGTAAACATGGTATCATTCTTTTCATGTGTAAATTTAAGGTTTAAGAGTGAGAAACAAAGCTGACCTAATGTCAATTAACTTTTAGATTTTTCAAAATCCCAACATTTACGCTATGTCGTCTAATACTTTTCAGTGTCCGCGCAAGGGCATTACAGGATTTACTGCATACAAAGCATCAATAAGGAAGTATGAATAAAACATGGGACACCGATCCTCTGAATATATTCAACAACCAAAGTAGTTTTCCAGGACATAAAGTAACAAGCGGTTGAATGTTCTGAGACAAAGGAGAAGTACCTACATATTAACATTTTTCTGTTAATATCAACATCAATTATGTTTGTTTGCTTGTGTAAACAATGAGTTTCAAATATAATCCTCCCATTAGAATCCGTATTTGCATGCAAACTTAGAATTCGTGTGTTCAGTAAACAGTTCAGGTCATTCTTGATGTTTTATCATCCTTGAGGATATTTTCAATATATAGTTTTATATTTTCAGTATAAAGTATTAAAATCAAGTTTGAAAACCATAGTCATTGCAAAAAATTACTTTACAGTGAAAAGTATAAGGCGGGCCGATTTCATTGCTCGCCAGTTTAGATAATATAAACAAAATATTCAAACCATATAATATATTAGTAACCCATAAAAGATGAAGAAATTTTATAATGTCAAATACTTATTCAAGAACCGACACAGAAACAAATAAAAAATCCATAATGTATATGAAACACCATGCAACAATACAATAATTGCCACAAAACATATATAGGTCAAACCAAACAATACGTGTATGTATGTATGTATGTATATGGGTCGGAGTGTAGTGGAAGGTAGTGTTACACTCCCATTCCACCACAGCACTTAGGCCTCATTAGGCCCTTTGTGCATTCCTCCTTTTCTTCAGCACTTTCTCTTTGAGCACTTTTCTTCAAACTATCCTATTTATTACGGGTGGCCTGGTGTCAAAGTCTCTACAATTTGTATGTATGATAGTATGGTTCTGAGTTACCGAGATTAATTACTCTGGTCCTCATTACCATTTATCTGGGACCACGCGTCCGCGGCAGATGTGTTGAGTGTTCCCAGGTCTCGGGAAGACGCCACAGTCCGGGCCCAAGCCTGCCTAGGTCACCCATCCAAGTGCCACCAACGCCCGCCCAGCATAACTTTGAAGATCTTACCGGTCATGTCTAAGCGGCTAGGCGGTCCCATTCAGTCACCTTAGTCGCCTCTTACGACAGGTAGGAGGTACCCTGGGTCTATTCTACAATTGTGGCCCCTAACCCAGAGGGGAGCAAACGATACTTAGAATCTAGAATAAAAAGTCATTAAATGTGTAAAGCTGAATTGAGGAAAAAAATCTAAGGCTTCGTTTTTTAATTGACAGTACATTTCTTAAGTCGAAGCACACAATAACCTGGGTGCTATAATCACTAAACTTATCATTTCTCTAGGCATATCTCTTCGATGAGCAAACGAAATACACATCGTTTTCAACAATAATAAATCTCTTAAATGTATGTGTGGTCACTATTTTGAATGCTGACCTTAATAGAGATAAAAATCTGCTGGAATCTGCTCTTCGAATGTGTTCAATAAAACTAGTACTTTTGTCCAATTACTTTTTATAATGATAACAATTAATAATTTGGTATCAGAAACGTTCCTTGAGAGTAACACTAGAAACTATCCTTGTTTCGATGCAATGAAGCAACTTCTAGCACTCACCTGAAACAAAAAAATAAAATATGAAATTATCCAATTCGAGCGATATATGCGGTAATAACAACAGAGTTTAGAGTTGGATATAATAAAAATGCAATCAGAGTGTGAGCTGTTTAGGCAAGAGAATTCTAGCCCATACCTGTACGGTGCCGGTTGTGCAAGATGTTCTGGCATTTATCCCGAATTAAAATATCAATAATTCAGTCGGTTTGGCATGATGACGGCCGTTAAGATTGAAGTAGCGCCTTAGGGTTTATTCAGGATACCAAATGCATAAGACTTTCATTAAAGTAGCGATGTATAAATATTGTATGTGTACCAATAATAATAATAATAGTAACAATGATAATAATAATAATAATAATAGTTTTCCAGGGAAATTAGTTTTCCCTTAGCACTCTTCTGTTTTTCTTCTCACTACTGCCATTGTCCGTTGCACTTCGAAATACCCGCGGATATAGCTGCTGGCACACCTGATAACAGGAGGAATACGGTCACCCATTTGTTTTACATGGTTGACCTTAAACTTTATGCCTTCGGAGGAAGGGACTTTCAACAGTCTCTTAAGGTTGCGCAGGAGTATACGCATGCTATGGAAATGGAGTTCGGGTTGGACAAATGTGCACTGGTTCATCTCAAGAAAGGATGCAGAGTGGACTTTGGAGAGGACACGCAACTGAGTGGACGGAAGCATCTTACACAATCTGGATGCCCAAGAGACGTATACTGGTGTCCAACAACGACACACCCAGGGGGTGGCAGTCGTAAAAAACGCTCTCCGCAGCAAGTACAAGAACCGTCTCCGACAGATTTGGTCTTCAGAACTGTCGGGCAAGTAAAGTTTCTAGTAGTAAAGTGGACGTGAGAGGAGCTGCGTCAACTTGACATAAGTATACGCAAGGGGATGCACTTCTGTAGGAGCTTGCATCCTAATTCGTCCGTTCCACGGTTATATCTCATCTTATATAACAAAGGGGCCGTGCACTCTTGAGTTTGGAGTGTCTCCATCACAGAATGACGTTGACTGGAGCCTGTAACATCGTTAAGGCCGGTATCCACTTGTAACAATTGACTCGTAACGTAACCACGAACATGTTACGATACGGCTAGTGGAGACGAAAAACTGTTGCATATTACCCATAACCAACTAGACACGCGTAACCGTTACAAACCGAACGACCATTTGTCGGTTTTTACCCGTCGCATCAAAGAAACGACACGGTTACGCGGGGCAACAAGTTGGGACGGAGGCTAGGGCTGTGTGTCGTTTACTGTTGCATTCGAAATTTCCAAACTTATTTTTCAGTCGTCATTCGTCTGTGTTATTACATAGTTTAGTCTTATGTTGTGATCTGCCTTTTGTCTGCATCTTTTTTTGTCTGAATCTTGATCTAGTTTGATCCACTGTAGATCTTCCTACTTTGATATCATTTTGAGATCGACCATCGCGGAGATTTTCGTTTTTTCTTGCTCAAAATCTGGTGGTGAATAAAAATATATGAAGTCGCTGCTAGCTATAACTGCAGAGCGGCATTCATATTGCTGAAGTCAAATTAAAAGACTGAGCAAAATGCTTGTCGTGTCATCTTGCAACACTCTGTAACATGTTCAGTGTTACGTTACGGGGCGTTGGCTCATATGGATACCCGCCTTTAGGAGTTAGGATCCCATCCTCTGTATGGTTCGTGACCAGGATATAGGGAAGCAAGAAGAGCAGCCGATGAACTTTTAGACTTCGAGTGGGAAGACCAACACTCCGAGCTGGAACCCGCTCGCCTTAAAGTTCACATTAAAGTTGCAGAACACAGTTTTCATCTGCAGCAGCATATTGATAAGTCATTGCACGGTGTCTTCTTTAAAAGCATAGAAGACAGAGACTTATTCAAGAGGCTGATCTTCGCCTTTTAAGGGGTTCATCATGCACTGCCAAGACGGTGTACATAACACATAACACATGTCCATCGATATAATGCGGCGTTACTACCATATTCGGCACTCGTACGGTATAGACGAGACACCGATGCTGCCTTATGCTCCGGGGGATATTGAGTACGTTGTGGAGAATGAGCGGTGCCGAATCGATTGGAACTACTGATTCCCCACCGTCAGGCTAATACGCGCCAATACGCCTGACATAGTACTCCTCGGCCATCAAATTAAGACAAATTAAGTTATAGAATTTTCGGCTCTGGCCAAGACGGACATCATTACATACAAATTGTTCTCAATACACACAAAAAGCAAAATCTAACAATTGTCTACTCAACTGACGCTTGAAATGGTATATGTATTACGTAATAAGTGTTGTAGGGAGTATTTTATTTTGCATTACAATACGTATGTTATACCGACGCGACGACGACTAATGTAAGAACTGAAAAACATACGGCCTGCGTTCAATGTAAGATTCTTCCAACCCAAAGTATGTCATGTCAAAACCGTCATGTCATCAAACCGAAGTAGGTTGAGAGGAGTAGTAACTGAATAAGTAGGTCGTAGTTAAAGTATAATACGTACTCCGTGTTGTAATGGAATTACGTACTCATGAAATTACGTACCTGTCGATACGCTGCTTCGTGCTTAACTTTTCGATTCGTGCATAATGCTTCTTACAACATTTATTACGTAATATTCTATTACCTACGACCGCCAATGTAAGTGCCAATGAAAGTACACCATCTGCGGTCAATGTAAGATTCCTGCAACGCACAGAAAAAGTATCGCACGGTTTTGTAAAAAAAATCGCACAGTTCCATAAGTAACACGTAAGCTATAACGCACGGTAAAAAATTAGACAGCTTTTGCTGTCCGGAAATTTTTGAATAAGTTTGTTTGTATTGACGCTTGCTAGGGAGAGTCATGAATCGCGAGTTTCTCATGTATTTCTTAAACAGGGCTTTCATTAAATTTATTCCAGAAACCCAAGAAGGGTAAACTAGAAAGGAGGATTCAATTCTCATAAGACTATATAAGCAAATCGAAAAGAGACAGTAGATGTAAAATGCTGTCATATGACGTCATTGGCTATAAAATGGCCGTTCCTATGTATTGACGTTTTGAAGCTCTTGTCATAGATTTTTATGCTCTTGTGATTTGCGTGTTTGTTCTTGCTGTGCCTATTTTATTTTTCCATTTTGGTTATTGACATGTTATTATAGACTATTTCAGTGTTATTTAAATAAATTAAAGATAGTTATTACGTTACGTTGCAATTATATTGGATTATTATTTGGCGTGGTAATAATGTAAGTAGTTTCTTAATATATTAATTATTTATTGCTTGTAAGTATATTCTGTAATAGTGTTAATATCCATAGAATACCTACAAAGCTAATATGTACGTACTATTTTATTATATTATTTCAGAGCAAGATGTCTACAAGGTGCTGCATAACCTACTGTCGCAATAACCTTTACAATTCCAGGAACTCAGGTATATAATTTCATCGCTTTCAAAAGAATTCTGAGATAAGAGATCAGTGAGTAATATTTTGTGGAGATAGCAAAGTATCTGAGTCAAGTCGAATTTGTTCAGTACATTTCAAAAATACAGACTAGATTTTGTTTGACTTTGTTCTAGATTTACGGAATGAACTTACAGGTAGGTTATTTTGTTCATTTAGTTAAAGAGTTTAGAGGGACTTGTCCATTCTTTCTTTTATCCTGACAGATTTATTTTTGTATAACATATAGAAATAAAACCTCGCATGGTCCTATCTTTTCCTGTGGATATAATAGTTTGTACAGTGGTATAGCAAGCTTCCACAGGGCCCCAGCGCAAAGCTCTCTATGTGGCCCCACCCACCAACATTTGAAGGAGGTTCCAAGTCTTATTTGGTAAGAATCATGAAAGTGATGAAAAAGAAAATGAACATAAATATGTGGTTGAAGAAATTTCTAACAAAACTGACAATAATGAAGAGACAACACAGTGAAGGTTTAGTGGAACATTCTGCACAAAATGTTCAGCATAATGAGACTCCAGAACGGGAAAAAATGTATCAAAAAAATTGTCGAAAAAAATTGCTAAGAAACCACGATCTACCTGTAGAAATAACATACATATATAACAACTACAAAAAATCTACATTGAAAGAAAGACTAGGGATTGTTCTGGCGGCTATCGTCGTAGGTCTAAAAAATGAAAACACTGATGAACTAATTAACATTTAGTTTAAAATTAAAATAAATAATATTATGTCTTAAAGAAAAGTATATTAATAAAATATAACGTTTAAAATTCATATATTTTTTTACCCACACTTTTAAATTGCTTTCAAGTGATATGCCATGCCGATGTGGTATCTTTAATAATTTCTAAAACAGACTTTGTGCTTATTTTTAATTTGGTCGGCAGAAATTAAACAGTAGAGTCAGTAGAGATTAAAGTCTAACCTCACCCTATCAATGCTGTTTTGATGACTTAAAAAGCATAATAATATCCTTAAAAAAGTATAAATGCCTTTAAATTATTCATATAAGCTTAAACCACATAAAGGCGCTGCAACCTATATAAGCATATAATATGTGCTTGCATAAAGAAGGGTGTACTTCTGTTCCCGGAACATAAATATGTTTTGGGACACCCTATACTATTAATTTTTTGGTCCACTGGGAAAATGCCGATGACGTCAACCAGGCTACTAGAATCTGATTGGCTGACCTTGATTAAGCATTCCTTTCTATTTAGTTTACCCTTCTTGCCAGAAACCCACGTCATCAGTTTATTTGTTTACTATTGAATCAAATTTCTCTAAGTTGGTATTTGAGAACTTACCATGTAAATAACTAAATAAAAGTCCATATGAATATGAAATGTCAATTCATAGATTTCATGGTTAATTTACAGGTGTGCTTGAGGTTTTTCAATGTAATTAATTCCGATTTTTAATGAATTTTACTCTAGTGTTTTACCAGAATTGTTGTAATCTGCGAATTAATCTTCTTGTACTTAACAATAGTTTTTTTAGACCTGGGAAAATTCCTTCAGTTTTTTACCTAAGTTGCACGTACAAAATTAGGGTTATGTTTATTTATTTGTTAAATAGAAAAAATATCTACTACACTGGTGTTATTAAGAATTCTGAAGCATTCAAAGAGGGAGTGATACAACAATTGCTTGCTTAGTCAAAACTAAAATCATGTGTTGGATCTTATATATGTATAAAAAAAACAATTTTCACCCTGGAATATATTTATTAGATTTTAACTTCTTTCCTATTCATATTTATTTTGTGAAAAGAAACCTTGGGTTTGTAGTAATTCATTACATATAGAAATAAGCAAATAGATGAATAATAAGGCAGACACGTATATATGTCCAGATATACACCTGATAAGTGTCTTCCTTATTATTCATCAATTTGCTTGTTTCTCTATGTAATGAATTGCTACAAACCCAAGATTTATTTTCATGAAACTTAACTAAGTGGCTCACTTTTTGTATTCCTTATGATATTTTTTTATAAACGAGGAATATATGAGGTAGTTTCATATAATGCCAACTTTTTGAGTACAGCTGCTGACTTACTGGCAGTTCCCATACTTTTCAAGTCGCGCCGCAGCGCAGTTCATATCAGATTCGACAGATTGGTCAACTCTAAGGTCAGTTCGAGGAAAAAGAGAAAAGTCCTTTGACATAAAGGGCACCACTCTATGAACACCGAAAATCTAATGTATTAAAGGAAAGCGTAGGTAGATCCTTACAAATTATATTCAGATTTTGAACCTACTGCTCCAATGACCCGATGCGAGGCCGTCTTTATGGCGTAAAGCAAGACGAATTCTTCTAATTCTTCTTTCAAAAATAAAATGTATGTAGTATCGATTTAGTAGTTCAACTCTTTCTAGAATATAACAACTCAGATCACCTTCCGTGTATATTTAGGTACATTGTTAGAATGGATAATTTTATTTTGAAAGTATTGTTTTTCTCCAACCGCCACAAAAACGATGACATTTTTTGAGTGTCAGGACTTTTGTCTCTAAGGTTGACATTTTCCCTGCTAAAAACAAGTCACTTTTAATTACACTTATTGCCCTATTTTAATTACACCTATTGACGTGCGTTGTAGGGAATAAAATATATTGCTATTTACCCTACCCAAATATATTGCTATACCCCACTTTAGTGGAACACCCTGTATACTTGAAATAATTTTCTAAATATCCACTTCCACGGATCCTATAACTTTTGTATATAACATTTTTCCATATTATTAACAAGAGCATGGACCACCCAGTATGTATTTATGCAATTAGTCCTCTTTGTAAAATATTAGGCTATAAAGAGGCTTCCAATGGGTAAGTTATTATAATTTTTTTTATACTTAGTTAATATAATGAGGCGCACGTCAATATTAGAATCTCATTGCTTATTGAAAATAGGTCACAGTTAATTTTATATTGAGGCCTTCTGTACGCCAATGCTAATCGTAAACTCGAATATGGGCTGGTTTACGTGTAGACCCTTCCCAACTTAATAATTTATAAATGAAATGTAGAGCCGGCTTTAGAGCTAGCGGGCCAATGCACCAATAGGAATTATCATTAAAATATTCATCTGATAATGCCGGCTCTCACGTTACGATTCTATTTCTGTTTTAAACCGCTGTCAATATTGATGACGTAGTAAAAATTTATGGAATATCGAAGGGTGATTCACTGTTTTACAAATTTTCTGTGAGAACCATCAAGTAATTATTAGTGAGTAAAGGGAACTATATAATAAGTATTGGGAAACATATAATGTGAATACCAACAACTTCTATCCTACATCGAGAGGTTGGAGCTTATGGCTACTGTGAGGTGGTAAACTCAACAAATGTATTCCATTTTCCCGGCAAAACGTTACAGCCGGTAAACTGATATGGGAAGAGTGGTTATCCAGCAACAAAAGGACGGGCTCATCTCTACTCGGTTTAACATTAGTTTTAAAATGTTCCAGCCATTTAAGGAACAATTCGGAGTTAATAAATCCACCTAACTTCAATCCAACTTCAAAAACGTGGGTATAACAGCGATTCATTCATCGAGTAATAAATTACAACAACTTTTAGACAATCCAAAGGATAAAATTGTTCCAAATGGAAGGTCTGGGATTTACGAAATTAGTTGTAATGATTGTGATCGAAAATATGTTGGACAAACGAGACGATCAATTAACACCAGATTTAAAGAGCATATGGCTCATCTAAAATATGGAAGAACAGATAAGTCTAGTGTTGCACAACATGCTTTTGACAACAATCATAGATATTAGTAATTTAGAGTGCGCACTCTTGGATACGCGCGCTCTTGGAGCTTCCAGTAGTGCGCGTTCTTGGATTACTGACTAGATCCGCTTGAAATACCGAATAGACGGGTTTTATGCCAATATTGCTCGGTAATACGGCTTTCCGTGCATATAGTTAATACTAAAAGACATTCAGCGTATCGTATAACCTCAAAACCATGCAATTTCACTGTAATAGATTATCCGGAAATTTACATTGCCAAGCGCCATAACATTAATTTGTCATTTACAAATCATTTAGTAAAGTAACGAACTGCAAATTTTAGGAAAACCCACCTTTCAACCACCGCTTTCTTAACAAAAATTACGGAACACGTGATACACCACTTTCGCACCAAAACTGTTACTGCGCGCTCTTATATTGTGCGCTCTCTTGGGCGCCCTTACCCAGTTATACAGCTGTACAATTATACAGTTATATAACAACACAGTTATACATATATACAGATACAATTATACAGTTATACGGTATATACATCTTGTTTGTCTCAAAAGAAAGTCAAGGAATTGATTTGAAAAGTAAAGGGTCCGCCAATAGGGACGCTCGATCTTTGACAGCTCATGGCGGCCATGTTGTTTGTGGTAGAGTTGGCAAACGTAGTTGTTATTATTCAGTGTATCTTCACAAATCACCATGAACCAATTCAGCCGCGAGCAACATGTGCAAATCGTTAAAACTTATTACGAAAATCATTCATCGGTTCGAGCAACGTTCCGCGCGCTCCGCCAATTTTACGGTGCAATTGATCGTCCTGCTGAGTCGACTATCCGTCGTTTGATTAACAAATTCGAGGCAACCGGTTCGGTGAACAATCAGCCAACACCGACGCGTCGTCGAAACGTCCGATCTGCCCAGAATGTCGCCGCTGTGCGCGATAGTGTGCGTGAAAATCCGCGACAGTCAATTTCACGTCGCGCACAGGAACTCCGCCTTTCGGAAACATCACTTCGCCGAATCTTGCATCTGGATTTGGGCATGCATCCGTACAAGATCCAGCTGACACAAGAGCTCAAAATAAACGACCATAGACAGCGCCGTATCTTCGCTGATTGGGCTTTAGAGCAGTTGGAAGTCGACCCCGATTTTGGTCGCAAAATCATCTTCAGCGATGAGGCACATTTTTGGTTAAATGGGAATGTCAACAAGCAGAATTGCCGTTATTGGGCCGAGAACAATCCACAGGAGGTCCACCAGGTCGCAATGCACCCAGCAAAGGTAACTGTTTGGTGTGGATTTTGGGCCGGAGGCATCATCGGGCCGTATTTCTTCGAGAACGACGATGGTGTGTCCATCACGGTAAACGGCGAACGATACAGATCCATGATAACGAACTTCTTCTGGCATGAAATCGACAATATGGATGTCGAGGATATGTGGTTTCAGGAGGACGGCGCTACGAGCCACACAGCGCGCGCCACAATGGATCTTCTGCACGAGCGCTTCAGAGGAATGGTTATCTCGCGCGGAGGCGACATCAACTGGCCACCGAGATCGTGCGATTTAACCCCACTAGACTATTTCTTGTGGGGTTTTCTTAAATCACAGATCTACGCAAACCAACCACAAAACACTGATGCCCTCAAAGTCAACATACGCCACGCCATCGATGAAATACAGCTCGATTTGTGCGCCAGAGTCATTGAAAATTGGACTTCTCGTATGCGCGCCACCCAGTGAAGCCGAGGTGGACATTTGACCGATATTATTTTCCATACATAATGCCTTCGAATACTCTTTCAAACAAAAAATAAATTTCATTTATACCTCTCACACAACTTGCTTTATTTCATTTTAAAGATCGAGCGCGCTTATTGGCGGACCCTTTAGTAGGAGCTTACGACATTTTAAATTACTATCATTTTTAGACCAAATTTGTAGCATTATTGTTTAAGGATTTTAAAGTTCTATTACATTTTATATCATTCATTAATTTTTTGTACACAACTAATTTATTTCTATATTAAGTTCTTCTAATTCTTCTATATTAATAAATAAACTTTCCGTTATTAAACTGTGATTTTAAAATACTTCTAAAATGTTTGTGTGGCATCTAGACAGGTCTATAAATACATATATTAAAGGTGAACCGCTCAAGCAAACTAGGCCTCATACAAATTTCATATCATAATTCCACCGTAAAGAGAAGGATAATGAATACGTTGTATAAGTATACAGTCCTTAGAATATCTAGCAACTCAGATTATTACAAATAAGCAAGAACCAATGGTGTATCCGTTATGGCCGCTATAATCAATATATTTGAATATTCAGGTGGATAATCAATATTTTTCCATGGGACATCACTAATGATAGGAGGAGGGTCGACGTGGCATCAAATATTTACCGGGACAGACTTGGATCAGGTGTGTGGTTGCTATGTTGACGATCCGTAATTGTTATTAACAGTGTTTGCTTGGGGGGTGATCTCCACGGGTGTCAACTATAAAAAAAAGCATACCAGGACACATATGGAAACAATGATATTTATTGAGACAATAAATAACAAAAAATAGCAAACTAATAAAAGCAAAGGATGGTAAATCTTAATAAATAAATTACATCTTCTGTCTATAACCGAAAAATGCAAATATGCATTGTCTTCTACCTTCTGCATCCCTGTGTCTCAAGTGTGATTTTATTTCCTTTGAAAATCTCATGGACATAAAAAATTGCACATAATTTATTATTAAGCATCAACGTTCTTGGAGAACTAAGCGTCTTTTGATCGCATTATTTAGTAACTAAACAATTTTCGCCCTCCATTGACCCTCGTCCACGACGAGATCGTCTGCAACCCGTGTCGCCCTAAAGCCATGCCGCGGAACTTTACCGGACTTCGGCGTTACGTTTTACGACTTGACCCTCACAGATTAAGTAGTTACGTGGTTACTTCGGAAGTTCCTAGTCCT
This sequence comes from Tetropium fuscum, assembly GCA_964058915.1. Lineage (NCBI taxonomy): Eukaryota > Metazoa > Arthropoda > Insecta > Coleoptera > Cerambycidae > Tetropium > Tetropium fuscum. The sequence goes on along the minus strand of CAXKVY010000018.1, from coordinate 465,467 downwards.
GGAACCTACCTGCATTACTTAAGATCACCAGCCGTAAAGCGTGCAGTCTTATAAATTAAAAGTGAATGCGGCCTTTAAAATAAAGTACATTTTAGCTCCTTCCCAAGAAAACTCGTTGTTTCTCCGACAGGGACATTTAGTGGTCTTAGGAAGTGTTTTTTTTTGTAAAAACGTTTAATTAGTTGCGTCACAAAAACCTGTTGAAAAAAGGAAATATAGCGCCGCAGTAAATATTTTGTTCTACTTGCTTACTATGCTGCGTCGTTATTGACGATTTGTAGGTACTCTGGGTATTATTCCACCAATTAGTTTCCCCCTTGTAATGGCATTGTTTTATTGTAGTTACGACCCTTAGCAGGATTTTAGCGCACCACTAAACAATTATGTCGATATAACGACGTCGCTTTATTGCATCTTATACGGAAAACAGGATTTAGGGCCTTAATTGTTGGATCTCTGTATAGTAATTCTCTCATAACTTGATCTACATAGTGGAGACATTACGAGGAAATGATAGAACAAAAAATATAATTATTCTAGTATAGACTAGCTGTAAGGAGTTTTCAAAGACTGGCCCCATCTGATTTGCATTAGCTTCTGGTCATTTGTTCAGAATAAGAAAGGAAATTCAAGGATACTCGGAATCCAACATCACGATAATATTATTATTAATTATTATAGTCCGCAGGATGTAGTGAATGTTTTTGAAAGATATTTTAGCCCATAGTGTAAATTGGGTTAAATTATTCTCACCTGATTCCCCGCGGGTTCTCACAAAGAGATTCACTTTGGTACTTGTACATCGGTACTTGCTCGTGGGCAGGTTACGATAACGGGAGCATGCGAATAAATATAACAATTACTGATCTGTTAACATTGAAACAATCTAAAGTACTCACCGAGGGTCTTCACCCGCTCGCCATCAGTCCGCCCAGTGTCATATGGTTGGAGTCTACGTTGCATTTATTAATTCTACTATTTAATGATGAATTCTTCGACAACTAGCTAGCGCCACCCTGAAATAAGTTGAGGCTTCCCCGAACGCCCACCCCATTGGGGTTGGCATTCCAATGACCGGATCGGGGGCACCTAATGAGGCTACCCTCTCCACCTGCATCACGTCATTCGAGCAGCCCACAACACCCCCAAGTTGTGAGTGATCCCGCTCGAAGGAATCACGGTCTCATGACGGGCAACAGTGCACTAGGGGTGAATTATTACATGTAACATACTCGTTTTCAGATTATGTATAATACTCTTTATTTGGCCTATATCGCACAAAACGTGCATTCATGCGTGCACTCACATACTAACTGCCTAATGCTTTTCTCTCTCCGCGCATCGGTCCTGCCCAAGCATAACATTACTCAATTCTCAGCTATTTGGTGACCTAATCAAATGATCTTACATAAGGTGTCAAGCATTAAATCGAAACAAGTGTGTCTGCAGTTTAAAGACTATTTAATAATGCCATTTTGTGGTAAACAATATATAATATACAATCTATAACAAATGAAAAAAATACTCTCTTACAATAGTTATTTTAGATCATCGGTAAAATATGGATCAGATGTAAGATATATTACACCGTCTTCACCTTTTACTGATAGTCCCGATGGAAAGTTACATAATAGCGAAATTTTCATTGACCAAGTAAATAAGAAAGACATCATTCCAGCCTCTAAAATATTGTAAGATACAGATATGTATATGTGTCTTTGTGGGGTAATATAAGAAATATTATTTCAATTCGAGTTTAGAATTAGGATTTGGCTGAGGTATGTGGATGACATTTTTGCCGTGTTTGATACTAAGATTGCGGATGTAGAAAACTTCATTTCCAAATTAAATAGTCGTTTTACTTCTGTAAAGTTTACATATGAACTAGGAAATAATGTAAAACTTCCATTTTTGGATGTATTAGTAATTAAAAATAGTGACAATAGGTTAGAATTTGATATATATAGAAAAGATACTAGTACGATCAGATATATCCCTAATGACTCTCACCACTGCTATCAACATAAAATGGCAAGTTTTAATTTTCTTGTCCATCGTTTACTAAGTTTCCCTCTTAGTAATGAGAGGTTTGAAAAAGAAAAAGTATTAATTAAATATATAGCTGTGACTAATGGTTATCCTAGAGATATAGTTGAAAAACTAATTAGGAAGCGTAAATTTAAGGACACACTTCGTAATTCTAGGACCTTTTAAAAGGATATAGAGACTCCTATATGTATCCATCCTGTACGAACCCCGGTTTACTCGGGGTTTGAGTAAGGTCTTCAAAAACGTGGGTATAACAGCGATTCATTCATCGAGTAATAAATTACAACAACTTTTAGACAATCCAAAGGATAAAATTGTTCCAAATGAAAGGTCTGGGATTTACGAAATTAGTTGTAATGATTATGATCGAAAATATATTGGACAAACGAGACGATCAATTAACACCAGATTTAAAGAGCATATGGCTCATCTAAAATATGGAAGAACAGATAAGTCTAGTGTTGCACAACATGCTTTTGACAACAATCATAGAATATATATTAGTAATTTAAGATTAGTTAGAAATGTGACCAATAATAGACAATTGGATGCATTTGAGAGCATAGGAATTGTAAAATGTAAAAGTAGTATGAATAGCGACAAGGGACCTTTACCGTATAGCCCGCTTTACGTGTTGCTTAGCAACCGATCATTGAAGCGTGAATAGTCACGCCTAAATTTCACGGTGATATCATTAGTGACGTCACCATGAAAATAGTATAAATATGGTAGATTTTGTAGTTCAAGACTTGTTTTAATCGTCTCCGGATGATGCCAACTTAGATGGCGAAACGCGCGTCGAGCGAAGTGAACGTGTTTTGGTGTTTGTGGAAACTACTCCGAGTGTTATAGTTACATCAAAGGTTCCAGCCCTATCCAGTAATTAGGATTTGTCAATTATTAAGAAATAATTTATTTTTTCTTTTGTGAATGTAAGGTCTGTTAATATACCAAGCATTTAGTGATTTAGTGTATGCTTCTTTAATTTGAAATCCTGACCAAACTTCAACTTATAATGATGTCCTTGTGTTCTTTTCCGTAATAACGTTTACTAGAATCAGTTTGCTTAACAGAATTTTTGTAAAAAAACAGTGCAAGCTCTCTCTCTACCCTAAGTACGGAAACATCAATATGCTTGAAGTTTTTCCCCAAAGTATTTTTGTTAAAATTTACACAAGTTTCCTCGATGAGATCTTTTATATCTAAGAAGTCTGCATGTGCTATGTGAATTACAGAACTCTCATTGTGGTTCCCAGCCTATAAGTTCTCATAAAGTAATATAAAACAGACCCACAAAGACCCCTTTAGGTAATCAATGTATAGGTTTATTAATTACCTAAGTCTTATCATAGATAACATCTTCTGACTCCGATTTCCTCCCAAGTTACTATTAATTATTGAAAAATAACACTGTATCTACTTGGTTCAACGCAACAAGCAAAAAATGTAAAACCTTGACAGTCTATATTGACACGTGTAAAAAAACGAAAGGAAACATTTTTTCTATACTGACACAAGCCGGAAAAATAAACTATCGGTCATAAAAAGTGGCGCACCTAGATGTTCCATAACGTTTAAACCAGCATATCGATTTTAATAATTTCTTTTTGTTTGAAGGGCGATTCTTGCGGATGACTATTTTGTAATTGGCTCTCCATAAAAAAAAGTATTTTTTAATATGTACAGCCTTTAAAAACCGATTATGATTTTGACACGAAATTTGAATGTCGCTGTGGAGTGAAGTTTTATTTGTATTGCATTCTTAGGTTGGTCACGGTGTTTACCATTCTTTTTTCAATATTCTCTTTTTTGAATCACCTCTCTAGCCCCTTCAGCAACAAAAATGCGACATGAATAGATGAAACGGTGTTATTAAGTTTGATATTTAACAAGGAGGCTATGGTAACGGTTAACATTGAAACATCAAAAGATTCAGTTGAAATTCTCGTGAAAAAAAAATTCAGTTACCGTTCTAAGAGAAAATGCCAGTGCAAATTAGTCCAATTCAAGTAGCTAGAGTTGTGGCTTTGGTAGAAGATGGAAGGAGTCAAAAATATGCAGCTCGTATTGTTGGTCTACCAGAAACAACTGTCCCAAAAGCGATCCAGCGCTACCGAGAAACGGGCCAATACAGCAGACGTCCAGGTTCGGGTAGTTCCAGGATTATGCAAAATATTGACGATCGATTTATTGGTCTGCAAATATCGAGGAATCCCTATCAAACAGCTGTGATCACAAACCGAAATTTAAGAAACCCACGAGGAACAGTTGTGTCAGATCGAACAATTTGTCGGAGAATCAGGAGTCTCGGTTTTATCGCAAGAAGACCTGCTATTGGAATGCTATTACATCGACGACATCGAATAGCTCGTTTGGATTTTGCTCGAATTCATCTTGTTTGGAATGAGTTGCAATAGTCTCAAGTTTTATTCACTGACGAATTAAGAAGATTCATCTTGAGATCAGTAGACGGGCGTCGGAGGGTTTGGAGAAGGCGTAGGGAAAGATACGAGGATGGTATGTTCAGTGAAAGGGAGAGTTTTGGCGGTAGTTTACTAATGATATGGAGTGAAATTACCAGCGATGCCCGTATTTGTGTTTCCACCACGGCAATCTCTAAATGCAGTTAGATACATAGAGATCTTGAATGAACATGTTGTCCCATTTGCACCTTACATTGGCGAAGAATTCCTCTTAATGCAAGATAATGCACGACCGCATACAGCAGGATAACACAATTTTTAAACGATGTCGGAATTAATCGTATACCGTGGCCCGCTAAAAGCCCTGATATGAATCTCATTGAGCATTTATGGGACGAATTGGGACAACGTGTTAGTAGACGCAACCCAGAAAATCTGAATGAATTGAGGATTGCTCTTACAGAAGAATGGGACAATATCCCTCAAATCACTATCACAAATCTGATTGAGAGCATGCCTAGGCATATGGAAGCTGTTATAGCAGCCAGAGGAGGAAATACTCGTCATTAGTTAGTTTGTTGTTCAGTTATTTTTTAAGTTTATTGTTTTAATCATTAATAATTACAGTCGTTTTACTAAAATGTCGATTAATTCTGTTTGTTATTTCGTTTTGATGTTAGTTGTAAGTAACAATTACTTCAGCGTCCGTAATCGAAAACGCTAAACATTTCTTAAACGATGAACTTTTTAGACATTTTCAGCTCCACGGCCTCCTTGTTGAATATCAAACTTAATAACACCGTTTCATCTAAAATGTCTCATCTTCGTTGCTGAAGGGGCTAGAGAGGTGATTCAAAAAAGAGAACATTGAGAAAAGAATGGTAAACACCGCGACCAACCTAAGAATTCAATACAAATAAAATTTCACTCCACAGCGACATTCAAATTTTTTTGTCAAAATCATAATCGGTTTTTAAAGGCTGTACATATTAAAAAATACATTTTTTATGGAAAGCCAAGTACAAAATGGTCATCCGCAAAAATCGCCCTTTCAAAAAAAAATTATCAAAATCGATAGGCTGGTTTAAAAGTTATTGAACATCAAATCTGGGACAAAATCTAGGTGCGCCACTTTTTATGTCCGTCAGTGTATAAACAAATGTGCAGTCTCTAGAGGGTTAAAAAAATAAATTAAGTGCAAATTCTATACTGGCATATTTCAAAATGTGTCACTATTATTTACATACATCGATAACTAAATCAATGGTCACACTCAAAGTGTACTGGCACAACTCAGATGTGTCACTATTTGTCGCGCAGAACGCTACGTTATCTAACAAACTTTGTGTCATTATTGGTGCAGCTTATATGAACATTTTTTAATGATGCTTTAGTGACACATTACAGCCCTCTCGCGGAATCTATGATAACAAGATTTGTGCCAGTCTTGTACCAAGAGAAGAAATTTAAATTGAATGTTTAATGCTAGAGTTAGTACAATTTTTGTAATTTTTGATTTGTGCCACTAGGAGACCATAGACGCCGGTGGTTTATTTTGATAGTTTTTGCAATAACGCAAAAATTCATACGACTCACGAAAACCGAGATAATTGAGAAAATAAGAGTTTGACGCGGACTTTTTAGACATTGCTTCTTAAGTTAAAATAATGGTGTAAGCAAACGATAAGCTCACTTGGATTTTTTTAGCAGATGCTGTTTTTTTCGGACTAATATAATAACCTGAGTAAATAGGTGAGGTGCGCCTATGTCGTTTCCAGCAACGGAACGAGAGCGGCCACTATGAACATTTCCGCTGCGAACAAAGCCTACTGAAATCTATGGCTTACGACACTGATCGGCCTTTTGTGTGCTTCTGTCTCATAGAGGATCGTCCTGGACACTCCGCCGGAAACTCTCATTAAGCCCCGAGTCGTCATTTGGGGAAGGTTGTTAAATTGCCATTCCGTTTCTTAAATTGCGAAATCAATTTCCCCTTTTAGGCATTTATGGCATGCATGGAATAAATATGACCCTCGGCCTTTGGAATTGCCCAGGGAATCAACACATTAAAATAAACAATCAACATTTCCTAAATATTTATTTATTCGTTTATTTATAATATATCCAGCAGTCTTTCTACCATTTACAGGTATATACATATAATAATAATAGAAGCATAAGGTATAACTTTTCTTACAGCGAGCTAAAATCGTCACTATAAAGGCGCTTTCATTCAAAAAGTTGTTATGTTTTGATAGAATACTAATAACTAATCAATTTTAACACAAAATCCATCAAAATAATACACTAAATTAAAGAATAACTGTATTACTTCTATTTCAAGAATTATTGTTGACCCCACTTTGTCACAAAACGTTCGATGTATTAGGCAATTTAGGCATTCAATGAAAGCCAATGATGCCGATGCAACACGGCCGAGGAACGTGTAAAATGGATCCGTAAAGAATGGGAAACATTTTTATTCTGCATCACATTCACCATCCAATTGTTTTATGATATGACGAAAGGTATATAGTGTGATCAATATTTTGTTATACTACATGATAATGTCATAATGTGATGGGCGATGTATATAAAATCATTTGTTTCTCCTTACATTGCTGGAATTATACTTGACAACGCTGTTAAAAATGCGCTTTCAGGTATGAAGATATCGATATAATGACCCCCTGTAAGTAGTTTAACCCCTTTACTTAACCCCTTGTAAGTAGGTACCTATTGTTCATTGACTTTATTTTTATGTAGGTACTTACCATCCTAGATCACAAATTAATAATTTACATCAGTGGGCAAAATTCAAAATTAGTAGGTAGGTACCTACTTACACAATAAATATGACTGTATTTCAATTGAAAGTATATTTATTTTATTTTTCCGTTTTAAAGTTTATTTTTCTCGACTATATGTAGATTTTCAACACCACAGCTGATATTGAATGCAAGTTTCCACACAACTGGTCCATCAAGTAGCTTCATTATTAATTGCAGCGAAAATACGAATAATCAAGGAAAACAACCATAAGAAATTTAAGAAGGTATGGGATGAAACACGTATAGGTTCCAAGAAATCTGCGATTCGCAATAGGAATCCCAACTGGACACTTTCCGCTACGGAAAAACCGCCAAAAAAAAACCAGTTATACCGCCCACAGAGTTTATTATTAGGGTCTCAGGTGTACTGTATTAACTAATAAATATTTCACTTTCAATTTTCATGTAAATTTTTAATGGACTACACTGGGATATTATGGCTTTTATGGTGATACAATAATTGGATTATACGGCAATGAAAGTTTTATTGCATAATTTAGGCCAAATCGAGGTTGGCGAGATGCTAGTTATTTATTCACGGCCCTTTGGCAGTAAAAAATGCTACAACTTTGACCAAAATATAAATCCACGGTATCCCCAATGTACTTACTGTGTTGTGATATAATTTCATTGCGTCACGTAATATCCAATAACAAAATATTTCACGTAATATATCAAAAACTAAGTAATAATGACATAGTTATTTATATATTAAGGGATGTAAATATTATCTACCAGTCCAGGACGATTTTGTGCCCGAACGAAGCGAAAGTGGGCAATAGAGTTCAAGACGGGTTAAATCCGTGGTTAAAGACTGGTTAAGTATATATATTTTTTCTACTCCCGTTACAAAAATTTTTGTATTTTATGTTAATTTATTTTTCTCCAAAAAAATACGTATGTCGAAGTGATTTACAAGGCTATATTATATATATTATTTTATACTTTCCATCACTAAAAGTAACCTAACCTCAAAAAATTAGCTTTGAGGAAAGTGTTGCACATTTTTGCGCCAGCTCTCGGACTATAATGATAGTTTAGATTTAAAAGGTAAACAAAATACCTCACGTAATATCAGCCTACCAAGCTTCTTATTTTCTATAAAGATAGATCGTCGTTTCGTTATATTAATATATAAATAATCAATGGTGATTAATCGAAAATGTAGGTACAAGATATGTGTAATTACGTTTCTATTGGTTGACATCGGCATCGGTATGAAAAAGATAATGGCACTCTCGTTTTCCCCTTTGAAATTACTTTACGCAATCAAGAGACACATATCTGAGATTGCACTTGACTGTAATTTGTTCTAGCTTTTAATACAGCGATTCTTCTGTCATGTCGTCTAGATACGATTTAATTTAACAAAGTGAATCTCTGAACACCGACTTTAATTTAAAGTACCTACCTACTTGTAAAACTGACTAGTTTTACTGCCAAAACGAGAATGTGGAACGTATTTCTCACTGAACTATTATTTGAGAGATTTGTATTATTTGTTGCTTTAACAATTATTTTAACTGGCTAAATGGAATTTATATAAATTACTAATATACCCGTTATGCCCAAGCCTGCCTAAGTCATCCATCCAAGGGCCACCAACGCCCGCCCAGCATAACTTTGAAGATCGAAATCTTACCGGTCAAGTCTAAGCGGCTAGGCGGTCCCATTCAGTCACCTTAGTCGCCTCTTACGACAGGTAGGAGGTACCCAGTTTTAATAAATTTAACACAAATAAAACACATTTTTTTAAATGGTTCTCCATATTGTTTTATATATTTATCGCTCAGTTCTCAGTAAAAAAATATAAGGTAATATCAGCTTCCGAAACTGATTTTGAAAATTGAAAAAAAATATTTTGTTTTCTTTTTTTATTCAATTAAAATGGCCAGCAAAAATCAAGACCATAACAAAAAAACATGTTCGGTTTTACTTCATTTTCACGTCAATGTTCTTTCTCAGCAAAAGAAATACATCAATGATTTGTTCAAGACGGTCCTCTTCTTCTATGGCTCTGGATAACCGGTTCTGCAAATCCTCAATCGTTTGCACAAGTGTTTTATAAACAAGGGATTTCAAATATCCCCAAAGCAAATAATCCAATGGCCTTAGATCAGGGAATACAGCCGTTCAATGTCATAGTACTAAGCGCAGTAACCTAATAGAGCCTAGCATATTATGGACCATAATCATTGCAGCAAGCGTTCTGAATAAATCCGTCAATAAATAAATCCGTTCTGTCCATCGAGAACAGATAATCAAAATGCGTACATTTCATGTAATAATTTCTTGTTATTATTTATCTTTTGGATTACTCTGAACTTAATCACATAAAAACTTATATGCCGCATAGTGCTTTATACTTTCTTACTAAGGACCTCATTTTAATATAAAGATAGAAAATATAAAGTTTAAAATAAATAAATAAATTTTCATATAAAGATATAAAAAAGATATAAAAAATATGATGCGGCATTTAAGGTTTCTTTTAAATGATATTCAAAACATTGATATATTTTTTGATTTATTTTTGATTTTTTAAATTGACTTCATATTATTTTTTTTGTAAAAAATCTTACTGGTCTGAACAGTTGATATTGTATTAAAATTTTGAAACACCTCGACCAAAATTTGAAATCGATATTCCAAATCGGTCCGGACGTAGGTCTAAGCCGTCTAGGGAGTAAGTTGAAAAAGAGCACTCTGCCTGGCTTATTAAATTTATTACTCAACAATAAAACCAAAATTATATAAAACAAATAGAGATGTAGATACGAGGTTTATCAAAATTTCTGGAATGAATGGGGCCATTGCTTAGATTGGATTAAGGTAACTTTGTATACATCTCCAACCCCAATCCACAGAGGATAATTCATTCCCTTGCCATTTTTGTACTTACCAGAAAATAATGTCGCTTGGCTATGCCTTCTGCTGTAAAGGAATATTTGGTTTAATTTTATAATGGATTTTGTGAAACCATTAAATCGATGTATGTTTGGGGAATGATGCGCTTTTCCTTTTCCTGATTAGACCAAATACATTTTATTTTGGAATGGAGGTAGTGTAAGCAATAATGTAAGGTCGACATCTTCTCCAACAGTAACTACATTTTCATGAGAATTAGATACTTCGATAGTAGTACTAACGTTGATACAATCTGCGTCAATGCAATCCCATAGTCATCCAGTTTCTTTGACAGCATAATAATTAATCTGTTCTTGTTGTTAATTTCATTTTCTAAAGAAATAAAAAATAATAAAATTACAGCATCAATACAATATTTTTAACGAAAAAACAAAACCGACTTCAAAAACTGGACTAAAGAGTAACAAATAATTACGTTATTCATTCTTACTTAGAATAAAATCAATTTATTAGGCCAATAATATACAATTAGTGTTATTTTGGGAGTCGGCATCGGCCAAGGTCTGCAAACTTATAATCAAAATTTACAGAATACATTTCTGTAAACTTTGGTATAACGATGTAGCGTATCTCTAATTGTATTGGACTAGAAGTTTGAATTTAGGTTAATTTGTAATTGTGGTGTCGCTTAGGCAGTTGTATTCAATTGAAGTAAACACGTTAGTTAATCTTGGCTGGCACCGAAAAGAAAATTTTAAAATTGATTTATATGTGACATATATTCTGAGGTCACAAACATAAAGAAATACAACCGAATTGAGAACCTCCTCCTTTTTTTTTTGAAGCCGTTTAAAAATGACAACCATTTTGAAGCAGTTCGGATAACATTATATAACTGGTCGCGTTTATAGCCATTCAGCGATCCGCAGATAGATACGCTGGCTATTTTCGAGGGAACAATACAATAAAAATGTGTAATACGTTTTGCGATAAATTTAAAGCTCCTTAATTTTTGTTACACGTTTTTTAATAAAGGTAATATTTCATATTTGCAAAAACTAAAAAAAACTCTCTTTCTTGATTGAGATTGGGATCACCTTGAACGTTCCCAAACTTTTAATGTTTTCAATGGTAAGCCCATATGAACATCCTCCGGTTTACCAGTATAAAAGTACCAGTATAAAAGTAGGCCACTCTTTCTGGAGCTGTGTGTATTTTATCACGACCTACCTGTACATTGCCACGTGCCGTCGTCTCCCGAGTCCCAATATCGATCTATACAGTAGCCTCGTTTTGATTAAACAGTGTAAAACAATTGAAGCAAAAAGTAACGTAATTCATTTTCTATTGCGATTTGCACACAAAGAGTTAGTGACGCTAGCGAAATTCGCCAAGAATTGGAATTTACAACATAGTTCAAAGGTAATCAGCCAGCCATCGTTAGGTACCTTGAAAGTTGGAGGAATAGTTTGCCTTTCAGATAAATTCCATAGAAACCACAAGGTTATCAAATTGATTCAATTCACTGTTTCTCTGGTTGAGATTGCTTGCTCAGAGCCGAAGGCTGGGACTAGGAACGCTGAATATGTTTGAATATTTACCGGTGAAGTATCCGATTTATATTGATAGAGAGTGCTATGTTTAGGGTCATTCCAATGGAATTAGATCCTTCTATATTGTGTATAGCCTTACAATATATTAATTAATAGTAATTATTGTACCTACGAAATATTTTAGGCATGTACCTTTGCTGGACCATCCATTAGCCTGAATATTTGCTTAGGATAAAGCTGGCGTATTATTTGCTACATCACTTACGCAAAAAACGATATAAACAATTTTAATATTGTCGCTTTGTGTGCCGATGAAGCCTTGTGGAAATGAAAAATATTACGAATATTATGCAGGTGGCCTGGATATAAACTATCGGACATAAAAAGTGGCGCACCTAGATTTTGTCCCAAATTTGATGTTCAATAACTTTTAAACCTTTCCATTTTTTAATATGTACAGCCTTTAAAAACCGATTATGAATTTGACACGAAATTTGATTGTCGATGTGGAGTGAAATTTTATTTGTATTGAATTCCTAGGTTGGTCGCGGTGTTTACCATTCTTTTTTCAATATTCACTTTTTTGAATCACCTCTCTAGCCTCGTGAGCAACGAAGATGCGACATTTTAGATGAAACGGTGTTATTAAGTTTGATATTTAACAAGGAGGCTATGGTAACGGTTAACACTAAAACGTCAAAAGATTCAGTTGAAATTCTAGTGAAAGAAAAATAATTCAGTTAACGTTCTAAAAGAAAATGCCAGTGTAAATTAGTCCAATTCAAGTAGCTAGTTGTGGCTTTGGTAGAAGATGAAAGGAGTCAAAGATATGCAGCTCGTATTGTTGGTCTACCAGAAACAACTGTCCGAAGAGCGATCCAGCGCTACCGAGAAACGGGCCAATACAGTAGACATCCAGGTTCGGGTAGTTCCAGGATTATGCAAAATATTGACGATCGATTTATTGGTCTGCAAATATCGAGGAATCTCTATCAAACAGCTGTGATCACAAACCGAAATTTAAGAAACGCACGAGGAACAGTTGTGTCAGATCGAACAATTTGTCGGAGATTCAGGAGTCTCGGTTTTATCGCAAGAAGACCTGCTATTGGAATGCGATTACTTCGACGACATCGAGTAGCTCGTTTGGATTTTGCTCGAATTCATCTTGTTTGGATTGAGTTGCAATGGTCTCAAGTTTTATTCACTGACGAATCAAGATTCATGTTGACATCAGTAGAGGGGCGTCGGAGGGTTTGGAGAAGGCGTGGGGAAAGATACGAGGATGGTATGTTCAATGAAAGGGAGAGTTTTGGCGGTGATTCACTAATGGTATGGGGTGGAATTACCAGAGATGCCCGTACAGAATTATTTGTGTTTCCGTGAATCTCTAAATGCAGTTAGATACATTGAGATCTTGAATGAACATGTTGTCCCATTTGCACCTTACATTGGCGAAGAATTCCTCTTAATGCCAGATAATGCACGACCGCATACAGCAGTGATAACACAATTTTTAAACGATGTCGGAATTATTCGTTAAGCCGTGGCCGGCTAAAAGCTCTGATATGAATCCCATTGAGCATTTATGGGATGAATTGGGACAACTTGTTAGTAGACGCAACCCAGAGAATCTGAATGAATTGAGGATTGCTCTTACAGAAGAATGGGACAATATCCCTCAAATCACTATCACAAATTTGATTGAAAGCATGCCTAGGCGTATGGAAGCTGTTATAGCAGCCAGAGGAGGAAATACTCGTTAATAGTTAGTTTGTTGTTCAGTTATTTTTTAAGTTTATTGTTTTAATCATTAATAATTAGTCGTTTTACTAAAATGTCGAATAATTATTAGTTTGTTATTTCTTTTTGATGTTGATTGTACTTGTAAGTAACAATTATTTGAGCGTCCATAATCGAAAACGCTAAACATTTCTTAAACGATGAACTTTTTAGACATTTTCAGCTCCACGGCCTCATTGTTGAATATCAAACTTCATAACACCGTTTCGTCTAAAATGTCGCATCTTCGTTGCTGAAGGGGCTAGAGAGGTGATTCAAAAAAGAGAATATTCGAAAAAGAATGGTAAACACCGTGACCAACTAAGAATTCAATACAAATAAAATTTCACTTCACAGCGACAATCAAATTTCGTGTCAAAAATCTAGGTGCGCCACTTTTTATGTCCGTCAGTGTATATAACTGAGGAATATTGATTTTAAAAATGGTCATCTCAAAAAATAACTCTAGTGAGGATGAGGTGAGGATAATACATCATATTATGTCACTTTCTATGTCAGAGGTTCCTTAGATTTTGCTAGTTTTGTGGCTCAACATACATTTTTTCGTTGGCTTCTCTTCCTTTTTTTGTTGAGCTTCCTTTTCTTTACAATTAAGCAGTTTAAGTACTGTACTTTGCCTCTATTTGTTATTCTCCTCGCTGCGAAAATCATTACATTTGGTCTGGTAAAGTAAAATCGCCAATTATCATCGGAGAGTAAAAATTTTTGTACCATTGCATTCATCAGCTATATATAAACGTCCTCTGTAAGTCTGGTTGTCGCGCTTTTTCTCGCCCTCCCAAGAATGAAATGTTCAAACAATAAGATTTGTGCGACTGTTTCCATCATTATATTCTTAAAATTGCTATAAAATAATTGTCCAAATCATGAGTATATTTTATGGTTTTTAAATCTTATGCGAGTATGAACCTACATTCGAACAACTCGAACCCCTACACCACGTACCGTTGCAGCGCCGTGTTTTCCTTGCAAAAGTTTTATTATCTTGCCTTATATGATGATGATTTTTAAATGGTAATTAATAATAATTAATAAAAATAAAAAAAATCAAGGAAGCAACGTTAGTCTGTCAAATTATTTCAGTGTCAGTGCAGTGTATTTTTTTGGTTGTCATTTTTGTGGTGTGTGTTTTCTAAATTTTTTGTGTAATTTACAAAACTACAAAAATTATGTGGCCTGGAATGTACAACAGATCTTATGGGGAAGGGTTTTTTGACCCGTGTAACTACTTCATTCAACAATCTCCGGCAGGTGTCTTCAGGTTAATATATTCACCTATACCTCTAAAATAGTGTCAATAAACTCACTTAATAGTATGTTTAAGAGTATATGGACTTTTTGCACAATATATTTTGGCAAAAGTTCGAGAATTATCTATACTTCCATTATACCCAATCACTTACTTAGGGCATTTCTCAAAATGGCTAATATACCTGAGTAAAAGAAAATAAAGAGAGTAGGGAATATACCTAGGTAAAGAGAGTAGCAAATTTGTATTTTTTCTTCTATACCTGTGTATAACTAATTCTTGATAATAAGTATCAATACTTACTATTTAGCATGTAATTTTTTTAATATTTAAAAGATAATAGTGTAAGTTGCTGCTTAGTTGTGGGGTAGTGAATATAATTTATTTACATACCTATACATTTTATATATTTATTGCAAAAATCCAGTAGACCGTTTCATCGTTCCCTATGTTTTTGGTACTCTTGAACCCGAATCCTAGTATAGTCTTCGAAGCCTCAAATTGTGATTTTAGTTTGCACTAGAACTATGAAAAACCCGAAGGCGTCAAAAAAGTCCTGACGGGGTGGCTGTAGGA
Source organism: Tetropium fuscum (assembly GCA_964058915.1). Classification (NCBI taxonomy): domain Eukaryota; kingdom Metazoa; phylum Arthropoda; class Insecta; order Coleoptera; family Cerambycidae; genus Tetropium; species Tetropium fuscum. The sequence goes on along the minus strand of CAXKVY010000018.1, from coordinate 450,115 downwards.
GATGAAATGTGAAACTTACCCTAAAAATTATTTTTGGATATTTGGATCTAAAAAAAATAGCTAAATAGTTACACATAAGTACCATTTACCGCAGATCACTAGAAATATTGTTAAAAAATCATTGAACATACCGTAACACACGTTGTTAAATGGGAAACCTTAATACTCAAAACGCTCTAGTGAAAAGTGTCTAAACATTTTATATGTAGTGCAATTAAAAAATACCCTTGAATAACATTGTAGAACAGACTTTCCCGAGTCTGTGGGACATTTCACTTCTTGCTTTGGATAATTTGTAATTTTTTTACGAATTTTTATTCGAGCGCGCGCACGGTGGTGACTAAGGTCGAATATCGCTTGCGGTATCCAGATCGGCAGTTCATTGTCGTCGAATATCGTATATTTCTCTATTGTGCGTAGATTATATCTGTTCTTGCAGGAATTTCGGATGGTTGGAAACTGTTTCTTATATACGGACAGTGCAGTTTTTATCGTCTGTACGTCTGTCAGTTTAACGTCTTTTAACAGTTTTGTTGGGCCATTATTGTTGACAGTTTCTGACTATTCTAGATAGCTTGGATTGCATAAATAATGCATAATGCTATGCATAAAAATAATGTCTTGACATATGCTGATTATATTGGTTTCTTTATCAGTTAATTCATTAGATACAAGGAGGCTTACCAACAAAAACAATTTTTCTGGAATATATTGTTTATAGTCTTAGTGGTTCAGATTTTGCAGATTTTTGTAACTCGGTATATTGCGGATTTCTACATTAATTTCCTGACAAATGATAATGCAAGGTTGCCATTTACGACGCACCAATATATAGCGAATCATGGGATTGATGTTCTGATATTTCTATATAATTTGATATTACCTCATCTTTCGATACTGTAGGTACAATTATCCTGGATTGGTTGACTTTATTGGATTTGGCAAGTTTCACTGTGTCGCCAAAATGATTTAGTACTTTCTTCAGCACATGGCGAGGAGTAATATTTGAATCTCCTCCAAGTTCTCTAAATCTACGGTAAACTGTTGTGGTCTTGTACTCTTTACCTTTCTCCAAACCTTTCTTCAACTCGCTATTTAGCTGTTTAAAAGTATCTTCTTCCATGATGTTTTTTCTGTGGAGACCCGATGTTAGTTCTTTATATTTTTTATTTTTTGTAATTCCAGAGTCAGACAATTTGCATGGTATTTGATCCATTGCAATTAAATCATTCACACCGATTATTGCTAAATACGTAGTTTTCGAGCAATATTTTAAATTTTTTCCTCTGTGTCGGTGGTCATTACTTGATAAAAAAAAATTCTGCGTTTTTTTAAAATTGGTTTTATCTTTTAATCTCAAAGTTTCTAGAAGACTTTGATACCCTCGTGGACTAGACTCTCCGGAGTTATCCAATAAAATGTTTACATAATCGCAAAAAACAACGAAATGTTTGCACTTTTTTTTGTGTTTTCGCTTATAATTTTAAGAGTATGTATGGTAGCGAAAAAAATCTTGTTGTGTGAAGGGAATTCCATAATAAGTTCCTTTGCGTTGAGTAAAGTCTGCACGTCTTTAGAGCAGGCCAGGCGGATCAGCGTGTGCAGACGTTTATTTTAATCGTGACACCGCTATAAACGAATAAAATATTACATAAATAATAAATCAATTTTGACTAAATAGTTCCAGTTCTAAATTACGAGGGATAAGGGTGACACGGGTGGGTGTATAATTTTTTGTGCACATTTTATATTTGACAGAATTTTAAAAATTCTCATTCTTCTCCCAAGTAGCACTTTCAGCAACTTTGCGGTATCCATCAAGCATTTTAGAAACATAAATATCCTAACACGAAGTGGAAGCAGAGGTTATGAGAGCAACGTTTTGGGAGATGTTATATGAGCAAATATCAAGTTATGTTTAACACCTACGAGAATGTATGTTCTGAAAACAAACACTTGATCCCAGTAACCCAGTAAAGGGGCCAAGTAACATTATGGTAACATTTTGGTAGGGCAAAAATCTCTACTAGAAGAAAAGGAGAAAACAACCTACTAAAATTTCGACATAACATCCGGGAGTTTTACCTGTCTCCAAATTAATGTTACTAGCAGAATGGTCTTAATTTGTTTTTCTACGTTCATGCAAAAAACAAACCTTTATTGAACGTCATTTAATGCAAAAACTGGTTCTTTATTGCACTAGTGCAATAAATATTTTATTGCACTCATCTGTCATTCTACTACAGTGTTTTGACATGAAGATCATATGAAGTCACCTAATGTCAAGAGTCCTAATGAGCATTGATCCACTAAATTAAAAAAATACTGGTTTTTGCATGAACGTAAAAAAAAGTATTGTATGCAACTCGTACAAAAAATGTTTATTACATTCGACGTGTTTTTCACGCGACGTGAATTTCACGTCGCGTGCAATAAACATTCACTTTTTGCACTTGTTGCATAAATAACTATTACTCCATATTTCAGGAGCTCAGAGGGTATGCCATCCATGCCAGGAGAGTTGTGATTGTTTAGTCTCCTTATTGCGTCGACTACTTCCTCTTTGGTTGGGATGTTCTCTTTCTCTCTCTCTCGTCTTGATTTCTCTCTCTCTCGTCTGATTTCGTATTTTAGCCTCTCTTCAAAGTTTCCTGCCCATCTTACTAATATCTGATCTTGACCACTGGTAAACTTCTTCCATGTTTCTAATAATTGATATCTAGGCTTGAAATCCTTTCTTGACTTCGCTTCGGTTTCGGTACTTCGGTTGACATTCCTATAAAATTTTCGTGTTTCATGTTGTATGTTAAGCTTTTCTAGTTCCTGTAGTTTATATTCTATCTGTTCCTTTTTCTTCCTTTTTGTTATACGTTCCTTTTCTCGTCTCAATTGCTTGCTTGTACAATTCTTCTGTTTGTCTTGTTCCTCGACCTTGAAGTTTTATGTATACCAGTTTTTTCTCTGCGTTGCTTGTTTACACTCATCCCCGTACCACTCTGATCCTCTTCTCTCATGTTTTTGATTTCCTATGACTTCTGTTGCTACCACTATCTCCTACATTCTCCCCAGTATCCTCGCAAATGCTATTCTTCAGGTTTCCAGCTTTTCTTCAAATTTTCTAGATTTTTCAGGGTTTTTAAGCCCATTCGTGTTAAAATTCTCATCTTTACTCCCTTTTCTTTATTTTGCATTAGATAAAAAGTATACCATTCCGTTAAAAAATAATTCAAGCCATGATTTCACACGCATGTAAAATAAATCCAATTACTAAAATCATTAATTTACCAATTTCAGCATTTTTGTGAAATATTTTTATTTTCGGAATTATTAATTTGATTTCATAAATCGTTTCCACGCGATATAGCCAATAACATGTTCCTTATTAAAATGGATTTGGCAGAAAATATTATTATTATGTCACGAAAGTCAAGCAACTTTGTTTTATGAAAAACATATAACGTCATTATAATAATTGGCCTAATTATTACATAAGATGAATACCGTAAAACAAACTCCCGGATGTAGGTACGTAATGACATTCCTGCCATCGTGTCGGCAGGAACGCCACAGGCAAGGCTTGCTTGCTGACATACCACGTACCGAGCGCTTGATATTAGTCCAAATGCCATACCAATTTGCCGAGCTGTTCATATCCGCATCTTTAATGAACAGTTAATTAGTGCGCAATTAATACGCATTGTCCTCATTGTGTATCTTGTTTCAGCTGTGACGTCAATCAGACCCTGAATTTCGTCGGAGACCCCAACTACTACAGGTGAGTGCCCATTATGCTACCCCGGGCTCGTCGCGTCGTAGTCACCCGCTCTGAGCGTATCGATACTTCGGAAATATATGTTATGCAATCCATCCGAGAAATTTTGTGTCAGATTTTGTTGAAATGTTTCACGCTGGGTGGTTTAAAACGATGAAAAGTCAACACCAAGTTCGGGGTGTAACAAAAGTTTTTGATGTAACAGCAAAATATAGCGTTGGAAGATGAACAGCTCTCATTTGTTAGCTCCTACTTGAAAATAACATAATATTCTACGTTACAAAGAGGTTTCTATAAATATATAGCGTGTTATTTACATAGGTTAGAGAAAGAATTCATGTAGAATTAAATACGTTACTGGTTGGATGATGGTGTTTTATATCAGAAACTACCGCATGAGTTTAATTATTTACGATTTTAGTATTACAAAATTTTAATATATGTACTGACCAAAAGTACTTAAAACTCGTTCTACTGATGCTGAAGTAGCAATTGCACAGATAAAGCGATTTTATATTTTCGTTTTCAAGTTTTTTTCTTGTTTTTTTTTAAGTAAAACTAATCACGACTTGTTACCACCAACTGAAGCAACAGCTCGCCATAATTTGTTGCGGATATACCACTAGATCCAAATGTTTCCTGGGAATGAAAAAATATGTACAAAGTGGGAGTAGAAAATAAGCGGAAATTGGACTGCTTCTTCCAGTCACTACATTATTATACAAGGTTGGGCAACAGGATGGGGTGGTTTTGAGTAGGCTATGAAATAAAGACGGTTCTATTGACAAGACAGTGTCAAAAGTTCAACGTTTCATTTCTAAAATACTGCATTTTTATCTGACATGAACAACTATACTCTTAATCAAAGAGTATTTTGTGTGGAAACATTTTTCCGAACATAGTCCGTTGTTCAGACTCAACGAAACTTTTTTCGTAAATTTCATATACCTCGGCATGGAAATATTCTGAAGCGAGATACAATTTTAAACTGTGTAAACGATTTTCGAGGTACAGGTTCTGTAAAACAAAATTTAGCGGTGGTATCAAAACGGTTCGTACCCCAGAAAATATTGAGAGAAAGTATTGAGAGAGTAAGAACTGCAGTCCTAAGAAGTCCAACGCGTTCTACTGTCAAACAGTCTTTTGCTTTACACATCTCCAGAAAAAGTGTAGGACGAATATTACATAAAGATTTGAGTTTTCATCCTTATAAAATTCAAATTTGTCAAGAACTAAAAGACCAGGACAACTGTTACTCGGCTTAATTTCTGTAACCAGTTCTTAGAACTCGTAGACAATGATCCAGCAGAAATTAACAATCTAATAATGACTGATAAGGGTAATTTTCACCTAAATGGATATGTGAACAAGCAGAATTTTAGATATTGGGCAGAGGAAAATCCTATGAATTTACACGAAAGGCCTCTCCATTCTAGCAAGGCACTGTCTGGTGTGGTGTAGCAGCTTTGGGTATCATCGGGCCTTATTTTTATGAAGAGAATAGTCGAAGTGTAACGATAACTTCCGAATATTATGACGCTATGCTGAATAATTTTGTGATTGATGAAATTCAAAGAATTGGTACAGATAATAATCCATTATTTTCTAAATTTGGTGTCATTTCTTGGCCGGCGAGGTCGCCCGATTTAAGCGGTCCTGATTTTTTCCTCTGGGGTTAACTTAAGAGTAAAGTCTTTAGATATCCACTCCCACACACTCTGGAGGAATTACCACTATTAACCAGAATCCACATTTACTACAAGAGGTCATGAACAGTTTTATTAAGAGATTATAAGAATGTATAAACTGCAACGGAGGACATTTAAAACAAATTATTTAAAAAAAATAAGTTCAGCCAATGAAAAACGCATATTCTGAACTGTGTTTTTCGTATTTGTATTTCACCAAACATTTGGAATCAGCCGTAGAATCGCACTTACACAACCACCACATCCTGTTGATCAACCCTGTATATATACTATTCATAAACACAGAAAAATGTGAACATGATAACATCGAAGAACAAGAAAATCAATACTGAATGTGAATAACTGGGAAATGTTTAGAAGCTTCGTTACTCTGTAGAATTATTTTAAATGAAATCTCTTATTTCTACTACTGGTATATCAAAGTTGTAGTCTATAAAAAGTAACTCGCATTTGGTTGATTTAATTATCAAGCTAGTAGAATAACAATTCGATGGTATGTCCAACCACAGAGACCAAAGATGGCTACAGTACCCCCTTGGTCCTGTAGCCGTCCGAAGAGTTCCCCTGAAGAAGTGGTCGACAATGACCAGAGGCTTTAGTTCATGTTTCTACCGCCGTTAGATATAGATGTCGCTGTCAAAGATATCTAGATGAAGAGATAAGCGTAGATTCTGTATAATATATATCGTGAACGTCAGATGGTGTCCCCGATGGTGTTCACCGCCTAGACTTGGCTAAAGACGTGACCTCTATAAGAGGGGCCCGAGTGGTATCATCGCTCTTTACCCCCATGGAGAGCGGGCAAGAAGAGATGAAGATCGTATTCATCGAAGACTACTACGAGATGCTCAGAATCCGTTTTATATGCCCCTTAACAAATCTATGGACACATTTAGAGTTAGCCCAAATCTAGTATTAGATCTTACGGACAGGTGACAGGATACGAGGTGCACTTACAAGGCAAAGACCTACAGGGATTTCTTCATAGTAGTTCTGTTATAATTAACAATTTTACTATCGAGAAGTATCTTAAATACTCAACTATTTTAAATAGACGAAAGCATCATAACCTTACAGTTTCGTGTAAAAAAAAATTAAAAGTTAGGAATTTCAAGGTTAATTACTTTGTTTATGATTCTAATGAATTAACAAATTCCATTCGTTATTTAAAGTAATATTAATATAGTATAATAATTGAAGCCATAAGTCGATAAAGGCGTCATGTCATTTTTTGAAAATAATACTTTTTGCAATTTTGTAACTTTCCTTGTATAGACCTAACCTCCCAATAATAGGCAATCCTAGATTTGTAATGTTTCGAAGACATTTTTTTGTGAGAAATGTGCTGTCACACATAAAATGAAAATGTTTAGTGGATAAAGGTGCTATGTTACATTTTTGATTTTTTCCCATTTTACATTGGCATATTTTACATATTTACATTGGCTTTTCATTCCTTCCCAAAAAGTAGATACCTACTTTTAGAGATAAACTTGACAAATATCCTCCGTTGACATGAAAACATGTTTTGTGGTAATGGATCTACAACAGACCATGCCATTGCTGAAGTTATCCACATCTAAGGGCTGTTATTTAAGGCAAATGTGGTTATATTGATTTAGGAGGGAGGGGGGGCAAGAGGGTTAGAGAACTAAAATACCAAGGAAAGCCGTGAAAAATCATATTTAACATCTTTAAATAGGTATCTAATCCAAATTCTGACATTTCAAAAAAATAGTTACTAATAAACTAAATGAAAGTGCCTTTTATTTAATAAAAAATATTGAGACTTGATACAAAAATTTAAATGAAAATTCGAATGATGGGTGTAGTATTTATGATTTCAGGGGAGGCCCGCCTCTGGCTACACCACTGGCAGTAATTAAATAGGTGTCTCCTTCCTGTGTCTTTCGGTTTTGCAAATTACTCGAAGAAGAGGATCCTGAAATTGACCATTTATTAATTTGGTCCGACTAATGTGGAGAACAAAATAAAAACATTTATATGTTTTGCCTTTAACAATATTTAATACTAAAGTTTTTTAAAGTACTCGAGCATAAGTTTCCCGTAGTTGGACAAAGCTTTCTTGATTCCGATAGAGACTTCGGACGCATCGCAGAGAATCATTAAATCCGCGAAAGAAAAACGAGAAAAACAGATACGGCTCACAAAACAAAAAAAAAACAAAAACATTTTTAGTTAAGTTTAAACAAAACACAATCAATAATTTTCATCATTGTACGGGTTCGTACTGCGTTTACATAAAATTTTATTTGAGTTAAAAGCGACATGACTCTTTTATCCATCACGAAACTTATCACAGATTGAGTTTAAAGTTTGTGGATAAAGGTATTATGTACACAAAAATCTAGTTTTACAAAATCTTGTGTTTTTTAAAATATTATGATCAACAAATGAAAATAGCCTAAAATTATCTATTTTTTGAGAGATTACTCATTTAAATTAAAAGCAAAATAAAAAAGTTCCAATACAAAACGCGTTTTATTAATTTACTCAAAACTTTAAAATTGCGACATGACACCTTCATCGACTTGTATCCAGGAGCAAAGAGCAGATGACGATGCAATAATTTAATGTAAACAAGTGGCATGATAAATACACGCAATCTGATTGGCTATTATTCGCACACCTCGTGAACTTTTCGGCTGAGGAGCACCCGGGCGGTTGTCTTAATATGGAACGATCGTCGGCGTTCGGAAGGTGCTGGAGAATTCTACCAGCGCAGCGTTCGTGCAAACGCCTATCGTCGTTCGCGTCGTTCGCTCGACCGCTAAGCGCCCGGAACGACTAGGTGTGCAGAATGCGCCTACAGAGTATTTAGATTGCGATCAAATCCAAACGCATTTGCTGGGTTTAATTGAAAACGTGTTTCTATTTGTTCATTAAAAACTAATTGGCATACAGGCGCATATCTTTAAACAATTGGCTCCTTAACTTCGTTGTTAATGTCGCCTTACATCGAAATGCGTCTCTTTAATTACTGATTAACAAGCAAGACACCTACATAATTAACCGCGGGTAAAATTGGGGCCCGCCTCGGCCCAGTAAGGCTCCAACTCAGTTGGCCCGAAAGTCTGTTTGAATTAAATTAGCACCATGGCCCGCCCCTATTAAATTGGCTTTTATTAGATATTTACAAGGCACAAAATACCCATATTAAAACATAAAATTTAAATTATAGGTTAATTAAAAAGATCCAATTAAATAGGCTCAATAACCGAAATGTAATTAGAAGCCGTTTAGTGAGTTTTCGGAAACGCAATTATGTTATTTTGTAGCGTATTCATTATGCCCCTTGCAATTGGATTTATTTTGCGTGAGCTGAAAGAAATAATTGGCTCTCCGTCGGCTAAGAAGTAGAATATCAAGCAGATTGGGAAAAGCGGTATTAATGCGGAGAAAGTTCAAAATTCCCTTTAACTTTTTTGAACTATGATGTTAAGGATGTACAACGATATATGACATAAATACCGAAAGCCACCGAACATGGATAGGATCAGTAAACGATTCTAAGCAAATACACGGCCAATAGGTTGGAATAATTCTAAATTTTAATGTAATTTTTGATGCATATATCTTCTAAATAAAATGGAATATCAAAATACGGGTTTTATGACGTTTTTGGGAATTTCACTGGTAATAAATGGCCTGAATATCATGTTTCTATCGTGCTCAACAAAAGAAAATAAGGGGTGTAAAAAATTCCTACAAAAATTCAAAGTTCATACTTACCGAGAATTTAGGAAAACCAAAATCGAGATAAAATGTTTATACCAGGGACCAACGGCCAACAGGTTGGAATAATTCCAAATTTTAATGTAATTTTGGATGCATATATCTTCTAAATAAAATGGAATATCAAAATACGGTTTTCATGACGTTTTTGGGAATTTCACTGGTAATAAATGGCCTGAATATCATGTTTCTATCGTGCTCAAAAAAAGAATATAAGGAGTGGAAAAGACCCCTACAAAAATTCAAAGTTCATACTTACCCAGAATTTAGGAAAACCAAAATCCAAAAACCAAAAGATAAAATGTTTATTTATACCAGGGACCATTATATATGGACCAAAAGAAATTTTTTTCGATAAAAAAAATTGCATGCCTCTAGTCAGCATGCCAATTTTCAGAATTTTTAATTAACTTTTTTTAAATTTTTATTAACAAAAAACCCGTATCTAAGGACCGTAATTTTGTCAATTTTCAAGTTCCGTCAGCGGGTTCCGTCCAAAGTCCAAATTCATGAGGTTTTTTTTTCTCTGACACCACTACTAATCCAATCAAGAAAAATCAAAAACCGTTTAGTCATATTTGTCTACGGTTTCCCTACACCGATTTAAAATCTTAAAATTATCGTTCATTTTAATTATACAGGGTTTTTTGCACACAACTTATTTAAATTTACAGACTTTGTGACACATGCTTATTAAATATTTTTAAACATTCAATAAAACCGAAAATAAGCGAGATATCAGAAAACGGCAAAATCAGTTATTCGAATAAAAATTTTATCTCGATTTTAGTTTTCCTAAATTTTAGGTAAGGATGAAATTTCGATTTTTTGTAGGGGTTTAGTTTACACCCCGTATATTCCTATTTTCAGCACGATATAAACATGATATTCAGGCCATTTATTACCAAATGAAATTTCCAAAAACGTCCTGAAAACCGTATTTTGATATTCAATATTATTCAGAATAACTTGTAATGTAACTTTATAGCATCCAAAGTTACATTAAAAATTTAAATTATTCCAACCTATTCCAGCAGTGTATTTGCATATTTAATAGAGAGAAATTGCCTCAAAAATGCGATCCACTTTTTTTTCACTAATGAAAATAGTTTTAGTGGCTAGTAGTAATATTCAAATTAAGTCTGAATAACAGTATGTCTGATCTGTAAGCATGGAAAGTGTGTATGGTAGCTGAAAAACTGAAAAATATTTTATAAATAATTACCCTCAATTTGGTAGTCCTTGAAAATTCTTCAGGTGACAGTTTGACTTACAGCAATAGCTTAAAATACAGTATGGCAGTAATGGGAGACCACCGAAGTCTTGCCAGACGCGTCTGATACTTGTCAAGCACGTTTAAATCAATACCCTCGAAATTTAAATCATATCTCGGTCAAGAATCGGCTTTTGAAATCTCGGATCAATGGGTCAATGCCGTGAAAAGTTGGCAAAAATAATTTTTAGTGATTGTCTATATTTTTTGTAAATAATTCTAGACGGTTTTTAAAATTAACAACGAATTGACTTTTTGTGCACTTTGTTATATACAGGGTGACACATTATACATATTTCAATTTAATTTCTTTTCTATTTCATAAAGTTTAAACGTAAAAATGAAAAAAATATATTGTTAAATAAAAGCCACCTTTAATAATAAATTTCTTAATAACAGCATATATACAAAATAATGCCAAATTTTAATACAGATTACAATACGTTTTAAATATTCATAAAATGTTAAATGCAAATTATAAATTAATCTGAATCTGCTATTTCATCACTGACGGTTTCACTGTCCGATTCTTCTTCTGAAATAGCTGAAATGTGTCTGATTGGAGCATCTGACAGCTGGTGCACTGTCTAGATTGCGTTTTCGCCTTACTGACATACGCACAATTTCATACTAAATGTATATCAGTAATTTTCTACTGCATGTATTGAACGTATGTATCACGTTGTATAAAATGTCAATATTCCACCACTGTTAAGCTACATCTGTCTTTTTAGGGTCCAAAAGATACTCGGTGATCGATTGGATTTTCCCCTTAGACCCTACAACTTGGATTAGTCGATTTGATTCGAACAATTGGATTATCCGATTAGAGTAAAGCGATTAACCTAAAACAATTGCTACATCGAGAAAAGGGAAATATCTAGTTAAACGGACCCTTTCTCTTCAACAATATCATTTGTATCAAATATGCTTTGTAGATGAAAAATGACAGGTAATCTACGTAGTTCTAGCGTGCGCAAAAGAGGAAGGATCGTGTAGAATAATGATATTTATCATTAATATTATGGCGCCAAAATATGTGTATCGTTAAAATTTAAAAAAAATATCTTCGTTAATAAGACACCGACCTTGTACATTTTCACTATACAAATATTGGGCAACTATACAAATGCAATGAACCGGTACCTAATACCGAACCGGCAAGTATCATTTAACTAACGCGTTTCCGAACACATTCGTCGCGCACTTAAATATAATAGGGTATCGCGCTGGGTTGATCAGACAATTTTTGGGTTGAGCAGTTTTTCACCCAATAATAATTTGAAATTCGAATTGTTTTACTCATGTATTACTCATGTTTTACTCATGTAACGTCCAGAAACTTCGTTTGTCTTATAGGATTATTTTTTACATTACTAAAAACAGTTTTATCACCGTTAGTTACTGCTTTTTTTTTAAATAAATAGTTTTTTCTACAATCGCCTCAATAGTAGGCTTTTGCGCTTTCAATTCTCAACGCAAAGTACGCCATTTCCGATGATGACATAATTGTCGCTTTAAAGCGGCAATAGTGTCAATTCCCGCTCGCTTCTTTATTATAAATTCCTTAGCAAGCGCTTGTCAGTCAAAAATGACACATGAGAAATGTAGCTAACAAAAAAAACTTCATAAAAATCGGTTCATATATAAACATATGTCAAATACATACAAGAACACACTGTATTAAGCGATTGTAGAAAAAATGTTGTATGTATTATGAGCACAAACTGCCATTGCCGCTTTTGAAAGAATTTCTTTCGCAAGCGGCAATGCAGTACTTTGCGCTCTTAACACACAAATAACTATTTCCTTGCTTTAGTTAATACGATTTAAATAAAATTAAGACTTATTTATAGGTAGATAGATAGCCAATATTACAATTTTAAGTTATTTTTGATCCATTCAAACATATGATATAGCAGTTTCTTTAAAATAACAGTATCATTAATTTCCTTAAATTCGGTTTCCATTGTTCTCAAATATATATTTCCACACACACACATCGTTTATATTGGAAAGCCAATAAGTACCTATATTGTGTCACAACTTCAAAAGTAGTCCTGGATATTAGCAGCGAATAGCTAAGGGCTACTAATGCGTTTTCTACATGTCACACAACGGTTTTCGCCTAGCATTAAGTAAAAAAAAATATTGAGCCACTGATATTGTTGTACACTTTTTTGTCTGTTTTCATTCCAAATTTCGAAACATGCATATTCATCTAACATTACTTGCTCTGTTCCACGTCTAACTTTTCATAATAAACCGTTTTAATTTACTGATGGAAGTAAGATATCGCGCATTCGACTGTTATCTATCTGAAAACCACCAACGTCTAGATGCCTTGCCGCTTCGCTGGCTTGATTTAAATGTACCTGCAACAAACTAGAACTATCTTCTGTGATGCTCACTAATTTACCTGCCTGGATTTGGTTTAAGATATAAAGCACTTAATATGTTCGTTCGAAGTTAGTTGCGGAAGAATTTAAATTACGACGGCTTTGTCTTTATTTTCTCCCCCTGCTACACAACTTGTGCGATGGAAGGTATGTACCATTACCGGTGAAAACTGACTTTTAATACATTAACGCTCGGCAAACTGACGGGAACGAGCCGAATTTACGTGATTATATTTCGTATATTTTCAGGGAAACATAACTAACAGCTGATGCTAGTGAATTTAGTATCTCAACTGATTTTGATCTAGACCAGTCAACGAAGACCCGTGTTTAACGTTCTGAAAAAAATAAATCGGAAAGTTCTGAAATTTGCTGAGTATGTTCATTTGAGCTTATTAGCTTACTAATGAATACGTAAAAAATTCAGTAAAATTCAAGGTAAGCCAGTGCTGCCATCTTAGAAAGAAAGGTTTTATATATATATATTTTGCATACCTATCTAATATATAAAATTCTCGTGTCACGGTGTTTGTAATTAAACTCCTCCGAAATGGTTTGACCGATTTTCGTGAAATTTCGTGTGCATATCGGTTAGGTCTGCGAATCGAACAACATCTATTTTTCGTCCCCCTAAATATTAAGGGTGGTCCACCACTAATTTTTTTATTTCATTTTTTTGACAACATTTTTTGTTTTTACTTTTTTATGATACAGCATATAAAAATACATACAACTTCAAATTTTCACCCCTCTACAATCAACCCCTATTTTTTATTTGGTAATTAAAAACTTTAATTTTTTTGGCGATTTTTTTTTATTCCGTCATGACAGAATAAAAAATTTCATATTACTCTTAATTTTCACCCTTATACGATTAACCCCTATTTTTCCATCGCGATTTTTATTTTTTTTTTCTATCCACAGATCCGCAATAGGGTTGCAAGATGGGAATCGAATATAATAATTGTAGTACGATAAATTCTTATTCAGAGTTTAAAATTTGTTTTTCCTTTAATTATGATTTTTTTCTCAATTCAATTTGATCTCCCGCCCTCGCCGGCCGATAACTGAACAACTATCAATCGATCAGTCGCCACTCCCCGCCTAGTGTCTACAAGCCCCGCCAGGTGTCTACTGTTGTCACTCATCCAGTGAGGACGAAGCCGGTCTCCATTTGTGTATCAATCGTAGCAGTGACTGTTATACGTATTATTCTAATTTGTATGTGCAACTCTCATCGTAAATTTATCATTAATTTCCAGTGCAATAATTATTTATTCACAATTTATTAATAACTGATAAAGACAGTGTTAACTCTCAGTTAATTAAGTGATATCATGTAAATAAACACGTGTTGTAAGCTCCCGCCAACAACGGCCATTACCGTACTTGTATATATTGTACTTAACATTTTTTGTAAATAGTTTTATATCAAAACGAAAACGTGTACGTGTTTAATAAATATACGTGTTTTATTATTGTGAAAGGTAAGTCAAATAATAAGCAAATGAATACAATATTAAGTCACTGTTTTTCACCAATACACTAATACTTTCACTGACACTGACACTGAGACTTTCTATCAGTTTTTTAAGTATTTTAACGTCATTTATTTATATGCTCTATGTACAGTCAGCAATGCCAAAAAGACGCAAAGGGGCCAATTTGAGTCGTCGATCGACCAATTCTAGAGCCGTGCGAGATATAAGAGCACGAAGATCAGGCGAACAAATCCACGAAAACAATGCAGATGTGCGTGTGAGCATGGCGCAGTTACGTGATTCACAATCGCAAGAGGCACGAGATGAACGAAATCAACAAAGACAACTAGAACGAAGAGAAACGCGCAGATACATAGTCGACAGACGTAGAGGAATTGACCAACAACGCCAACAAGTTTATCGAGCACTTACATCAGATTTATTTCTTCGGCTAGCATTCCAGTATGAGCCTGATGTTGAATATTATGCTCATTCTAAAGTGGTTATTGGTACTTTGGAAAAGGAATGCCCGAATTGTCATGCACTTAAATTTAAAAATGAGCCAGTTGGGATATGTTGCTCATGAGGAAAAGTACAACTAACCGAAATTTCCGGTTAGTTGTACTAGGATCTCCGATCATTCTGCTTCGTAACTTGAACCCACCACGGCGGTGTAATGGTACACGATTAGTCATTAAAAAATTAATGAAAAACGTTATTGAAGCCATCATTTTGAATGGCAACTTTCAAGGCGAAAATGTGTTGCTGCCACGAATGCCTATGATTCCTACAGATGTGCCAATCGAATTCAAATGCACTCAAGAATATTGTACACTCTATTGCACTGAGAGATTAATCTTTATTTTTTTCTGTCATAATTGATAGTAAAAATATGAATAATTATTTTTGATGTTTAGATAGCTATCAAGAATTGTAATTTAAAATATATTCGTTACTTTAATAAAGACTAATTTATTAACCTAAATAAAGCATACTTTTATTGTTTACAACGCCTTCGATTATAGTACATCCCCGCACACTTATAGTAGATAGTTATTTTTATTGAACTAAAATAATGTTTCCTAGAAATAATATACATGGCAAAACAACGTTCGCCAGGTCAGCTAGTATCTTATAAAATGTGAACTTTAACAAAAAAAACTGTCCTACGCAAAACTAAAGAACATTTCCCACAAAAACGAAGACATTTTACAGTGCGCAGGGATATAATGTTTGTTTTATTTGATGCCGACAATTTTTATAATTATGTAAGAAAAAAAGATTATTGCCCAGGAAGGGCAGTATATATTCATTTGATTATTATTATATTATTATGGGCGCATTATCTTTTCAATGTGATTGGGTCCGGGTATAACTTCATCTACCGCTAGTGGATCAATCAATATTTCAAAATAGACACTTCCTGTATATGAAGTTGGCTCTTACTAGTGTCTTGACTAGTGTCCTCTGATCATCTCCATCTTCATTGCTGCAAAAGGTTTTATTGTTTTAATGGCTTCATTTGTTGTCTAATATAACTTTCCTAGGTAAAAACGTACTACGGCTTTGAAAAACAGGTCGCATCGAAATTTATCTAAAATATCTCCGGCCTTACCTCCGTAAAGGATTGTTATAAAAATCGTAACCCAGCTTCGGCAATAGCTCCAGCTTGAGTGTCATGCTGGAAGAAAGGTTTGCTTTCTTCGAGAACGCATTCATTTTAGACTAACAGCTTGACCATTCTTCTTACCCTGCCTGAAGAGTGCTGAAGTTGTGTCACACCAACTTATGGCCTGGAGAAATATAAGTGGCCTTCTGATGTTATCTTCAAGCTTGGGACGAAATATTTTTGATTGGATCGTTGTTCATCCAGGTTTTGAGAAATATGTGCTTGCTGATAGTGTGGCTAGGGCATTGAGTATGATGAGGAGGTCCGTATGATGAGGAGTTATGATCACCACCATTACCTCGGTAAATATGACCTCAAGAGTAGTGTGTCTTTTACTTCGGCGGAGACGCTCAGCAGATTTGATGCCCTTGGTGGGCAGGTCTACTTTTACATTTTACAATTATGCTCTCAAATGCCTCCAACTGTCTATTATTGGTCACATTTCTAACTAATCTTAAATTACTAATATCTATTCTATGATTGTTGTCAAATGCATGTTATGCAACACTAGACTTATCTGTTCTTCCATATTTTAGATGAGCCATATGCTCTTTAATTCTGGTATTAATTGATCGTCTCGTTTGTCCAACATATTTTCGATCACAATCATTACAACTAATTTCGTAAATCCCAGACCTTTCATTTGGAACAATTTTATTCTTTGGATTGTCTAAAAGTTGTTGTAATTTATTACTCGACAAATGAATCACTGCTATGCCCACGTTTTTGAAGACCTTACTCAAACTACGAGTAAACCGGGGTTCGTACGGAATGGATACATATTTTGGAGTCTATATCCTTTTTAAAGGTCGTAGAATTACGAAGTGTGTCCTTAAATTTACGCTTCCTAATTAGTTTTTCAACTATATCTCTAGGATAATAATTACCCACAGCTATATCTTTAATTAATACTTTTTCTTTTTCAAACCTCTCATTACTGAGAGGGAGACTTAATAAACGATGGACAAGAAAACTAAAACATGCCATTTTATGTTGATAGCAGTGGTATGAGTCATTAGGGATATATCTGATCGTACTGGTATATTTTCTATATATATCAAATTCTAACCTATTGTCACTATTTTTAATTACTAATACATCAAAAATGGAAGTTTTCCATTATTTCCTAGTTCATATATAAACTTTAGAGAAGTGAAACGACTATTTAATTTGAAAATGAAGTTTTCTACATCCGCAATCTTAGTGTCAAACACGGCAAAAATGTTATCCACATACCGCAGCCAAATCCTAGGAAAATACTCCAATTCTTCTTTTGCTTCAGTTTCAAATCGACTCATGAAAACATTAGCAATGAAAGGCGATAAACAGTTACCCATTGCGGTTCCTTCATGTTGTTCATAGAACTTGTCATTGAAACGGAAGCAATTTTGTTTCATACAAAGTTTTGTAAGGTTTATATATTCTTCTATTACTTCTTTTCTATAGTTGTTTGATTCGAGTAAATCTTGAAGATAGTCCAAGGTCTGTGGAATTGGTACACTCGGAAATAATGAACAAACATCAAAGGAAATCAATATTTCACCCTCTTGCAATTGAATATTCTTGACCTTATCAATGAAATCATTCGAATTTTTAATTGAAAAACTAGGCTGTGCAATGGGCAAACTTTCAAATTCCTTAGTCAACCATTTTGATAAGTGGTAAGTCGGAGATCCAATAGACGATACTATTGGACGCACCGAATTCCCTGGCTTATAAATTTTTGGTAGACAATACAATCTAGGTACAGTAGGGTTAGATACACGTAACCTATTCTTAACAAGTGGAGTAATGAAGTTGTTACATGATTTAAGGACATTCGGAAGTTCTTTATAAGGACCATTACTAATTAGGTTGTTTACCCGTTCATAATAGTCCTCTTTATCTAAAATAACAACCTTATTACCTTTATCTGCTTTTAAATAAAAACAGTCTTCCTCGCGCAATCTTTTGATAGTCTTTCTAGGATTCTTTGAGCATGACTTTCTATTGTCTACGTTATTCATTATATTTTTAGAAATTTGGTTCCTGCAAGCTACTCTGACGAGACCCTTGGATGAATCAGACAGATATTGAATTGAACTTTCAATCATTAGTGACGTCACCATGAAAATAGTATAAATATGGTAGATTTTGTAGTTTAAGATTAGTTTTAATCGTCTTCGGATGATGCCAACTTGGTTGGCGAAACGCGCGTCGAGCGAAGTGAAAGTGTTTTGGTGTTTGTGGAAACTACTCCGAGTGTTATGAATTTTCTTAGTATGCATTTTACCTTACTTTGCTTAAATATTAGTTTTTTATAAACAAAACATGATAAAGCAGTGATTAAAAAAACAAAATTTAATACGGATTCTGCTCTAAACGCCGAGAGTATTTTGAGCTTATCTCTAGTGCCGAATAAATCTGCAGGGTCTGTTTCGAAATTCATCATCAGTCGTCTGTTTTAAAATTCCTGAATAAACTGGACACTTATTTTTCCCTGTAGCAATTATAAATATTTAATCATTAAAAATGTTAGAGCCTGTGTGAGAATCTTAAATAATCGTTTTGCAAAATACGAAAAAGTTTGTGGCAATCAGTCAGTAAGTAGTTTAGAAATTATGACACATTAAAGTTGATGAAAATTTCAAGTGCGCCACTTTGTATTTTATTTATTAAAATTTTATATCATAAAAATATGTTGCTGAAATGAATCCTTATTATAGTAAATTTCAATAAAACTCACCCTCAAGAAATTTGCTGCTCATGGACAGAGTAATCATCAACGTATAATAATTATATAAAATAAGCTGTGGAAAATATATCTAATTATCTGCGGAATAATAACCTAAAAGTTTCAATAAAATTCTACTCTTGCGCTCCGCGGCTGCGAACGGTTGAACAATCAGGCCAACGGTTCATCCCTATCCAAGAGCAACCGTTGTTCATAATTTTAATTTAAATCGCAGGCCGCGAAATGAAATATACAACTTGTCACTTTTACAGTCAGGCTAGATTTATGACTGGTTTTCGTAGTAATAAATCTGAAGGAAAACAGAATGCCTATTAAATCCGCGGGTACAGATGTGCGGAAACAATTAATAGTTCTTGATTTAATTTTGCCGTGTTTGCCGCCGGCGTATACGAAAGTTTTCCAAATCCCTTAATAGCACCGAGCGCGGCACATTGTTCCTTGTAATTTTGCCGGGTCAGCTAGTCGACCAGAGTGACCCTACACGGTGCAAAATGCCCGGCCTCTAGTGTTCCACACCGTGGCTCTGTTAAAGTTTCCGGAAACCAGGAATGCAATGAGACGACAAGGCTTTGGCGGATTGTCAGAGAAACTGCGGCTATAGAAGGCGATTCACACAAAAAAAAATGCAGATTAATTATATTCCTTAAAATTTTGCTCTTTCCAGCAACTAAAAGCAGCTAGCATTAGTTTTTAAGGTATTTGCTACTCATATTATTATATTTACACGTATTACCCATGGAGTACATTCAACAGCAATTTAAAGTGGGCAATAAAAGTTTACCTAAGTTAGCTCAGCCCTTAATAAAAATAAAAATAAAATTCAAATTGAATTAGTAAGTTCGGTGGGTAGTCACTAATTCCCATGGACGCCACACTGGCCATGCACAACTAAGAGATAGTCCCCACATTATCCTAGGTATCGAATCTACTCTGGCACCTTCTATATTGTTTGAGGAAAAGAGAAATAAGACACAGTATACTTATTACTAGGTTTACTTTACAAATTGGAAAGTTGGAAATGGTGATACAAAAAAAGAATTCAAGAATTTACCAAAAATGTGGTATCATACCTGGAAACGCAGCATAAAATACATAAACAGCTTATACAGAAAACGGTTTAAATGTCAAAGTGCACGAAATCAATATATACTGTGTTCCCCATAATATACTACCCATTTTAATATTTCAATTAAAATTTTTTTAGTTAACAAAACAAACTTTTTATTTTTTATTGACCATGCGGTTCAAACAAAAATTTGTAAAATTTCGTCGGTCATTAGGTGACTGTGAATTGCTCCTTGATGTAAATCCAAAAATTCTTGACAAAATGCTAACCTTGCTTCTTTATCTTGATTGCTAAGGTGCTGTGCCATTTGGTATTTATAGGGATGAAATTTTAAATCCCTATGAAGTATTCGATCCAAGCTTCCCTTCGATATTCCTAGAATAAGGGTTTGTCGATTAGCAGACCTTACAGGACTTCTCGTAAACGCAATTCTAACTCGTTCAATATTTTCTGGTGTACCAACTGTTCCTCGACGTCCAGGCTTCTTCAAATTTTTTACAAAACCATTTTCACGCCAATGACGAACCCATAACCTAACAGTTTTACGATTTGGCGCGTTACCCCTATTGTTGATATTAAACTGACGCCGGAATGCACGCCTAACTTCTTCTATAGAATTGCTTCTTATGTAAGTTTCTACACAATACACACGTTGTTGGACTGAGTAATCCATGAAAGTTCAATAATTATTGATGAAAACTAACAAACTTCTCGTAGAAAAATGACGTTCCACGAAATTATTAAATTAAAATTTATTTGTGACAGGAGCCTACTTGATTAATAATTTACTTAAATCCCAAAGACTACAGAAGATAATCTCACAGAGAACAACCTATTTAGTTATCTCAAAGGGAATTTATTAATAATATAAAATGGGTAGTCTATTATGGGGAACCCAGTAGATAAAAATAGTGAGGCAATGCCTACCTAAATAGGTTGATTAAACAGCGGGAGTAACCAGGTGGATACATGTAGACACTTTGTCAAACGTTAGCTGAGGGCTCGTAAGAATTTTATATACTTAATCGTACACACTAGTAATATCAAGTCAATCAAAGAGGGTGTGTCCCCTTTTAAACTATACTTAAAACTAGACTTATCTGTGATATGCAACGAGTCTTCTAGGAAGGTGGATCTCTCCTGTAACTCCACGACGCGCCGGTACAGGGGTCGATAGACTTCAGCAAGGTGGTCCTACAGGTGGGTCAAGAAAGATGGTTCCAAACAATGTGGTTCCAAAAGCAGGTGGTAGTCCAAGAAGGTCGGTTAGGGCTGTAATTTAATCGCAGCCAATAATATATCCACTCTGTGAGCTGGGGAATTAGGCCGACAAAGTTTTTTGTAGACGGTCTTCTTCTTGTTCTTATTTGCTTTAGGCAATCAGGTTTATTACCTGCACAAAAGGCCAAAAAAAATTAATTGGCAATTGTAGCAAAACTATCCGTCCGATAGATCCAGGTTTTGGTACAAATAATTTACATGTATAAAGTTACTCTTACGCATAACGCGGACGCCGTAGCTAAAAAACTCTAAAAGTTACGAATTTTCAATAAAACGCTCATTTTTCGCGGGTTTTCCCATTTTTCGGACTTTATTCAAATCTCTACAGCTTTATTATTGTAGTTGTAACCACTGGGGTTTTTATCAGATTGAACGATGTTAAAATGAAAGGGAGCGTATTGGGTTGGCAAATATATGTATACATACACATATACACACATGATCTCATAGTCCTGGGTTCGTCGCGTATGCTTTAAAGTTAGAAGGGGAAATCTTAATATTGATACATGGAGATTTAGCTTACCTCATATGCTCTCATGATGTCGATGTTAATCCTGTATGGCCAAAACCTCACAGCATCACTAAGATTCACGAACTAACTTTGTCGGATAATATTGCATTTCCTTGCGTCGTCACGAGATTAATTCAAATAACCTCAAACCAAGATATATATTTAATGTTTAACAGAATAAATTAAGCTGACAATAAAACATTTACACTAAACAAACTATAAATTTGGATACTGAACCAGATGCGTCGCGCAAATAATAAGTCTATCCATATGAAAACAAAGCTATCACTAGGGTTAAGTAGACCTGACTCTAATAGACCAATTTTGACTGACTTTCCGCTTTCTGAACTATTTGACTTTAAACCCGAATTTGCTAATTAAAAAGCTGCCGGAAACTGAATAATTTTGGCTAACATTGTTGCTCCAGTCCTCGCTGGGCGGGACCAAAGCCGATCTTTCATCCCCTTTAAGTAATACCACTTACCGGGGGTCAAATCTCCACCAATCCTACGGGACCTACTTTACCCCTTACATAATCTTAGGAAACTATCCCCGTACGCTAACGACATCTGGTTGCAAAATATGAACTAAACATTTTACATGACATTTCTGTGATTACTCTTTCTGCATCATTTAGTTAGCTGTTTGGGACATTTTGCCCAAATCGGAAACCATAAATTAAGTGACACTTCTAAGGGAGAACTGAGAAATAACAATTATTTACGATTATGGTCGAATCTTTTTCGTGTCGCTTTATGGGTAGACCCTGTTCATTTTACAGTAGGACAATTGCTTTCAGATATTTTACTTTTTGGTAGTTACACATCTGTTTACGATTACGAAGTTATGCATTTACGAAGCTATGAAATTTTGCTAAGACCGTACTTAAAGAAAACACACTACAAGATGAATTACTCATTTAATGTGAACCTTTTTAGAATTCTCTAAATAATAAACTGAGGACTTCTTGGGTCGCTATTCCTTTCCGAACAGAATTATGGCCTTCCTTTACCATTTTGTTACATCGTTAAAACTATTGCAATTGAAGTTACTGCTAGAAATTCAAAAAAACAATTTTTTTTGCATTTTCTTGCAGTCTCTTGGACGCCATTTTGTTATAAACCTAGGTGCGTAATTTATATACGATTTCATCTTTGTATTATACGTCAAAACTCTGGAGAGTTCGTTACCTATTATTTTTTAATGCCCTAAAAAACGTCTGTAGCTTGGTCTATACGCACGTGGCTGATCACGCATCGATCACTGTTTTGATGCACTCGGTTTGTTAGATGGATATAGTTTATTTATATTATGTAGTGGTGATCACTGCCAGTTATCCTGGCAGGATCGCCATGTAGTGGGTAAACCACCAAAATGAACAGAGACATAGTTAGGACCACTCGACATCAGTTTATTCAAATATAGTAACAACGATTAGCTCTTAGTAGCTAATCGATATAAAGTATAAAGCTAATTGATTGATATGACCTAATTATAATGATTTATATAATATTTGGCAAGGTCAGTACAGCCCGTGTACGTAACATAGTTTCATATCATAATTGTTTAACAAGCCGGCCTTGGCCTAGAAACATTGCCCATGTCAGCAATTGAGTAGTTTATTGTTTTGTATACTTGACATGGTTTGTTCATTTACCTTGATATAATCAACATAATAAGAAATTAGATAATTAGGGCAACCTGGCACTACATATATTTTAGGTATTGCACTTATTTTATTGGCAAATAGTATCCCTTTCCCTATTAAATCTTCTTTATTGTTTCCCTTCTCTTCGTTTGACATCCATTCATTCATTAGTTATTTTCTGACATGACTCCCCAGTCTCGTCGCTAGCTCCGTTGCTTGACAACCCCATATGCCACCACCCGGTGGCTCTCGTGGATACCGCTGTATTGAGGTCAGTTCCTCACATATATGTACTCTGCTTTTGAGGAACAGCCATTTTTATCGGTGATAAAAAATGATGCACCATTTTCATCGCTGTCAAAGTGACAAAAATTGGCACAGTCACATCTTAGACTTTTTTAAGTATGTAGTATGTAAGGTAAGGTTATCAATTTTATCATTGTCAGATCACATTCATATTACCTGGTTGCTGATATTGGTATAGGGCTTGCATAACTGTCATTAGACTGAAGTACAAGTTACGGTTTCAATTAAATTTCTATATATTCTCCCACAATGGTACTCTATTAATTGGAACTTCATATTGAACTTCAACTTAAAGGCCTCTATTCATAGGTCTTCCGAATCCGGAAAAACTAAGTTCACCAACGGTCTTCCTTATCCTTTATATACATAAAGGATAGAGTAAACATTCCTATGCAAATATGACAGCAACTATGACCTCAATTAGTGCCATAGAGAGATGTTGAGAAATGAATACATCGGCGAAGGGAATAACACAGACAGCTATTGCTTGTAATTGTAAAGGATTAAGCGAACATAAAATAAATATTATTAGACACTTGTCGAGATGTACACAGCGTATAAATCACATATCATGTAAACTTTGGCTTAATGGTGCGACGAGAATTGAGGCCGTTCTGTGTTGGTGGCTGGCCAGGTCTGCTAATCCCATCGAGCATATTCGACTTCATTAGTTTAGCC
The DNA here is from genome assembly GCA_964058915.1 of Tetropium fuscum. Classification (NCBI taxonomy): domain Eukaryota; kingdom Metazoa; phylum Arthropoda; class Insecta; order Coleoptera; family Cerambycidae; genus Tetropium; species Tetropium fuscum. The sequence goes on along the minus strand of CAXKVY010000018.1, from coordinate 425,832 downwards.
GTATTAAATAATTTACGAGGGTTGTTGCATAGTTTGCCAACGGAAATAACTTCCATATTGACATCAGGAGATTCAGGGGTGACCTACCGAATAAAATAATAAACAAGTGAATATTAAAATAGTTTTGAGTCAGATGATGGGTTTTTGGATAATGCAATTATAATCCTACTGCTTTACAGAGTGTCTTTGATAAGGAATGTTTTCCAGAAATGTAGTTTGCTATTCAAATCTCAAATATTAAGGATGCAGTTAAAAACGCAGTAATGGCCTAGGTCAGGAAAACGCTTTGGTTTTGTTAAGCTTTCGGAAACGTTTATTTCGTCTCTCAAGATAGCTAAAATAATACAATTGTGTCAAAACTAAATAAGAGGTAAAACATCGTGTTGAAACTGTTGTAGCACATTCCTACTAGATTATTTATCGTTATTTACGTACAGTCACATATTAAAAATACATAAACTAATTAAAAATGAAAAATTTAAAATGCTTTCAAAATATCAGTCAGGAATACATGACAATTATAAAATTAACAGGTAAAGAACACAATAACAAAAATGAATAAGCTAATTTTTGGAGTAGATAATCTAGGGGTATTTAACCCCTTTTTTCGACTAGAATATTGCTCAGTTCATGTAACATTTGCTTTCTGAAACCCGGGTGAGTGACCTCGACGACTCTGTCCGTTAATGCTCTGACCAGGTTTATTTTCATACGTTTTTGATGGTTTGCTTGATAATTTATATACCTACTGCTACACATTGGTTTTCGGTACCATTATGTAAATAGTTTATCATCCCTGCGTAATTTCATATCATGAAAGGGGATGTTATTATTACAATCGTTGAAAGTATATAGTGTTTCCACTATTTTATTATTAGGAACAGAAAGTTTAAGGTTATCTACATGTCTTTTCATAAACGGTATATTATACAATATTTTAGTTTAAACTTCCTAGGTATATATATCTTTATAGGTATTACATATTTCTTTTGTCCGTGTGTGTGAAATTGAACTCACTGTAAACGACTGGACCAAGTTATGACATTTTATGTTTATGATTAAGTTGATTCGAGAATGTTTTTTAGATTATTAATTTGATATATTCAAAATATTTCTTTAACACGTTGACTGCCATGCACGAGATAACTCGTGGTTGGTCGACTGTTGTTAGCCGCCCACCACGAGTTATCTCGTTTTTGAAGGACTCTTTTGTGGTGCCCAGAACGAGTTAACTCGTTGGATATGCAAGGATATTTTAGACTCGGGGCGCCTGTTAAAGGTTAGTAAATAATATGTGGGCATCAGAAAACGTATTCGTTTATTCTTTTTGGATATGGTATAACACATTGGGCATTAACTGGAATTTTTTTTACACAAAAAACAAAGTAACTATCATGATATCGCAAATTAAGCCTCGTAAAAGACGCACGTGTGTACACCTGCGCAACCTACTAGATACTAAACAACAGGCCATAACACGAAGCGCGCGCTGGGCAGCAATTATGCGATCACGAGTTATCTCGTAATTGGGCGCCACAAGTAGAATTCTGTTAGAAGACGCCCAACCACGAGATATCTCGATAGCGTTTTTTTTCCAAAAAAAAGTGATATATAGGACAAAATGTAAAAAACAATGTTTTCCAAAATATTTTTATTCAATATTTTGATTTTCATATCGTGGCATCCCGGACCCATTTTCTCGAGTCAGGCGTGGCAGCCAACGTGTTAATTTAAATAATTGTGTTAATTTAAATATCCATAAATGAACACAGATGTCGTGGGTTGTGACCGGTGCCTTCGCCATTTAGTAGATGGTTACTAAAGTTCTGTCTACTGGTTACCGGTTGAATATTCAGTAACGTAACTACTTGTTATAAATAATTAAGTAAATTATTATAATATAATAATATCTCGGAAACTATGCGAAATAGCAAAAAAGTAAATGAGGTCAAACCTGTGGCCTATTTTGTCGTAAGTTTTGTATAGAATGGCCTTATCGCTAGGAGATTCCCAAACTGTTCGAGTGACATCTATTGGCGAGAAGTGTCAAAATTTCAAAGAACATGTAAATTCGATATATGCTGTATAGTGAACTATGCGGTTTCGCATCTTTTATACACGTTGATATAATTTTGAGCTAGTTACTAATTAATTATCTTTTTCTATTATTAAAAAAAAATTTTCAGTTTGTAATAAGTACCAGTAAGTGCATTGATTCATTAAAACTAATATCCTGTTAACTATCTTAGACGTCCTGTAATTTTCAGTGTGTTTTATTATTTCATAAACCTAACCTCAAATAATAAATGTGTACAGGCAGAAATACGGGTAGATATTAAATCTGTACGGACATATTATATCAAAATATTCAGAACAATAATAAACAAAATGAGTTTCTTATTCAACCGTTACTATTAATGGTTTGTTAAGATTTTATTTGATGTATTTGCATTTCTCTTGCGGGAAATGCATCGAATTTAGTACCGCCCTGTACGTCATCACGATGGTTTATCGCAGACGGGGCGGAAGAAATACTCGGGACAAGTTTCAACCTAGAAACTTGCAAGTCGTGAGTTTTCTCGGGGGGCTTCGCATATGGCAGTTGCTAGATTAGCGGTTTAAGACAATTAACGCTGGCTGGCATAAACCGACAACCGAGTACCTGTCCCAGCTGTGCTGCGACCCAGAGCACGGTGCCGCCGCCGCCGTCGTCAAGGCCCCAGGCAGCGTTCCCGTTGAATTACTTAATCTCCCTAAGAACATATTCACACGATTCCGGATTAACAACTCATCGTATAACTTGCCGAGCATATTAAGCGACTCATCGTACGTACCTCCTCTGGCCCGAAAACCGCAGACGGTCTTTTCCACCACCGGTGGTGGGATTTATTTGCATGCACTTAGCGCATAACATATAATTCTCATTTATAACATAACATACTCCTCATTTTGTTCTTAAATTAAGCTCTACGGTGGTTCTAATAAACATAGAAAGTGCACTGATCAGCAACTCTGACCTACAAAGTGTTACTCATTGGCGTATGCATTTTTTTTTAGGTGGTCCAAAGTAGAAGGTTTTTATATGCATATTTTAAACACCACAGCTGATATTGAATGCAAGTTTCCACACCACTCATGAAGTATTGCTTTCTGCGCGTTACCATTTTTTAGTGGGTGGTTCGCCAGTAGTCATATTTCCCACAAAAAAACAAAAATAAATGTGTACAAAACAGCTAAGTAGGCGTGAAAAATAAACTTGAAAACGGAAAAATAAAATAAATATATATTCCAAAATAAAGCAAAGAATTCTCAACAAAAATTAAAAACAATAAAATAAATAAAACAAATATATACCCCAAAATAAAGCAAACAATTCTCAACCCAAAATAGAAATACCTTAATATCTTAATACTTAGGTACCTACTTTAAAAATGAATAATTAATACCACTATTTTCTATGACACTATTTAATAATATTATAATCTCTAATATCACTATTTTCAGTCACTTTCCACTTCATCTTCACTGTCGCTATCACCATTTCCAATATTAATCACAATGGGTTTTATGGCTTGATCAAATCCACATCCTACATTGTCTGTTCCTCTTTCATCACGTGATTACCTGTCAATTTTCTGCTGTGACATTTTCCATTGCTCCTAGAAGATGGCTCTCTCGGCAGCTAATAAAAGTTCGATTCACTCTGGCCACTTCCCCCTTTACTTAACCATTCGTGATTTTTTCTCTTTCTCCACAATTGTTGAGGTGTTTCTTCACATTTCGGCTATAATAAGGCGCATTATCCATAACAACGACACCAAATGTCTCCCGAATGTTTAATTACGCCGGCAAACTATTTCTCGTATAATCCGAAATTCATTTTCTCGTGGTAGTCTACGGTCTTCTTGGATTGAAATATCAATTCTCCATTACGCAGAAATCCACTATCACTTCTAATATGCGTTATAATTAAACGGCGACAAGACGGCATTTTTAAACCAGTTGTCCAGCCTTCAATCGCAGCTTGCCGTGGATTTTTCACGTTTCCATCCTGCCAGACTCTTCACAGCATGTCTTTCGTTGACTCATTTTTATTTTTCGAGTATAATCCATTCGCCAAGCAACTATTTAATATAGTTGAACAGAAATAGTATTCTCATAGAAAGCTATGAGAATACTATTTCTGTCTACTTTTCCATACGTAAAATTCATGTCTTTCAAAAATTTTTCCAGACTAGCCCTGCACATTTTAGTTATAATATAATTTTCACATACCTTGCAGCACCTTATCTAAAGTGGGAAATTCGTTATTTCTAAAGACACCGTGGACCATTCTACGTATCGCATTTATTGCATCTTCGTCCACTACAATCTTATTTCGACAGCTTTTGATTTCGGTGGCTGTACACTTCGATGTATCTTTTCTTCTCTTAAAAGTGTGTATATCCTTAACTTTGATGCTTTTGTATAATCCCAACACATATACACCAAATTCATTATCGTCGCGATGAGGATTATCACTTTGTATGCAGTAAAATACTCGTAAAATAATTTTTCCTCGGCTATTCGGTAGGGCCTACGTTTCGGAATATTTTGCATGATATTATATTCATTATCACAGTAAAACAGCACTAGATATACGGGAATATCTCAACCAACGTACTACTCTATTGCGAGTAACCGTTACAGATTACAGAATAGACAATGTATTATTTGCGATAGGAATATAATAATACATGCTTCTGGTAACCATACATTGGTATGTAATTTTACACTGAAAATCATGGGTTACGAAATTGCCAATGGTTTTCATTGTAATGTTTCCACAAGTGGTTTTTAAAGTGTACGAAAAATATCTAAAGATTTGGGCATTATGTGGAAAAGTAATAAAGTTGTATGTAATTTTCAATAATCACATTGTTTTTGGGTTTTGGCCCCGTTTCGGTAGTGTAATACAAGCGTTAAACTTAGTTTTTAAAAGGGCCCCTTATATGACAAAACTACTACATATTGAAATAAATGGAACAACAAAATGCACTTTTTGAAGGTGTGGATAAAAAATCCCTAATTCCATAGGTAACTACTGTTGCGATTAATTGCACAGTAGCCTAGATATTTCGAAATAACATGATTTGATGTAATTTTTGTCAGTCATTGCAAAACTTAATCAGAACACGGAACACCTAATCGACTGGACTATATCCTGTTGTAAATAATTATTTGGTGGTGACCAATCATTATCCATTTTATTACTAAACATCATGCGCAATATGCATACGCGTATGAACCGGAATATAAACAGAATATCTCGAAGGGGATGTTCAAACCAATGAATGGTGTATTGATTGTTTTGCTGACAGGGCCCCGCACAGCTCCGTGATATTTTAATTAAAATTTCTCGATTTGACATTGTTTCCTAACACAATGGCCTGTATTATATTTTTTGACAATCATTGTTAATTGGATCTTTATTCAGAAAACTTGTTTTAAACTGCTTTTGATAGGTACATAAGCAAATTTATTTCAAATAGAAAATAATATGTTTACCCTGATAAATAACCGCGTTTTCGCCAACCATTTTTCGCCTTAATTTGTATATTGCTGGAACAGATTTGTATTTGATTTAAAATATATTTATATCAACTGTAAGATATGCAGGGTTGCCCGGGTTTAATTTGCGTGTAAATTTGCAGAGATCTCGTAAACCACAATAGATACAAAGTTGGTTAAATGAGAAAAAAGTTTCCTATTTGATAGGTACTAAAACCATCAGTATGCAGTTTTCCTTTATACCAACGACATAACTCCAGTCTTCTGCCACAGTCGCCAGTCTGTAATTTTTGGAATTTTGAAATTTAAAATCATGGTATTTATGCTTCTTCAAAATTATTTTAACCGTCGAGGTTCCTACCCCGCACTCTTTATCAATTCGTCTACTAGAATTTTCATAGTTATTATATGTGAAGAACATTAATTAAGAGTATATCAATTCTGATGTTTAGTTCTCCTCTTTATTACTCATATATTTTGAGATATAAGAAAACAATCTTTGAGATGGCTATGGTGTTTCATGATACAAATGTAAATAATTTTGTGCTGCCCGTGTTTTATTCCTATAACGTCTTATGTATAATCGCCGTCATCTAAAAATCTTGGTCTCTAAAATGCATGCTCTCTGGAAGCGGAGAAAATAATAAACTGTTATCATCTCCCGTTCCAATATTAAAAATAAAATCGTAGATGCGCCTATGGCTTGAACGCAATAATTATCAAATGCGAGTGTTCTACTTCCGTCTGTAATGAAAATGGCCAAGTTTAAATTGAAGTTTGTCGCCTCGAAATTTTCTGGGTAATTTGTCAACCCAATTAAATTATCTTATTTACTCCCAATGTCCCCAAGTCCGGGGACTGAATAACAGATCTATAGACCATTCGTGCCAATTCCGAATAATTTACGGCCCTATAGGCTCTGTTTTATCGCGCTGTGTTATGAACCACTATAATTTAATTTTTGTCGGAGTGAAAGGGTTACTTGGGCCGTGCCTTATCACATAAATTATTACTGAAAGTCGATTGGAAAATAATTTCCAAGGGTAAGGTATTACGAAGTATATAATGCTCATTTTATTCCTAAAATATGATATAAATTTGTTCAATTATGTACCTACAATCAACCTAAGATTTCGGATAACTGGCAGAATTCAATATGGCGCCACCTCTGGAAGGAACAACTACTTGTTTTAAAAACCCATAATTAAAATTTCATTGAATGAAATTCAAAATTAAATAAAAAATTTAGTTTTGACTAAGCAAGCAATTTCTGTATCACTCCTCCTTGAATGCTTCAGAATTCTATTGTATAATATGTAATTCAATATTTTCTAGCACATAGCTAGGAAGGGTAGTTGTTTTAAATAGATTCTACAAGATTTTATGCATTTTAAAGTTTAACATCTTCTGGATATTCTTAATGCTTTTATATATATATATATATATATATATATATATATATATATATATATATATATATATATATATATATATATATATATATATATATATATATATAATATGTTCAAATAGAGCAAATCTATTTGTATTCTAAGTGTATTCTAAGAATTTGAGTTATGTCATAAAATGTCACTGCAAGTGTTGGAGTATAAATATTTAAAATTCAAGTATAAAGATCAATGAAGCAAATGATACAACACTCTGAAGATCAATGAAGGTGAAAGAACTTGTACAACTTCTAAGTGGTTCGTTTCCGTGTGTATGTCCAGATATATAACTGGTAAGTGTGTCTTCCTTATTATTCGTCTATTTGCTTATTTCTCTATGTAATGAAATGCTACAAACCCAAGACAATCCTTTGTAGACAATTACTTTACACAATATATACATATATATATATATATATATATATATATATATATATATATATATATATATATATATATATATATATATATATATATATATATATATATATATATATATATATATATATATATATATATATATACACTGCGCAACTTATTTAACGCACAACCAAAAAGTTAACTCAAATTTGACGTTATGTATTTTCGACAATTTTTGTTCGTTTTGGTCGATTTTTTTTTCAAATTGTAGGTTTTTCTCTTAGGAATATCACTGTCTTAATTGTTTTGGTAAAACGAATGATTTTGATATTATACCAGGTGCTATAAAAATGTTATGTTTTTTTCCGAAATTTCAAAACGTCCTGTGGGCTATACAAGGTATTGCAAGTTATTGCAATTATAGCCAATTTAAAGCCCCATGCTTTTTCTACATTTTCTTTTTTTATTCATTTGTTTATCTCTGTTACTTCATAAAATATCCAATTTTTGAGTTGACGTGATTTTTATTAAATTTATTAACTTTCTTTTTTGTCAAGTGCTCATTATTTATTACTCATTATACTGGTTCAATTTTGCGTTCTGTTTTCCTTGATATCTTATAATTTATTGAGAGATGCAAGGTGTTTTAGAAGAGAAAAAGGTCTTAAAAGGACAAAAACAAAAAACATACCTAGAAAAATGGATTGCTTTAATCAATAAAACAACGAATAACAGGAAACAAAACAAAAGTAAATAGACAATTAGTATCTGGTGTTTCCACCCCTTCCGCGAATGACCTCCCGACATCTTTGGTTCATACTTAAAACTAAACTTCTGATTAGGTTCTGATCTAGGCCATTCCATAATTCGACTAGGCGTCCTTCCAATTCTTGTAAATTTTAGGGTGGTCGTCCCTCACTTCGTAACCGCCGACCGATAAAATCCCAAACATGTTCAATGGGGTTAAGGTCGGGGCTACGGGCTGGCCAGTCTATGTGATCAATTCCTACTTCTTCAAGATAATTTCTCACGATAAGACTCGTGTGGGGACGCGCATTGTCTTGCATAAGTAAAAAATTGGGTCCTGTATAGGGGGCATAAGGCAAAACATGTGCTTCAAGAATGTATGTGATGTATCTGTCAGAATTGAGATTTCCATTCACAGTTTCCAAGTCCGTTCGCCCAGTCAAAGATATTCCGCCCCACACCATGACGGATCCACCGCCATATAAAGTTGTGTGCAAAAAATTGCATTGACTGTATCGCTCATCGGGTCTTCGGTAGACGCGATTACGTCTGTCACAATTATACAAACTGAACCTTGACTCATCAGTCCAAAGAATACGTTCCCAATCTGCTTCCATCCAATTAACATGCTCATTGGCAAAATTCAATCTGACTCTTCGATGATCTACTGTTAATGCGGGTCCTCGAGCAGCAATCCTGGGTCTTAAATTTGCCTCCCTCAGTCGTCGGCGTACAGTTTGAACGCATATGAGTGGACCACCTGCGTCTTGAAGTTGTGCTCTTAAATGTGTTGCAGTTATAAATCGTTGTCTTACAGCATTTACCCTTAAAAAGCGATCCTGGATAGCAGAGGTAACACGAGATCTACCTTGACCGGCCCGTCTGGAATGTTCTCCTGTTTCCGCGTACCTTTGAATTGCTCTCGCTATAGTTGTGTGAGACACTCCCAACCTTCCAGCTATGCGGTTGTAACTCCACCCTTCACCATGTAATGTAGCTGCCTCAACACATTCATCACGAGTTAAATTTCTGGTTTGGCGTTCCATTATTCACTAATTATTGCTGGACTGTCAACAAAAAACTAATGACACAGTTGTCAGTTTATGACGTGTAATCTTCGATTTCCATAGCTTGCTAGCTGTTTGAGTTGTCCGATAAATGCATTTTATGTGAATAAAAGCATATGGTGTTTCAAAACGGTGTATTTCATGAAGTAGCAGAGATAAACAAATGAATAAAAAAAGAAAATGTAGAAAAAACATGAGGCTTTAAATTGGCTATAATTGCAATAACTTGCAAAACCTTGTGTAGCCCACATTACGTTTTGAAATTTCGGAAAAAAACAACATTTTTATAGCACCTGGTATAATATCAAAATCATTCGTTTTACCAAAACAACTAAGACAGTGATATTCCTAAGAGAAAAACCTACAATTTGAAAAAAAATCGACCAAAACGAACAAAAACTGTCGAAAATACATAACGTCAAATTTGAGTTAACTTTTTGGTTGTGCGTTAAATAAGTTGCGCAGTGTATATATATATATATATATATATATATATATATATATATATATATATATATATATATATATATATATATATATATATATATATATATATATATATATATATATATATAGGTATACAAAAGCACTTAGACAAATGTCCGTGAGGCTTCTCGACATGGGCTGTCGAGAGATGAAAGCTGCCACGATTGCAGATCTTGTAAGTGCCGAATCCCTATAAGTCCGTGGAAGGCCGATCTTATTTTGATTGATGCCTAGGGAGTTAATTATGCGGAAAACTGCTGGCTCGCTATTATTCCATTATGTACGCGAGGTAACCCCTGTTTTAACAACACGATATAATGTTACGGCTGGATTTCTGAACGACAAAAAGAACATACCGAACCGGGAATGGGGTTTCACGCAAAGATTAATAAATATGTGTCAGCGCTTAATTTACTGCTTCTCAACTCGAGTGGTGTATGCATGCAAATATCGCAGGCCTTTGATAAGGTATGGCACGTTGGTCTGCTTTATAAAAACAAAAGAAAATTACCACACGGCTAGCTGAAGCATTAATGTATCATCTCTCAAACATACATTTTCTCATAAATCACTAAAAAGAGAGAGTACTCACCATTATTCCCGATCAAGTATGGAGTTCCACAAGGGAGCGTGATGGGGCCCATATTATACTTACTCTACACAGCCGACATACCGCTAACAAGGCTCCCTATGAGGGCAACCTTTGCTGTATATTATACTGTATGCTGTATATTATGCTGTATATTATACTGTTCGGTGTATATTATGCTGTATACAACCTTGTGATATTAGCATCTCACACCAATCCAGCAATGGCTTCGCTTCATCTGCAAACACATCTAGGTAAACTGGAACAATGGCTAAAGAGATGGCGTATCAAAGCCAGCAAAATATGCCATATTACTGCCATATCAATATGGCATATGCCATATCAATGAAGCAAAATCTAGCCATATTACTTTCACTATGTGCAGACAAACATGTCCGCCAGTTACTTTAAACAATATATACAACTGCCCCAAACAGAAGACGCTAAATATCTTGGAATACATCTCGACCGCAAACTTACACGGAAGAAGCACATATGGACAAAAAGGAAACAATTTGGCCTAAAACTCAGAAAAATATACTGGCTGATAGAACGATCATCACAACTGTCTATCTATATACTCGTGACTCGTAACTATTTCTCTGACTGAATTTTTTTTTAAATAATTTCATGTCTCAATTTTATGTAGTAATGTTTTCTTTAATATTTTTTTTCTAGTACTTGAATATCCGACTTCGGTGCAATATGTTTTCCAAAATCACCACGAAAGTGTCTAGTTTCATGATTCATTAACGGCATGAAAGTAGTTCTTCGCATGACTAAGTGATTTTTGCTTTCAAAATCTGCAGCAAATGATAATTTAAAAATACTTTTAATTTAAATTAAATGTACTATTAAAGGAAATATAGACAAATATGTTAAAAAAATATGTATCTTAGTAAAAAAAAATTACGACCGATAACTCAGAAACTCATCATAGGGTTGTGCCCACGACAACTTTTAATCAGGACATCGAGAATTGCATCATCAAATTTTTTTAAAAAATAGCCTTAAATAATTTTCCGTGCGCAATGTGTGGGGTATTTTCAAGTTTTTTTGGGATTTGCGGCGTTGTCACATGTACCTTTGCTACTAACATTCAACATAACTAGTAACTAATAAATTATCGCTATACATTCGTATGGAATGTAGCCATAAAGTATCTACTAAGTAGTAACCAAAAAGTATAGATTTTGTCTCATGACTATAATACGTATGGCTGACTTTATCTGTGATATTACCATATTACCATCGCCGTAAGGCATTGTATATATTTTTCCTTTATTCTCATACATTTACATGTTACAAGTCTCTCACTTGCTGAATTGTTGACACGTCTTTGCACTTTAAATTAATATAATGAACATGTCTATAACAGGGACAGAATGACAATAGCAAGCAGTTGGTTTGTTTTTGTGTTTGGTGGGGATTTATTCATGTTTAATGATGATTGCTGAGAACGAGGTGAAACAGGGCTCGGGTTACTTATTTAATGGAGTTTTGTTGGGCTCTGTTCGCCGTTTATTGATTTTGATTCGTAATATAAATAAATTATGCTATTATCGATTATTGATTAGTGTATTATAGGGATGTCGTTACATGTTGCTATGTAGAAACTTTATATGGTTTCGCCTTAACATGTTTATCTATAAAACGAAAATGGATATAAAAGCAAGCTGGTAGAGTTTCGGGATACCAATGCTTTGTTTATTGAACTGAATAATGTTCATTACAATGGAAATATAACAACATTTGATAGTCAACTAGAGTTAAGATAAATTTATTACATCCTATATACACTATACAGGATTGCTTGTATATATATATATATATATATATATATATATATATATATATATATATATATATATATATATATATATACACTATATAATAAAATATAAAAGTTTTAGGGTTTTAAAAAATCTATTACAGTATTATAGTAAAAAATAGGATCAGTCAAAAAGTAATGACGGAACAAAGTTGCTTTTTCTTTAATGGAAAACCCCATATATTATTCCACATTTCAATTATGTTCTAAATTCTAAACAAAATTCGTATAACACATCATGCACCTAAACTAAACCGTTTTATAGATATCGAACTTTGAAAATCATTTTGTTATAAATTATACAAAAATATTCGTCCATCGTCAATAAACATAAAGTGAGTCCATCAAGCTTTGAAAGTTTCTAGCTCCATAACAAGTCCATCGGTAGTTCTTTAGTCTAATAGTGATTATCTTGATGACACATGTCAAAAATACATTTTTGTGAGCAATTTGCGCGCAAAAATGTCATGTTTAACCGAAACCGAAATATTGGAGTTTTAATGATCATAGGATATGGTGATGGGTCTCCTCCTTGGTGAAGACCCATTATGATGAAATATTGGATATTTTTCATGAGTTGCATGACGATCGGGAACCTACTTCTAAATCAATCGTTTCAAAAATATTGCAGCGTTTTCATGAAACCGGAGTTGTTACAGAACGTCGAAAGAGTGGAGGAGCAAGCAGTAATCGTTACAGATGAAGATGAAGATCTTCGAATGTCATGTTAGATGTGGCGGAAAATCCAATAAATTCGAGACCGCAGAGGGGTTTAAATCATAACATGAGTCGATATTCCATTCAAAAAAATTGCAAACGGGAAAAATTACATCCATATAAAATTCATATGTTGAATTGAGTGAAGACGATTAAGATAGTAGACGAAATTATTAAGGATAAAATAAAAGAAAATATCAACGTTAGAAAATAATATGTGGGACTATTATTTTCTGACGAATCTACATTTTGTTCAAACGGATACATGAACCGACCCGACTCTGGGTATTGGTCAGACCAAAATCCACATTGGATGGAGGAAGTTTGCACCGAATGACCATTGTGGCATTATTGGGGGACACGTCATAATACCCTATTTCATAAACGGAAATTTCAACGATATTGCTTTTTTCAGATCATATAATATTCCAGAGCTTAAACGATTATTCCCGAACCAAAACACTCCCAATCTACTGGCAGAACAAATATGGTTACAACATGATCAACTCCTCCACATTTTTTACGTGTGATACAGGCATATTATCCAAATGAAAGTTTTCCTGATTTTACATCAATTATTAAACGCAAAATAAATGTAGATATTCATGTAATTGGTGACAGGGTAAAGGTTTTGTGCTGTTGGGCGGGTAGATGGTATAATTTTCATATTATTATTATTACCAGAACCTCCTAGGAAGTACTCAAATACTAAAATCGTATACTAGAGATGCAGGTGCTTCAACGAAAAGTAAATTCCCCTACATTTCCGCATATCTATTGAAATACTTTCTCATTTTGCACCCCGCATAAATTTAAGATAATCTTTGTTTTAGTTTTAAATAAACCATGGATGAAAATACTGTGCAATTTGCACATGCACATACAACACTTACTGGCGTATCTTAACAGACACTCGATAGTATTCATCAGTGTTTAATATTTTTCTCAGCGCATTGTAATTAATGTAAATATCGGACCATGCGAGCTAAAAGTTGGCACAACGAAGTAGGAATAATGAGAGAGTGTCCTAATGTTAAAATATCTTATATTTATCTGATACTTTAACATCGTTTTATCCTGTCTCTCTATTGGATCCTCATAATAGCTGTATTACCCTCTGTTATCTTATAGAACCATAAGTTACAGCTTCCTTTCTCTTACATGTACCTATAAACCTGTAAAATATATGCTATACTAGAATTCCTTTAAACGTGATAGTAACTCAGATAGCATTTCAAAGGCCAAGATGAGGACAGCGGCTTTGTTTTGACTAAGGAAGACAAAGACATCGGGTATGAATTACTATCACGTTTAAATGAATTGGTGTGGTCCATCTCAAAACCTCGAGAACAATGCAATAAGTTCCTGTGCTGTGTTTCAAAAAAAAATCACATGCTCAAGCGACCTCACAAAAGCCTACTCACTATTCTCACTAAGATTACCGAATCATCGGTGGATTAACGAAACGTAACGGTATTAAATTCTACTACAGCGCCGTGTTGCTTGGGTTCTCTTGCATTCCTCCGCATTCTCTTGGGTCCTCCGCATTCCTAACTCTTTGATTTAAACACAGCAAAGTATGTAATGTATCCGACGCGACGGTCGCTCGTACGTTATCACAGATTACTTTTTTGTTTCAATTTAAAAACAAACAAAGGCGCGTATTCCAGCTAACTCTGATGCCCAAGCCCCCAAAAGCAAACAGTATAAATAAGAAATTTCGGTCCGTCCGAGATCAGGCAGCCTTTCACAGGATTTATAGGCCGTTGCACTGCAGGCTTATATTAAGCGTGACTATGGATAAACGCGTGTTTATGACCCCTTTTGAGAGTATTTTTTCGGTGATTGTGTGATTTGTATATCTGCCAGAAGACGGAAGAAGTTATATGAATATTGCATAATATTGTGATTTTTATGCCATCACAAAATACTTGAGGGAATTATATTATCAAAAGATAGGACGTGCTTTAGCTTTATTCAAACTCTACGATGGCTTTCCTTACATACCGGTTGTTAAAGAGATTGTTAACCAGACTTCTGCCTCAGATACCACATAATAATATATCGTTGTATTGTGTCTCTTCACACAATAAACATAGTTTGCTGTAATCGAAGCAAATGAGACGTTACTAGGCCTCCATTAAACATAAAAACGCTTGTTTCAAAGTCGATCGTTCCAGTAAGGTCCTTTTCGCACCAAGCCTGTCTAGTCCAGTCCGGTCATGTCCAGTCAATTCGGACGTTACGGGATTGGAAATATTAATTATTTTCTATATTAATTCTATATATTAATTATATTCTATATTAATTCTAAATATTAATTATTATTTCATTTTCTCCAACTTCGGGAGTTCCACAAGGTTCCAATCTGGGCCCCATATTGTTTTTAATCTTTATTAATGAACTTCCTGAAGTCATTACTTGTGAGCATTTGTTATTTACCCATGATTTTAAACTCTACTCTGAAATTAAATATTCTACAGATTCCATCCATCTTCAAGACTGCATTAACAGAATGTCTTCTTGGTGTGAGACAAATCATCTTAAACTAAATATAGCCAAATGTAACGTAATGACTTATACTCATCTTCATCTTACACACACAACTATTTCATTGGGAATGACATCATCAGTCGAGCTGATGTATTCAAAGATCTGGGTATTTATTTTGACAGCAAACTCACTTTTGTTGAACATACAAACCATATTGTTTCTAGTGCCTTTAAATCTTATGGCTTCATTTACCGCAATTGCCGGGACTTTTCCAATATAAACACCTTCAAATCTCTGTTTTACGCTCTGGTGAGGTCAAAACTAGAATACGGGTCGATTATATGGTATCCGATTTATCACGTTCATTATCAACATTTAGCATCGATCCAAAGAAAGTTCTTAAAGTTTTTGATCTTTTTGCAAGATGGATCTTATCCTCCTAGAGGTCTGGATCAGAATTATTTACTTACGAGATTTAATTTTGACTCTTTAGAAACTAGACGCAATATCATGTTAATTAAATTCTTATTTAATATCTTGAATGACAAGCTTGATTGCCCTGATCTTTTAAATAAAATAAATTTTCTGATATCTCGCCTAAATTCTAGACAGCAAACTTTATTTTACTGTTTTGCTCCTAGATCAAATATTTTAAGAAAGTCCCCAATATCTCTAATGTGTGAACTGTTCAATCGTATCGCTTCTGATTGTGATATTCACTGTGATAATTTGAAGAGTATATGTAACTGGTTAGCTCGGTTAGCTTAAATATTTTAGGTACTTGTTTGATTTGCTGTAGTAAATTAGATTTTGTTTGTTTTATGTTGTCATATATGCATATTTAGTTTGGCTAATAGGTATTACGTCTTTTCTATTGGATTGCTGTTTTGTATTATTTTACTTCTACTTATATTGTTATATTACATGTTATTACTTTTATTCCTGTAATTGGGTTTTTTCCTGTTGGAATAAATAAATATTATTATTATTATTATTATTAACTTTTCGTTAAAATAAAGGCAATGGGAGCTCATGTAACCAACCCACAGGGTGTTTAACAGTTTGGTCACTCACTTAACATCACTCTTGCATGGTACATACTCAAAAAGTAAATTGGAACCTGAGTAAATGAAAATGAACTAAGGCAGGCTGAGGAATCAACCGAAAATAAAGAAAAGATCCACAAAATAAGTTTGGAGGTCCGCGAGAAAATCAACTTTGAATTAATGGCCAATATTTACTGGTGCACCAATATTGATATACATTTTTTAAATGATAATTTTATGTATTTGAATGGAGATGAAACTAAAGCAGAAAATGCAAGCGAAGAGGAGACATAAAATCACTCTTCATGGTTACTTGCAAATTTTCCCAGATACCGCACTGTTTTAGTAGCTTGTCTTAACGATTATTGCCATGATATAGGTAGATGCCCGTTCTTACTTAGTAATTTATTAAGCCACGAAAACAAAAATAATAATAAAACGTAAGCGTCCGCACTGTACCAGTATACTCTACCCCTCCTAAGTTTGTGTGCAAAAACGGCCGTAATAACTACTGTTTTAATAGCACCTTTTGTTGGCCGTAGCCCATTGTGGTTACACCCTCAAAGACCGTACGGTCATTTTGCACTGCTTGCTCTTTCCCAACTTTAAAGCTAATATAGGTAAATCAGTCACCGGGGAGAACTTTGTTTTGAGCGATTAACCGGCTTTTCTGCGCAGGGTGTTTTACATGACATGTTAATTTGCGAGCAGGTTTTGTTCGGTTATGAAAATTTATGGGGTTTTTGTGTTTTCCGGGCGTTGACGAATATTATACAACTCATATATAATGCTATTATTAAAGAAAAACTGGACCGTGATTCGTAATATAATTACGTTAAGGACCTTTTCCCATTCTTCCCTATCATTGTTTCCTACGCTTTGCTCCCTATGTCTTTTAAACAATATATTCATCTGGGTATATGAGTGGAATAAGAGTCTTAATGCTATTTGACCTTACATTACTGCATGGGAGATATCACACTCTCCCATTGATCCTTGATCAATGATCAGTCAAATTAAAAAAATCGTTGGAAAAAAATCCTAGAGAGTTGATTTTTTTTATTCTTCTTTTACACTTGGGTAGACGTATATCAAAAGTCCCCAATGGTGGGGGGTGAGCTCGAGGAAGACGGGGTTTAAAGGTACCATAGTTCAGTTTTTTGCTTATATCTCGGAAACGATTACTCCTATCGTTTTTTACCCTCTTACAAAATGAAAGCTGATAAGATTTCATATAAAAATATTCCTCTGCATTTTTGTCGTAGGACTAACCGTAAGCGAGTTTATTAGGCTGATAAAAGAAAAATCATTTAACAAAATGTCCTTTATGTGCATTTAGAGTATTGTACTGTACAATATTGATAATACTGACTTAAGAGATGATTTGAATAAAACAGTAAATTAAATTTATTGGGTCCAACACTTCATTAGACTGGAGAGGAGGTCACGAGGTTCTATAGCTATTCTATACTGTCTTATTTAGTACAATATCAATAGATAGTTGATTTAATATAAATGATTAATATGATGAAGGAGTAAAACACATTAAATTGAATGTATTTATATATAAGTCGTCCTCATAAGTTGCATTTTTATCTTCATCCTAAACATTTAAAACCTAGTTACAATCTTGTTAATTACAATATTAATAGACAGATGATTTAATGTAGATAATTTTAATAAAATTTACAGTATCCTCATATGCCAGATTGTCGACTTCAACTGGAGGGCCGTCGTGCACGCGCCCTCACAGGTATAGCATACTGAAGAGCAATTGATGCCTGTCTTGCGGCATCCGCAACGTGCACCACAGCCTTTGGTGCAACTGCAGAATATTGTTGAAAGGATTGCAGCTGGGGCAGGTTGATCTAAGGTTGTCAAGGGATGAAGATCTCCATCTGCTCCAAATGGAGCAGATGGAGATAAATATCCAACCCCAATCAGTAGGTTTGAGTTTGTTGCCCAGCCATTCTTGAACTTGCAAATAGACTGTATGAGTGTTGCAGTGCAGAACCCTTAGTTGGAGGTAGGAAAGAGAGGTCTGGCTTCACCCTTGTGAAGGATTTTAGGAATGCTGCGTAGCGCTGTTTGTTCATATCTTTTATACTAGCGTTGTACATTGCTAGAAAGATCTGCTCCCCGGCATTTGCATCTGAAGGGCGTCCTCTTTTTTCACCAGTACCTGTCTTTTTTGAGAAAAATTTGACACAGCATAGGTCATGGTAAATAGCTTCAGCTGCAACCAAATCGCAGACATTTCCAATTTGCCTTGATACTTGTTCTCCCCAGTCGTGCTCCCTTTCACGTGCAGCTTTTAAAATGTTATCCTTCATCTCCAAACTGCGCACTTTCAAAAACTGCTTCTCGATTTTCCAAAGCTTTTTTCTTCTGTTTCCGATGAAACTCCTCATTAATTGTTACAGAGCAGAATATACACTTGATCTTGAAGTCAAATGTAGGAACCTTGAACCGTCGACAGCTTCCTGCTGGGTTTTGGGATTCGGCTTCTTCCATGTCTCTTAAATCGGAAGCAACAGATTGTGGTCTGGTGTAACGCTTTCGGCAGGACTTGTGGACAAATCCATTTGTTTTATTCTTAAAAACCTCGCTCTTCCCATCCTTTCTTACAATGTTGGCATTCAAAAGTCCTTCCATTCCTTTCTCACGCACCACACTTCTATCACTCTCAACAAGTTCATCACATATCAAGCACTTCTCAGCCATTATAGTAATAGTAGGTTCAGCACCTATTATGGGATAATTTTGTTATTATTATTATCTGATTTTGTAGAATATTTTGCCAGTTTAATATTTTATAAGAAAGTAAAAACCGATGGGAAGACTGAACAATTTTAACTTACTAAAACTATGCCACCCCCCTCCCTTTTCTCGACCTCACCCCCCACCTTCGGGGACTTTTGATATATGTCAAAACAACTTCAGTGTTCAATAATATCTAAGCAATAATAAGACGATTCCTAATTGTCTTGGATTAAATTTTGGCGTTATTTCGTTAATTTTTAAATAAAAAAATTAGAATTATCCATACCATGGCTATTTGTTATACATGCACTGTCATGTGAAAATATTAGAATTTTATTATTAACAGTAATGAAAATATCACCTTTCAATTTTTTTGTAATAACTAAATCTACAAGGAGTTTAATTTTCAAAAAATTTATACGTATAAAGAATATTTATTTAATAAATCGCTTTATTAAAAGTTTGAAGCCATGTTATTGGATAGTTTGATAAATTAATTCGTAAATCAACACATGGTTTGTTTATTTTAAAATCAAACATCTTATCGAGCGGAATGCGACGTTGCCTTTTTATCAGCATGGCCATCTTGGAGTATGTTGTTCTATGAACAACTGCCAGATATGGGCAAAAAGACCACCTATATCAAAATTATATTATTAAGTAATCATGAAAATAAAATAAATATATGCGATACATATTAGAATAGTCGTCCAAACTCATAGAAAAAGTTACAAGAAGTATTTTTATCGGTTTATACATTCTCGTTATGTGTTAGAGCGCTTACATCAACATATTAAATTTCGACAAATTTTACTCAATACTTGTGTTAGTTAGTGCAAGGTCACAAGGAACATTGTAAACCACCTTACGGGGATCCGGCGAAATCGGAAAAATTTCGATATAATCCCGCATAAGACGCAGTGTACACATAGGGAGGTTATCTTTCCCTTGACAAAGATAGAATATAAACCGCCATATATCCTTTGTTTACCTTCGTGCCGCTCACTGAGACGACAGGGCTCTTTTTCTCCTTCGCATCGTCTTCATGTTTTCATATTAAAACTAAAGCCCTCTATTGGTTTAACCTAGAGAAGATCAACTGATTTAAGGGTACATTTTTCAATCTTCAATATACGTGCTTCTTGTTGCCATAGACGGACTTGGGGAAGGGATTGTTAATATAATAAGTATATGTATACACTACCCTCGCAGTGTATACATATACTTATTATACTTACGTATACTTACGTATAATACGATGCAGAATGCTCTCTGTAGTTTGCGAATCAAACCTTTGTTTCAAAAGTACTGCGTAGTGTACGGGATTATCAAGGAAATTGAAATTACATTTTGTTAAGGCAGATACAATACTGCTTTGATGCTTTGTGTTTCTTTTAGATAAATTAGTATTTGCAATTTGTACAAGATGGATTTCTTCATCGGAGTATCAATAAGATTCCCTGCCTTTTTGTTAAAGAAATAGTCTGAATCGGAATAAACAGCCATAATTTTTTATTTTAGAATGAAACTAATAACTAATTTTCTTGTAATTTTATATATTATACCCTCTTTCTGAGTTACAGTTAAATGACTGATCCACTTTTAAATCAGTGGATTTACCATTTTTAAGGTACAATTGAACATATTATGAAACAATAAAATCCCTTAAACGAATTGGGCCCTTATTCAATTACATAGTCAATAGTCTACAGAGCTTCGTTCTTTTCTCTTAAATACCTAGTGTCTCAAAAATTTCTCTCGTTTTAGAACACCATTAGTAAGTTCCATGAGACCTCGTCTGGGATCATCTTTTTTCTATTTAAAACCAATTTGTTTTAATAAACTATACAAAGCCACCGTGCTTTTAGTTCTCAATATAAATATTCGGAATGTTGCTGGTGTACGTTGTCGTGGTAACATATGTAAATCAAATTTAAAGTGTTGTATAATGAAAAACAAGTGTAATTATTTAATTCTATTTACTCCAGTCAATAGAGACTAAAAAAATGGCTTAGGAAAAAATAGGAGGATTTAGTTTTATAGGCTAACTTTATGTTTTTTGGGTCGCTGATGCTGAATTTTTCACTTCCCAACAAAAAATCTCACCGAAAATACTTCTATTATGAAAAAAATGGCGCCAAAATTTTTTTTCAAGTTAACAATTTTTGTTAATTTTTTTAGGAAAATGACTTGAAATATACAAAAAAGTAAACAAAAAAAGGTTTCTAAATGCTTTTTTGACAGATCAAACTTAAATGCGCTCTGAGACGTAGCGCGGCAGGTAGTGCAGTCATTGAAGGTTTTCCGCTCCGAATTCTTTGAACCTCGACCGATTGACGTATTGGCGAATACCTCGAAA
This sequence comes from Tetropium fuscum, assembly GCA_964058915.1. Classification (NCBI taxonomy): domain Eukaryota; kingdom Metazoa; phylum Arthropoda; class Insecta; order Coleoptera; family Cerambycidae; genus Tetropium; species Tetropium fuscum. Next base: position 404,376 of record CAXKVY010000018.1, on the reverse strand, counting down.
ATTTCGGGTCCTCTCCAAAAAGTTGTAAAGACCAAAAATTAAACTTGTAAGAAACCAAAGAGTTGTTTCTTTTTATGAATGTGTTAGGTCCAAAATAAAGGGAGTTATGGCTCGTTGAAGAAGACTTTTTATTAGTATTCTTAGTGAAATTTTTCCATCTTGTTAATAATGTTTCCTTCTACGCCCTGGTAACTTTTTCCGGTAATTGTTGTCCACCAGGAACGCGCGCAGCCTCTCAAATGTTGTAAAAACAGTTTTTTTTGAGATTACGCGTAATAAATCGAGGAGACGGATAGAATAATGTTTTGAACAAAAAAAATAGGTCTCCTCGATACGCGTAACTTGGTTTTTGACTCGTCAAAATCGGTCATTAGAGCCGGACATACAGCCGTTTTAGGGTTTTTGTTTTTGAGGGGGGACAAGAAAAAGGGTGTGAGCAATGGGGGTGTTGCGGGAAAGGGGGTGGGATTGGGCTGCTGATTTTTTTTACTTGTAGGGAAGGGTTATCGGAAGCCCAGGCCGAATTTTTATTAAGATCGCTCAATTAGGAAAGGGATGGGAAGGGAGAGGGTGGAAAAGGGTTAAACGGGTCTATCTGCGGCCGTGATGAACCGATTTAAAAAAAGGAATAGATTTTTTTGGTTTTTTATAAGGAATCGAGGACAGCTTGAAAAAAACTCAAAAACACGGCCGTGGGGGGTGAAAATAAGAACGTTATTTTTTTGTTTATTTTTTTGTTAGGAGAAGGAGGGGGAGGGGCGCATATCATATAGAAAAAGTTGGAAAATTGTATAAACTTTATTAAAAAAAAAATTCCGATTTCGTTCATTAGGGACGTCAGGGCGTCGAATCTAGGTTAAAGCCCTATAGAGGGCAAGGAGACGTTCTACGCCCTTCAGCAAGGGCTCATTCTCAAGGTGAAGGTTTCCCCTATCAGCAGAAAAAAGTATTTCCCGATAGCACCCATAATTTTCATACGCGCGCGAGTTACGTTGGGAAATTTTATTCTCTCTCGCCAGTACCTCCTGCGTCAGAAGAGTGGGCTTTTTTGTACAAAACATTTTTCTATCCGTCTCCTCGATTACACGTAATCTCAAACCCATTTTTTTTCTTAATCCGTTCCACTATCAACGTTAAATAACAGAAAACTGATGTATGTTTCCAGAAAAACTTATAGAACATTTTTTGTAGTGCCTGGAAAGACCTTTAAAATGAGCACCGTTACTTTAATATTGCGTTATAACTAAGCGAAATACGATGCAAAAACGGTGGGCCGCTCACATTTTTGAGAAAAAAATGAGGGTTAAAACCCCCGCCATTCCCACCAGAATGGATATTGCCGGTATTCCTTTACAAATTACTTTATTTCAGTATTACTTACGTAATCCAAAAGTTTGGCAGGGTTATTAGAATACGTATTTTTCTTTTTTGCATTGTTTCAATTTTTTTAACGAAGGGGTTGTTAAAAAGCACAATTCGGTTATGTCACTTTTGAAGTTAACAATAAGATCAGCTTAATTCCAAATTTTCATGAAAATCGATGGAGGTTCAGAGAATTGTTGTAAAATACTCGTTTTTTGGCGCCTTTTTCGAAAATTGTGGTATTTCCGGTGGGAAATTTTGGTGGGAAGTGAAAAATTCAGAATCAGCGACCCAAAAAAGGTAAGGTAAGCTTATAAAACTAAATCCTTCTATATTTTCCAGGTAATAATCTCTATTGACTGTAGTAATTGTATAACTTTTCAAATATGTTATTATTTTCAAATGGTCGTTGACAAACATTTTTTTTTGCATAATAAGACAAAACGATTATTTCGTATGTATTACGAGGAGAATTCATTCTCCTTACGAGGAGAATCCATGACGTTACCCGCCATAGGCTTGCTAACAATATTTTTATTTTTAAAATTAGTAAATATCTCCAAAAACATAATTAGTTAAAGTTAGTTACAAGTCCTTGGTATTTCAGATATATCTCTATATTTTAAAACTCAAAATGAATATATTAGAAGCAAAATTTGTGTTCCTGCAAATTTTGTAAAACAACCAAACTATTTACGTGATGAATGTGTAGTGCGTGGTTAGTATCTTCTACTGTACTTTGATATATTGTGCTGTACTGTACTGTAATCATGTGATGAATTATGTACATTTCGTTGAAATCGATTTTGTCCCTTCATTTTCTTTCTAATTATTGACACGCAAGCACTAGCTTTTAAACCTAAATGTACTTCAGTAAGTACAAGTTTTGCACAATTTATTAATGTAATACAAGGAGAATATTAATTTAAAAACTAAAACATGGTAATTAATTATTACAAGCTATGCGGCTGCCTCGCATTTTAACGGCTAACTGAAATGCGCACTTCCCAACGAAAATATCTGAGCAAAAGTTCCATGCAGCTTATATCGCCAGTATTTCATTTACTATAATCACCGCTGCGTAGACCGATAATTTTTTTATTGCCCCATTAGAAGTCTCACCCCCGCAGCATATAAATTTAAGGTCGTTTAAAATTCCTTGCCCTATAAAAATCTCGACGTAAATGACAATCCGCCGAAATTCGCCATTAATAAGAAACACGTCCCTGGTATCAAATTTATTTTATAAAGTCGGCCTAAAAATTTATGTGAAGTTCCACCCCCGTGAAATACGGGGACAGGGAGCTAAATTTGGTAGGGTATACTTTACGGTGTAGTAATGTGAGGCAGTGTTTCAATATGGTCGTGATAAATGGCGACCAGTCCAAGTGCCTCTGACGGGCCCTTATCCGACACAAACTTAAAATGAGCGCAGATTATGATTATGACGTACTAAAAACTTTTCTTTTACTCCCGAACTGAAATAAAATGGAGCTGATGCCTGAAATGGTTTCATGTCGCTGAAGGGCGGTACTGGCACTATCACTGGGCATCTATTTTGGCATGTTACAGTTTCATTTTTAGTCTATATATCAAAGAAGAAAAGGAAACAAACTTTCACAGTTATTAAAGTGATAGCAGAGTAAAAAAAACTATAGCCAGCAGCAATTAATATAAATTTGAGGGTAGATACATCCCTAAGCGAGATACCAATATCAAACATCAATAAACATCAATTTGATTTACCCTAGTGAAATATAAGTTAAGCTTAAAGATTAATTGACAATACAATGACTTAGAGTAAAGGCCTAATATTTGTCTACAAGCTGATGCTATATGAAGAACTTAAAACAATTTATAAATATATTTCGTGTTCTAATGGGTTGAAATTTATCAACGTTATATAACAAAATAATAATATACCTCGTCCTCTCTCGCACAAGTCTTTGATTTCTGGGCTAACGATTGTGGAAATCAGAGATATTATTACTATATATCGTGTAACATATTATTGATTAGAATTCCTATATAGTCAATAATCTACTACATTATTTAGACAAGTCCAATTTAATTAGATACATTCCTCATCAATATTTGCTTATTTTGTCTGATAGGTCGTGGTGAAATACGAACGAAATGCCTTCGCGGCTAGATTACAAATATAATGAATAATACATTAACAGTTCTTTTGCCATGTCATCCATCTATGCATTATTAAATACCATTTTATAAAATATTATAAGGCTGGTAGTGTATTATATAGTTCAGGCACGTTGGCATATATAAAAAGGTGAGCTAAATATATTTATGAAATTGGAATTATGATAACTGACAGAAGGTCAGCAGTAATAATTGAAACGTCAACTGTCATGTTCTATAATGCCCTGCGACTGGTGCTTGTCAGTTTTTGGTACATAATATGACCATTTTTATGGATTAAAGTTGACGAAATACGACGGAGTAGATTAAATGAATTGTTTTGTTTGATGCACCATAGCCTACAGAATATACTATATAATTAAATAGGTATACATATATAGAAATGGCGGCTCATGACACTGTGATTAGGTGAAGCAAATTAATTGATTCACTTTAATGTTAACATGCCGACATTATCCTTAACGCAAAATAGATAGATATGTAAAAAAATATTCTTTTAGTAGCTTTAATTATGAGAACATGTTTAATGTATAGTCTAGAATTGTTTTGCAATGCATCCCCAATAGTAGTTAAATGTCTTAATTTTGTCAAACCTAAAGCATAACGTATGTTCGAAAGAAATCTCATATTTATATATACAGACATATTCCAGACACCTGATTTAACACTAATGAAACAGGACATACAGAAGTGTATTCAAATAAAAACTTTCATACAACTATTGAAACTCCTAGTACCGTCGTACTAACGTATAATATCATAACGTATTTTTGATAAAATCTAGTTGTGTACATCTAACTCTAATTGTGTCAGATAGCTGTCAAAATTCATTGTAAATGTGTAAATATGCACTATGACCCATATAAGCGATTTAGTTAAATCTGGAGTCATTGCTATAGCGGAAGGTGGGATGGTCAATGAGACAAACTGAGTGACAACAATGAGGTAAAGTCCAGGCATATAATTATGTCGGGAAGTATAATATAGACCCAAAATGCGATTGTCCTTTCATTTACCGCTAAAAAATTCTTAGAAGGGAAATAATAAATTAATCTTTGGGTCATTTTGCAGTTAGACGTGTCACATAATTTATGGTTTCCGGTAGTATATTCAATAAATAACAAATAATCAAACTAAGGCAAGCAGCCAGACCTTACCCCAGAAGATAATATTAGAATGATATTTATGTAAAAAGCACAGAGCATCGACTAATAAATTGATACAGAAAGATTATCTCAGAGATATCATAATTGTACTGTTTTGAGAAATAAGGAATTATTAAGTAGGCCTAGAAGGTTTTCGTGGGATTTTCCCTTAATATATTTATAGCAGGCACCCCACAGTAAACACCTAAAATTATTGCTATTATTTATGTAATTAACCCTAAATGATGTACATGTTTTGTGAAATGTTTTAGTAGGTCTCGCTTTGTAACCAGATGTCGTTAGCTTACGGATAGCGATTTACGTTTATTTATCGGATAGCGAGATTTTAGCCCCGTTAGGTCTTATGACTTAAAGGGAATGGAAAGCCATCCGTTTTAAGATGACTCACCCCCAACGAGGGCTAGAGCCGCGATCGTTGCCAAAATTAGGCAGTTTCCACAGGTTTTCAAACAGTAAATTCCGGTTAAAAATCATATAGTTTGGTAAGCGGAAAAAATAATCAAAAATTGTTTTATTAGAGTCAGGCATATAAAGCATAGCCAAATATTACACGGATTGTATACTAATTCATATGCAAATTATCAACAATATTAACATTAAATATTTTTTAGCTACGATCGTGTGTTGTAATGTGAATGGTAATGAATTAAATTTTTTGTCAATAAACGGTTAGTTTTAAAGCAAAAAAGTCAGAAAAGTAAACGTTTCAAAATAGACCAGGCTCTCTGATAAGCATTTTCGAATACTCAATATTTCTCAAACAAATAAGTTATACCAAAAATTACTTAGGGGATTCTTATTTCAACCACTTCCAAGGGGCAGAAATTTTCGAAAATTTTTTGATAAATTGCGTTGCATTAGTAGGAAATGTGTGTAAAATTTTACTGTTATACCTTTTTGATTTTCAATTTACAGCCGCTGTGTCATATTTTCTTGGAAACTTTGACGGGCTGTATATCGTAAGGGATGAACATTTTACTAAAGTCATTTTTATGAAAATTGTGTTCTTGTTAGCTATTGATTCACTGGTGCCATTTGTGCTACTTATTTTGAAAACACCGTGTATATTCTGTTCCGAACTTATTTGATTTAATCTCTCGATCAACGAAACCTAGCATTATGCGTCATAGTTAGTATACGAATCACAGTGATTAAACAAAGTGTTTAATTAGTAGTGGATGAACATCGACTACTTGGTCCGGGAGAATGAGAGTACCTACTACATGAGGTAAATATATATTTAAATGTAGCATTAACGAGAGCATCTACGCGAATCCAGGACTATGTGATCATGTATGTGTACGTCACCAATAAGCTCCCTTTCATTTCACATATCGACCAATTAGATAAAAAACCCAGTGGTTAAAAGGGCGACGACGAATATCAACTCAACAACAAGATTTGCAATTGGTAAATACATTAGTAGAAAATCCATTTTACTAAGTTATTCAGTCTGCTGAAGAAATGAATTTTCCTGGAAAGCTGAACATAACGAAGCTGGACTAGGATTTTCGCTTGAATTTTTAATGAACGATTTTTGGAACAATGTAATCTTTACAGACGAAAAAACTTTTCAGTCAACACACAGCGGTCGTATTCGTGTTTACCAACCTCCGAATACTTAATTCGATGAGAATTATGTATCTAACAATGGCGATAGATTTTCCGTTAATATGTGGGCTTGCCTATCGGCACGTGGTCCAGGCGTCTTGTGCGATATTAAAGAACGAATTAATAATGAAACGTATATTAGGATTTTAGACAATATTATGCTCCCTTCTGTGTCACAGTTATTTCGTACTAGTGAATTCATCTCTCAACAAGGTAATTCTTTCGCTCATACTGCTCATACCGTAACTAATTGGATTGAAGATAACATCATTAATGTTCTTAACTAGCCCAGTCATACTCCAGATCTTAATCATGTGGAACATGTATGGGGACTACTCGTAAGAAGTATCGAATTTTTTAGATATTTTTTGGTATGATTTGGGGTCTCACTGTTAGGGATAAATTTATAATAATTTAAATTGGTGAAAGATGTGGTAAGAGGTAAACAGTGGTGGTATTGTGTAACACACACTGATAAATAATTTTTTATATACGATAACCTATATTTTTCTGATTACATTGCAAGATACACGTACAAGTACAGGTATTAGTGGGTTAGTAGAAATAATCTGAAAGACAACAAAGTTATTTAGGTTCTATCTCGATGGGCCACGGCTGTAGAAGGATATCTGGTGGATGCGAATCCTTATTTATTTTCTCAGGATGAGTGGACTGTCTCATGCCTTTACATGATAAGGCCGGCATGACATTCATATCGACCAACTGGGGGCGACGGTCCAAAAATATCCTAAATTTAGAGCTCTTCCGGGCGATTACGCTGTTTTATGGCGTATCTGATGATGGAATATGAAACAAAATACGTTTCCACGTGTTAGGCGTTTGTGAATCATTCTCCATTTCCTCAGGATATGAGAAATATAAGTAGATAATATATATATATATATATATATATATATATATATATATATATATATATATATATATATATATATATATATATATATATATATATATATATATATACTAAAATATATAATATATAAAATATAATATATATATATAATATATATATATATATATATATATATATATATATATATACTAAAATATATAATATATAAAATATAATATATATATATAATATATATATATAATATATATATATATATATATATATATATATATATATATATATATATATATATATATATATATATATATATATATAAACGATTCCAAACAGTGTAAATATGCTCAAAAATACAATAAATTTAATGCAATAGGTACCAAATAAAAAATAATTGGAAAATATTAATATGGAAATAAATAAAATATTATCGCTTGGATGCTACACCAGTTGAAAGAAAGTATTCATAAAATCAAAAGCATTAAACATCAGTTGGATGCATAACACCGGTTAAAAGTGAGAGTATATAATATATTATATAAAATCATAAGCTTCATGTCATTTTGAGACTTTTGCCGGATGCGCCGGTTAATTGAAAATATGCTCGTTCGTATAAAAATAATAATAGTAATAAATAATACTAATAATAGCAATAAAAATAACCCTATAAGTATACGAACATCGAAAACAGTAGCACAGGCAAGAAATGTGATGGAGATGTTGCAAAAAAATATGACGTATTTTAAGATCGCGATTTTAGTGTGCGGTTACGTTCTCTTTTGTCACGCCTCAACAATTATACAGAATTATTATGGCACTCACTCACTACAGTATTCCCAAGTTTGCCATTAAACACCTACCTCACCTTGCAGTATTATTCCTTGTCAACCTATTCAACTCATGTATGAGACTCACTCACTATCCCACATACTGGAAAACAGCCAAGGTCGTCCCAATACACAAACCTAAGAAATCATATACCGATCCAGCTTGCTATCGCCCAATAAACCTACTACCTTCCATAGGCAAGCTATTAAATAGCCTCATCCAATCATACGTATTGGAGTTTGCAGTGACACATTCCAATACGGCTTCCAGCCCTACCACTCAACCGACCAGCAGCTGTTTCGCATCTTTGAATATATCACCACCAACCTGAATCGAAGTCAATACACAGGGATTGTCTCCCTAGACCTCGAGAAAGCCTTCGACAAAGTCTGGCATCCCGGACTGCTATATAAATTACACATCGCGGATTATCTGATACGTATTATTAAAATAATACAATCATACATTTCCAACCGCAACTTCGTAATAGCAGTCAAAAGGGACACATCCCAACCCCGCCCTGTGCTATCTGGCGTACCACAAGGCTCGGCACTAGCACCCACATTACTTAATTTATACACGCACGATTTCCCAAATCCCAATGATGCACGGACCACTGTTGCATTATACGCAGACGATACAGCTACATTAGCAAAAACCACGAGCCTACCACTACTACAAAGACTAATGCAACAGCAGACATCCAACGTAGTAAATTATTACCAAAAATGGGGGTTAAAAGTCAACGTGACAAAGACGCAAGTCGTAGTCTTTACCCGAAAAAGGGAAACACCTAACTTTAAAATATGCATCGGTATGCAGCGGTATGCAGCGGTATAAACATTAAAAACATGACTATATTACAATACCTAGGTATAAATATAGAGAAAAATTTCAAATTCGGAAAGCAAATCAAAGATATATTAGCAAAAGCCAAATTTAGATCACAGCAAGTAGGAAGTATAATGATACATACAGATACAAAAACAGCTATTATATTATACAACGCATATATCAGACCAGTTCTGACGTATGCGGAGTCTGGTACCCTTGGGCCACTCAACAACAAAAGAAAGAATTATAAATCATCCAAAACAAAGCTCTCCGATTAGCCAAAAACACACGACTCACCACACACACAAAAATAACCACACTACACCAAAATACAGGCATGTACACATGAGACAAACGCATAGAAACACGCATCATACCACCATTCATAAACAGACTTACAGCACACACAAACATCACAATCACAGAGGCAATGATACCTAAATTTAGAAATCCGCCAAAGCACCCTTCCTTAAATTACATATACACCCCTTAAAAAATCTATACCAATGCATCCAACCCCAAATACTAACAGAATGATATGTAGAAAAAACCAAAACAACATAAAAACAAAAAAAATATAGAAAACAAAAAGCATGAAAAAATAAGGCATGAGCTTAATATAACAAAACAGCTAGAATAAAAGAGGCATAGACAGGAAAATAATAAAATATAATAATAAAAGATAATGCACGCAAAAAGACCCAAAACTAACTAACTTAAATTAAGTAGAAGTAGTGAAATTAACTAGAAGTAGAGATTGTACCAGCGCTTTACCCAAGCTTTAAAAATTTTTGTAAAAATAAGTAATCACACGCAATATCCCTTCAAACCCAAAAAGTATCATAGGTCTAAGACAAAAATACGTAACACCAGAAAGCCTAGAACAAGACATGACTAATACCAACAAGCAAAACCGACAAAAGTTTTCCAGACGGAAAAGAGGCCAAGCAAAAGAGCAAACGCGCAATTCTGTCAACTGATGGTCAACTGATGGCGCATGTAGTTAGTCACATGTCCCTATTCTGCTCCTATATTTAGTTTTTAGCCTATATAGGTCCTATAGTTTTTGCTTAGCGCATCCAGGCTGTCTGCAGTTCAATGGCACGTGGCCTGTTTTCAAGGCTATCGCCTATATCGTGAAGTACGTAGCTATTTTCTTTCCTTTCCCCCTTTGCCTCTTGCAACGAGTAGTAACGCTACTTACAGTTCAAGTTTAAAAAGTGTTTTATAAATTAAATATGTTCTTATTTCCCTAGTAGAATATGATTTAATATGAAAATAATGTGGTGTGTTGTTGTGATTTGTTAACCCGCACATGCTCAACGGTATGTCGGATTCAGCTTCTTGAAATAGGTAAGCGATTTATTTTTGTTGCCATGAGGCCATTTCCTGTTTCCACTTTTTTGTGTTCTCTAGAGCCTGCGTTGCGTTAAATTCCTAGTGTTGATTAAGGGACATAACATTAGGCAACCTTTCGAAGCCGCTTCCATCAATTGAATGACCTGTAAAAAAGACGCAAACTTATTAGATGTGACGATTGCATTTTAGGCAAACTTTTATTGACCACTTTGATCGCTGTTGAAGGTACTCTGTATGGTAATAAGTGAGAGGCAAATAGATTTTGGTTAATTATAGGCATTTATTTTGGTTAATTATAGATAATTGAAAAGCTACTAGATTTGACAATGAAATTAGTTTCAGGTACTAGCTATTATTATAGTGATCGTTTTGCTTCGCAGGTACTAGCTATTATTATAATGACGATTATCATATATGTTTTTACCCCAAAAATTTCTTAAAAGCCTGTGTTATGGTTTTGCAATGAAAATATGCATCTTTGTTGTTAAAATCGTATTATTTTCATTGCAAAATCACAGCACAGCCTTACCTTTGTATACTTGCTTTATAATAGCTTTCTAATTTACATATTTGTTTTGTTACAGGTAAACCATTATTATACGATAGAACACCACGTAGAAAAGGTAATATAGTTAGTTATAATCTGCTTTTTAGAAATATTACACACACTTTTTTTTTAAATATCTCAAACATATTTACAAAATAACGAATCATATTTTGTATAAATATATTTTTTATAAATATGTTTCGTTATTTTATAAATATGTTTTCGATATTTTAAAATAAAATTTTAGTTATGCACTTCGAAAGCCACAACTTTTTTAGATTCGAAAATTCGGTATACCTATCAATCTGATATTAGTACGTTATAAATCGTACATTATACTTCTAGATTTATCACCGCCAGATAATTTACTGTTCAATTATTTTATTGTTTAAAATATATAAAGGTGCAGAAGAATTATGATCCATTAAATTTTGGAATTATAAATATGTACAAGGTAAAAATTTGTAACAGAATAAGAAAGAGAAAAAATTTATTCTTACTGCAGTACGGGCCATAACTATTTTACGCGTTTACCTTCCTCAAAGTCATCTTGCGCGTTAGTCAGAGGCTTGAGCCTCGCAATATGTTTGACGATAAATCCACGTAACACTCCTCGACCACTGTATTGTATTGGGGACAGACAAAAGACTAGTATGCCGCTAATTTTATGGGCTTCCCCGAAAGTCGATGCCGAAGCGTGGGCAACTGGAGTTTCGTGGGGTCATGGGGTCATATTAGGGTGTCTATCACGCTACAGTATCCTACCTGCACTCTACATCATTCCTTTGTCATTATCTTCCACCCGGCTACTCTTCCATACGCACGAATTATAGGTAAGAATGCTTGGGGACCGTAAAATATCACCCCGGTAATATCACAGCGATAAAGTAGTAGATAATGAATATTGGACTTTCATCGATTTTGTTGCGTGGTATTGCTTTTTACCCAAGGGACGAATGAGCATGGAATGATAGTGTATAGATGAATAATATGTTTGTATAAATAAATACATAGGCTTTGTTTGAAAACTTGGTTATGGAAAAGTTTAACAGCATGAATTAAACCTAATTACATTCCAGTGAATTAAGGGATTTCAGCCTGATGCATGCGAACATTACGGACAGAAACTAATGAACAGCTAATTTGGAACACTCCATTGGAGTAATTTTAGATTGATTTGATATATCGACATGTTGATAATGAAGAAAGGCTAGAATATATTTAGTACTAAAACATAGTAGTAAAATACAGCACATTTATTTATGTATAAATTTATTCATATAGATCGCCAATCGCAAATTACTATTACATGAAACTCGAAACATAATCTAATAATTTATAATACACTGCTCAAAAGAATGAACGCAACACCTTTTACATCTAATTTATTTTATTAACGGATTGAGATATTTAAAAAAATGAAATGGTAACTTAAAGCTAGATATATAGTATACACGAATTAAGTTATATGTCGTTTTCTCTATTTTCAAATTTTGTCTATAACGCATTATAACTAATCAAGTACCGAAATTAATGTGTGTATTTTCTTTGTTAAAACCTATAAATCTTCCTAGCTACCATTTGTTGATAAATTCATCAATTAAATGTCAATTGTGTCAAAGTGGTATTAAAAGGTTATCCTAAGTGAAGTCCAAGTAGCACGAGCGGTAGCTCTACTCGAAAGCGGACGTAGTATACGTTTTGTTGCGAGAGACCTCAATGTGGCTCCATCGACCATCATGAGGCTCAATAGAAGATACCAAGAAACTGATTACGGTTACACCCGTAGGCAAGGGCAAGGCAGAAAGAGGGAAATAATTAGAGAGTAAGACAGGTTTCTACGAAATTATGCTCTTCGTAGACGCACATCAACTGCTAGGGCCCTCCAAAATGTTCCTGTTAGGGATACTGAGGTCCAAGTTTCTGATCAAACGGTTAGAAACAGATTAAAAGAACAGAACATGAAAGCCCGAAAGCCTGTACGTAAACCTCGATTGACCCTTCAACACAGAAGAGCCGAACGTTTGCCCAAGAACGCGTTAACTGGCAACTTCGCCAATGGACCCATATACTCTTCACCGATGAGTCTAGATTTTATCTGATACGACGTGACGGTCGTGTAAGAGTATGGAGACGTCCTGGTGCGAGGTACTCGCATGCAGCTAGCTATTCAGGAGGTGGACAGATTCGCAAATGGATCGGTAGTGGTGTGGGGTGGAATCAGCAGAGACCATAGAACCGAGCTGGTTGTAATTAATGGTAGACTGAATGCCCGTCAGTACATCGACCAAGTCTTAGATAATCATGTTCTACTCATGGCAGCCGAAATTCGCGACAGGTTCGTTCTTCTGTAGGATAATGCGCGGCCACATACAGCAGAAGTAACAAGAACCTTTTTACAAAACAATAGAATTCAAGTCATGGAAGAAGACCTGCGTAAATTAATTTGCAGTGTGCCATACGTGGTATTAGATAATCAAATTATTGCTTAAACCAACATTATTTAGTTCATTGTCTTTTAAGTTACATTTTAATTTAGGTACTTGATTGGTTGTAATGCGTTATAGACAAAATTTGAACATAGAGAAAACGATCTATAACTTAATTCATGGATGACCATTGGTGGATGACCATGGGCTATCTTATCGGATTTGCAGGTGTTATTCAGTGCATGAAGGAGTATTAGCTCTCTGAGTAGTTGTTACCTGTAAATCCATTCAGTATGTAGTTTAGCCTACTTTTGGCTAGGGTCGCTGCTCTAGCTGCCTGCATTGCAGGACGCTGCTTGTCACTAGACATTACTTAGTAATGTCTGATGAGTAGTAGCAACTGACCGCTAAAGGGGTCTAGTTATCTCTCGCTTGCACTCTGGTGGAGGTATTGGTGAATGACCATGGCTATCTTATCGGATTTGCAGGTGTAATCCAAGAATACAGGAAGGAGTATTAGCTCTCTGAGTAGTTGTTACCTGTAAATCCATTCAGTCTATTTAAACAGTTTAATTTACTTACCGTGCTGAACCGGTAAGTGTTACTTACCGTTCCAGTAACAACCATAGTAAGTGAACAAAAAAAGCAAGATCATACAAAACATAATCTTAGATCCGCTGACACCAGTACGCGTGCTTCTCAAACAGAACACAATACAATTCACTATGGAGATTGAACCATTAAATCAGTTCCCCTTTCTGGATGTGCTTATAAATGAATAGCCTGACGCCTATAAAGGCAACTCACACAGACTGGTATTTTCATGCCAAGTTCGTCACACAACTCAGCTACACTCTATTAAAACTCACACTCGAAGAGATTGGTTAATGAAGAAAATGTGGCTGAGGAGATGGGATTCATCCAAAAAGTAAAGAGGAAGAAGATACTCACACACAATAAGGTTGTCACACAGACCACCCTATCCTAGGAATGAGGGAGTCACCGAAGAACCAAAAAGAAAATCTTACCTGCCATACGTGAAAGGAACCATATACCAGCGCAATATCCTACGAGAACGCAAAAAAAATATTTATTGAAGATTATCAATAAATAATCAGATCAAAGTATTCTTCCTGGATACTGGATTCATTTGTACACATGTTAATGCAAACATGAAATATAAGTCCCGAAAGTACATTTTGGACTAAGTACCCCTTCATAAGCTAGCAAATGCGGAGACCAAAAAATCTTGCTTGCGACTAAATGCTGTGAGAAAATGAAGCAGATGTGAGAAAGGACGCCATGGTATGATTGGCGGCCATCTCAAAGATAATACTATCCAAGTGGGCTTAGATATCATGTCTTCTCGCCTTATATTTCATTTAGGTGTGCAATTCCCTATAAACCAACAGTCGACGAGACCGGTATGGTACATAACTGGCCCAAAATAGAAGATATCTTTGATTACTTGCACCCAACAATTGATGCCATTCTCTTGTTAAATCATCGACTGTATATGGAGACTATACATATGTTAATATTTTCAACAAATATCGGCGCCAGTTTACATTAAAAAAAATCAACACCTAATTTCGGATTTTTTCTTCACTATGGCGGTTATTTCCTAAGCGGCACTTGATTACTATCACGTTTTCGGTCCATTGTAAGACGCCGCGGCTCGATCGATTATTTTTAACTATTGCGGTGAACAAACAACATTCAACTACCGTACTAAAACACTTAAACTAACTACATCTACCTGATGGGTCTCCATAGTTGCAAAACTCATTGAAAAGTATTTGTGGGACACACTTAAAGTGGCACACTTAAAAAAAGGGAGAATGGGTTGTGCGTGATTGGTGCACTGGTGTTTCTGAAATGGGAATGCCAATCACAGTCGGGATTGATCGAACCATAATCGGGTAATTACCTGGATTATTTTCAACAGGGGGAGCTCTAAGACTAGACGAGACCCGCTGTATCAGTTGTAAAACTTGTACGCTAAATATCCAGCGCGATTAATTACCGGGGATTCGTGAGGCGCATTGAGATAAAGTCTTTTCAGCTATCTTGGTGTATCAGCACGCGGCGTATGTTGATGCAATAAACGACTGACGTTTTTCAACTGACTGATAATTTTTGCCATGTTATGCCCTAACGCATGGCTTACGTAGATTTTTCAGAAACAGTGCCAGTAAAAATGTTTGACAACAATTTATTATTTTAAAAGCCTTTAGAGTAACATTGACAATTCTACATGTTAAGATATTTTCAATAATGTCTAACTGTGTTATTGAAAGAGAGAGACAATAATTCATAATAAACCCCTAAAATACTTCGGTCGAAAAAGAAAATAATAGACACTTGCTACCATTATCTTCCGTCCATCGCATCGGAGAGTTGCTGATGCTTCAACAGTAAGTTCAGTAAGACATAACCCGTGTAAAGGAAGAGTCTATCTACATCGGGTAAACCTCTTCGTACTACAGGAAAAACAGGCAACAGAGGTATGGAAACGAATGATAGTGTTTCCCATCGTGTTTAATACAAGATTTTTTCTAATATTGTCCAATTTTATATTTTATGAGAAGAAAACTCTGAATTTTATACGTTTAGAAACAGTCCAGTAGGTTACAACGGTGTGACATCTTGTCAGTTTCATAATTGTCTTAATAACCCACTGTGAAATGAACTTTACAAAACCAGTTGCGTAAAATTTTAATTTTCATAACTGGTTATGAAAAGTAATGTTTCAAAACTGTCGTCGATTTTAAAATGTGTCACTTTACGTGTCAAAATTAGAAAAACGTATTTACTTAAACTTTACATGCCAAAATGAAACAGTAGAAAGTAGAACGCGGGGAAATACATATAGGAAAGTGTCGATATACAAAGCGTATCCGATATTACGAGTGAATTCCTCAGCCTATCGCTCCAAAAATATTGGTACTAAAATGATTGCTAGAGAAATTTACTCATCTTTAATTTTGACGATTATAATTTTTTACCGATTTTAAATCGGTATTTACCATAGACGTATTTTTGGCCATCCTTGTCGTCCGTCTTTTTCTCCTGAACGGCACGTTTGCCAGGCTTACTGTGAAATTCACTTGAGCTCTTTGAATACCGTAAAAGATGTTCAAATAATTTGACAAGTTCAACGAATCTGATTCATTTTAATAGTAAAATGTTATATAAAACAGCTTCTTGGCAAAAGTAATCTATTGTATTGCCTTATTGCGTTAATAATATATGGTGAAAACCGAAAATGTACTGTGCCTTGAGATATAAATCTCAACAACGCCAACGTCGGTTGATGAATTTTACTCCAGTTTTACTACAATGTTTATTAATCAATGGAAACAAATTTGCGAGGTTACCGCAACGCTACAGCTTGTACTTGTGTTTTCTTCAGTGTGCTCTACGAATCTTTGTATTTATTGCGATTCAGGTGAACAATAAGTGTGTAACTATGGTGAATACTTGTATAGTTTGTAAAAGGGTGGTTCATTTAAGTCCGGAAAATGTTACTTTTCATCAGTAAGTAATATAAGTATTTTTAAGGTTATCTACAAGCTGTAATGGCTTGACTTGGCCAGGGGCGGCGTTGAAACCAAAAATGAACTTTTTATATTGCTGTAATAATTAATCAATACTTATTTCATTAATTTTTATTATGTAATTTATATAGTACATAATCAGTGTGCGATATTTATTTAAAATTATTTTTATTCTGGTGATGCAAAATACCATTTTGATCTCCAATTAAATTCATATTCTAATTAAAAAATCTGATTAATAAGGTTTCCCAAAGACCCAGAAAGGAGAAACCTCTGACTTGAGCTGGTTGAGCTTTAGTTATAGTATTTTCTTATATTCTAATGAAAAATGTAGATGTTTTTCTATTTCTTAGTTTAAATACAGCACTCATATTATTAGGATTGTTGCATTTAGAATAGGTTGAGTAATAGCTTTACTTTATAATAAGTTAATTTGAATGTATGATTCAAATTCTTAATTATACGATGTAATTTTATTATATGACAGATGTAAGCAATATTGACACAAATGTTGTGTTCCCCCTAAACACCATGTTCACATTCCAGAAGAAGGTGATGACATGTCTATGTCACATATGCTACAATACAGAAAATGATGAGATTTCAGAGAATGAAGACAGCGACATTGAAAATGAATAAAATGTGAATTTGACGATGAAAAAATTGAAAACGAGGAGGAAGAGAAAGAAAAAATAGATAGACTTTATGAGTTGTTTCAACAAACACGCAAGGAAAATTTTTACTACGTGGTCAGACAACTATTACAGTGTCTTTTTTTATAGAATTAAAATTATTTACAATGCGTCCAATAACTAATATTAAACCGTCCACTAACTAACAAATACGTCCAATAAATACAAATAACAAATACGTACTTTTTGCATTAAAATTATAAATAAATTTCTACAAAACACATGACGAAGTTTCATTGCAGTTACTAACTATTATCTTAATGTATGTACAGGGTAAGTCTCTTAAGAATGACACCTCCCTTATCTCACTTATCCTTTGCCGATTTAACTCATTCAAAAAAGGAGTGGACGCGGTTTTTGATGAAGTTTTACAATCTGAGCACGGATATTAAAAATCTCGTAAGATATACAGGGTGGAAAATAAAACATGATTTTTTTAAATGGAACACCCCGTATATTTTTATACCAAAATAATGTCCCTAATTTGCTGAATAAAAAAATATCTAATTGTTATATAATCACTCCACCTGTTCGTGAGATATTACTAAAAACTTATCACATTACGGGTGTCAATTATAAAACAAAAAACATATCAAGATACCTCTGGAAAATATGCCATTTATTGAGATAATAAATAAATAATATAAAGGTGACAATAACAGTAACGAGTAATAACAATAAACAACATAAGCCTAATAAAAACAAATAAAAGTCAATATTAATACAGTAACACAATAGAGTAACACAATTTTATTTATTTACACGTAACGGAATTAAATATTTTCCACGTAACCACCACCATTCTGAATACACATTTGGCATCGCTTCATAAAATTGCTTCTAACCCTTTGAAATATATTACCATTTTGGTTTAATTCCTCAATTTTTACACGTATGCATTCTTTTAACTCATTCATATTATTAAAAACCCCAGTTTCGTATATATCTTGTTTTATCGTACCCCAGAGAAAAAAATCCATAGGTGTTAAGTCCGGACTTTTAGCAGGCCAATGTATAACACCGTGCCTTCCTATCCAAATAGGATATTTTCTGTTTAGGTATTCGGTGACGTTCCTTGCAGAGTGTGGTGGTGCTCCATCCTGCTGCCAAATAACAGATCTGTTGTCCACTTAATTAATATTATCTAAATAATTTTCAATTAGATGTTGAGGAATATCCACATAACGTTGTGCATTTAAAGGCCCATTTATAAACACAGGACACAATAGCATCCTTGTGGATGCCACACCACACGTTTACAGTTTGGTATCCTTGTTTTTTTATTTTTTTTACAATATGTGGATTTTCCGCTGCCTAGTAATTTGCATTTTTTTTGTTAAAAATTCCCGCAGTAGAAAAACTGCTTTCGTCAGTCCAAAAGACATGACTGAAAAGAAACTCATCATCTTACTATCTCACAAAAAACTGGATGACATCTGTCAACAAATAAACAATGCAAATATGCATTGTTTGCAGAGGTATCTTGATGTTCTTATTTTATAATTGACACCCGTAATGTGATAAGTTTTTAATAATATCTCACGAACAGGTGGAGTGATTATATAACAATTTTTGGATTCAGAAAATGGTCTAAAAATATACGGGGTGTTCCATTTAAAAAAATCATGTTTTATTTTTCACCCTGTACATCTTATGAGATTTTTAATATCTGTTCTCAGATTATAAAAACTCATCAAAAACTGTGTCTACACCTTTTTTTAATGAGTTAAATCGGCAAAGGATAAGTGAGATAAGGGGGGTGTCAATATTAAGAGACTTACCCGGTACACGAATTAAACTATGCTCTGAATTTTCTATTTTCATTTCATTTATTGCAACGTTCGGATACAGGGTATTCAGTATTTTTCTTATGTAACTATGCAGTTTAACCTAACTCATTCATTAAAGATAAGTAGATACGCCACTGGATGGGTTCTGATCACACGAAGCGGCGTTGCCGAAAGGATACCTGCCTCAATTTTATCTCTCGCACTCATTGCAGTTTTTAGAACAATAATAGATCGGCTCTTCCAGCGTTTTATTAATGCACCGTTGGGTCTCCCTGTATTAATATGTCTATGGTATTTACTCATTCTGAACTCCCTGACGTACGCCCTAGTGGTACCTATATCATTTAATTAACTGCTGGACCTATACTTACTTTATGAAAGCAAAAACTACTTATTTATACCCTAAACTGTGTCGCACCTAATGGGGCGTTAGAAACTTTTCCCGAAACAGTATTTTTACCGGGGAGGATTATCGCCCGGACTTTTATTACGGTCTCTGGCGATTCCATCGTGGAAACTGCCAGTACACGTAGATCCATCATCGATATGTATCTGCCACATCCGGCGACCGATGTATATTCCGATTTCGACCGGCCCAATTATAAACTTTCGGTCGACAACGCCGCAGAACTAATCGAAAGCTTGGAATGAATCTCGGCCTCTCCGTCGTCGTCGGCGGCTGAGATCATCAATCAGGCCCACCTGGCTACGGGAGGTAGGAGGGGAGAGTCTTCTGCCACCTGTAACAGGGTTACGCACTCTGCTACGAGAATTTTGTGGCTTTTGCTCCGTCCGTGTGGTCGAGATAAGTCTGGGTTTCTTGCTTCCCCTCGTTTTTATCGCCCTCGTTAAGTCGGGCAAATTAGAATTTTTCAGCGAACTAAATTATATTATTAAGTACTCATATTTCATACGAGTTTTCATTAATTTCGATGAATCAAATCTACGAGTCCGTCAAGTCAACCTAGGAAAAGTTCCTTAAATACAGCATAATGGAAAATTGGCGAGGTTTCTAATAATCACCTCATAAACGTTGCTTTTGGCATACACAACAACTTGGAATATATTTGTGGGAAATTAAGTTCTAAATGGAAAAGGAATTATGCATATATTTTCCATAAAAGTTTCCCTTCATGCGCAATGGCGTTATACATTGGGGCTGAAATCTGGCACACCTAGATGAACAACGAGTTCTTCGAGGTTCTCGCAACTCTCGCCCTAACTATTCTAATGTTTCTAATTCAATATTTGTTCTCAGCTATGAAGCTATGAAGTCTACACATTTTCCATAAACACTTTCAAGAGATTTTCATTTCATAGTCCAAGCGACAGGTAAATTATTGTGCCATCACTTGCTACGCTGATTATTCGCATGCGTTTTTTCTTTGTTTTATTTAGAACCTATCAATACACATTTTCCAGTGTATTTGATGCAGTATATTGATTTTTGGAAATTCAATAACATTCTGTAGCTCATAATAATTCGAAAACTGTTCGACTTGCTATTAAAATTGCTATTAAAAATTGTTTTCTTTTATTATTGCCCACAAATTTTATTTGGAATATTTGTTCCTATCAGCGGAAAAGGATTCCTTATTTAACTATACTAAAAAAGGCCGAAATCCATTCTTTTGTTGCAATGTAGTTACTATTTGAATAATATAATGTAATACTCTGAATCATTGATATTAATATTATACTATTTTGTGTGTATGTAATTCAAATTATTATCAACTTTATGAACTATCGCTACATTTGCTGGTACTTACTATTTTCAAGGAATAAAAACTACTATGGGTTTTCCGAGAGACACGCTTAAATGGCGCCTTAGAGTATTTGTCTAGCTACATTACCAGTGGAGTTTCCGGCGTCTCTTCCGGTTTGGGACTCCGGGGAAACTCCGGGATGGGAGGCGTATTGGCCGCGGTAAGGGGTCGATGGTAAACATCGCCATTAGTGGGAAGTGCTGCCATCAAAAAAGGGGAGAAGCGAAATGGTGAAACAGAAAAATTCGAAATTAGAACGGATGCGGTGTAGAATTTATGTGAAAAGTTTGAATTAGTGCTGGAAATGGAACAAAGAAATGAGGTGAGGCTCTGCCCTGAATGATTAAGGTTATGACTCTAAGAAATAAACACGAGTATTTTTTATGTATTTACCGTTGGGAAATTGATAATATATTAAATTAATTATTATACAGTGTGTCCGCGGATAGTTTTGGGAAGAGCGACCGCATTTTAATATTTCCTGCTGTAATTCTGCTTTTCGGCAACTGCATTGAATACTTTCCTACATTTACAAGAAATCATATTCAATAAGTCTTGAGGGCGGCGTCTTGCAGCATAGGAATTGGCATAAGTCCATTGGGCGAACCCCAGTCAGAGGGTAATTTTCCATTACCATACCATTTTTGGACTTGTAGGAAGGTATAAATGAGTGCATGCGATCTGCATCTTCGGTTGGAGAAATAGATTAGTTATGCTTTCTGGAGTTGAATATGGGTCTTTAAAACAGCAGATGGTAGTTTTCAAGCTTGTGTGATTGCTTAAAAGAAACTTCATTTTACCCTGCCTGTAGATTGCTGAAGTGGTTCCGCACCCACTAAATGCCTGTATGAGCAAAATGTTTTCTTTCACAGCCGGGTGGTCCAAGTGCAGCGAGTGAATAGAGTTTAGCGGGTGATTGACCCCACCCCGGTTACTATCTGGTGCTGTCCCAAGTCCCAAACAGTCCCAATAATTCCCAATTTTAAATTTATGAACGCTAACGTATAATTCAATACATGCCTTAGGACTTCAGAATCGGTAAGTTTACAGAATAAATGTATATAACCTTTTTTGTATAATTTGCTTTGCTTTTGGTTAGTTCAATATTTTATCTAGAATGCACCCAGACCGAGATATTTTGAAAAATCCGTACAATCGTTATTTTTATATGGGATTTTCCAATATGGCTGCCAAATCCGGGATCAATAGACCGTGCAAATTGAGTATAGTGTTAAACACATCCAAACAAAGATAATAAACTGTATTGCAACTTGCCCCCAATTGTTTCTACCTAGGTCTATTAAGAACGACGTACCGACTGGCATATTAGAACTGATTTCAAAATCCATTCTAGGGAGTCCTCTATTTATCCATGGCCATCCAGTTTTATATAGGCCCCAAATTCTCTACTGGATCTATATTTGTACACAACATTTCATAGAATTATTATTCTTTTAACATTGGAAATGTTTATGTTTGTACATGAGTATATGGGGGCCAAGTTAGAAGTTTTCGTTCAAGGCCAAAAGACAGCGGTGTCGCGATCGAGTGACGCAATACATATAGATATCGCAGCGTGCGGCCTTCTAGCGGCGTGAGGAGTACTGGGGAGTATTCAGTGCAGCTATATTGGGAGAGGTGGCGCATTGCTAGTAGTGATGGGAATAATTGGAATGTTTTCATAATCATAATTTGCATAAATTTAATAATTCGAGTGTAAACGAATGCCTAACGATAATTAAAATAAAAGAACAAGTGTCGGCTACAAACGTATATTCTAAACTAACTAACCTCTACATATTATTCCTTTCATAGGGCCGTCCAAGCAGCCCATAAATACTTTACATAAATATCGAAATTGTCTCGCCCTGAAGGCAATTCAATACGTCTACCGCAATCTCGATAACATAAACAACAAACATATCGCTCAGCCGGAACGGTCCTATACTAAAAGACTTGACACAGGGCGTTAGCGTTTACACGAGCTATATATTCGAATTTATTTAGGATGAACTTATAATAATTCGTCAAAAATTACAAAATCTTTATATTCGGTAAGAGTAAAGTTTGTACTTTTTGATCACCACGTATAAAATTTTACATTGTCGAGAAAATGTTATTGTTTATAAAAGTTTTTACTTGTCCAAAAAATAGTAATGACGTCGACAAAAATCATATATTTATACGGGGTGGTCACAAAATACAAAATCTCAAAAAATGTTTAGTTTTCGGGAAAACTCTAGTAATGTCGACAAAAATTATTTTTATAATACGGAGTGGTCAAGAATTACAAAATTTTAAAATTAAAAGTTTTTGCTTGCCTAAAGTAATGTCGACAAAAATCATGTTTATTATACGGGGTGGTCCAAAATTACTACAAATTTACTAAAAATCTTAAAATTCGGTAAGAGTAAAGTTTGTACTTTTTGATCACTACGTATAAAAAGCTTATGATGATTTTGCCACAATTATGTTTTTATACGGGTTGATCAAAAATAACAAGGCTTACTCTTCGACAAAAATCATATTTTTTATACGGAGTGGTCACAAATTACAAAATCTCAAAAATGTTTAGTTTTCGGGAAAACGCTATTTTCTTTAAAAGTTTTTGCTCGTCTAAAGTAATTTCGACAAAAAATATGTTTATTATACGGGGTTGGTTAAAAATTACAAAATCTTAAAATTCGGTAAGAGTCAAGTTTGTACTTTTTACCACGTATAAAAAACTAATGATGATTTTGCCACAATTATGTTTTTATACGGGGTGATCAAAAATCACAATGTTTACTCTTACCAAATTTTAAGATACCACACAATTTTTGACAAAGCCATCACTACTTTTAGGTAAAGAAAAACTTTTTTAAAGAATAGAATTCATTCGAAAACAAAAAAAATTATACTGTAATTTTTGACATGCAAGATAACAAGACATGCGTTTAAAACGACAAGACCTTCAGGGTTAAACGAACAAAGAAATCGTAACATAACTGCTTTTTATTTTTATTCAATTCACTTGAGAAAATTTTACCAGTTGTGTCTGGTATTTTCAATATGCCTGCGATACTTGCGTAATATGCAAGATCTGTGATTTTTTTTAAGTTTAACTGCAAATCCAATATAAGTTGATTATTTAAAAATTATGTTTATTATTTCTTACTACATACCTAACTCGTAAATTGAGATGTGTATTATATTAGTAATACTTAAGTTTTTCAAAAATAAAATTATGTTTATATTTATATATAACCTTGTGACCTTGTGTGTATAATAAACAGTTAATAGACCTATCCAGTGAGAGCAAGCGAGTAAGATAAATACAACGCAACTTGTATTGAATGAGACAATAACTCGGTGCGTAGTACGTTCTGCGCATTCTTGTGGCAGTGTATGATAGTATCCATACTCAATATTATATTAAATTATTAACTAACGTGTTATTCTAAATTTATAAAATGCCAGGAACCCAATCGTTCCCCAAACATTAGTAATAACACGTAATAAACACTTAATAAACATAAGAATGCTAAAGCCAATCTGGAAATTGCCACAAGCATGCACGCGCACGATAGTATTTGACGTATTCGAAACAACTCAAAAGGATCGGTATAATATGTTTCATATATTTTGTTATCATTTCCAATGTCTCCGATAGTTGCAAGGATTGCGAAATCTGTGAATTTTTAATTAATTTTAGGTCGCTGTTGCGTCACTACGATATTATTTTTCACATTTTGTTCTTTGATGTATTCTAATATAGAAGTAAAAAGTTAATACTCTTTCTGGTAACCAGATTCCTGTAACCAGTTCCAGATTCAGATGTTTTTTTTTAGCTTCTACTCTCCTATAATCTTTTGTTTAGCTCGCTTGAATTGTCTGAATACATTCGAGAAATACACTTCTAACAAGCATTACTCACTCAGTAGTTATTCAGCAAAGATCTAACATCACAGTGATTCACAAGTCCGACTACCAGAACGGAAGAACATTTATCTTGACCAAGAAAGGACGTCGCGCTCCGCCTGGCTTTGTCTGTAGTCCGGCACACGCACATGCTGCTCAGCAGTGTCTTTCCTACGGATGACGATTATTCTGTCTGCCCTCTGGGATTAATAATGGATGTTTTTCACGGAACTAAACCGTGCACTAACTTGACGCATCCCGCGTCTGAAGAGATCAAGCCGTATATCAGGATTTAAAAAGTTGCTTGTCATTGCAAAAATCTGCCCTCCCGTTGTTACAAATGACTTGTTAGTGTAAGGGATCAGGCACTTTGCGTGTGGAGTTCACGCATATAGCTCTCGGTTCTCACACAATATTTGGGATATGAGTAATGGCACACGTGAAAATCGGCTTTCGGACAACGTATCGCTTTTTGTTAGATAGGTGCGGAAAGTTTCTAGATCATTTATTTCTGGGAAAGCGATGTTATCTCCTGATGTAACGGGAAGGTTTATTTACGTGCGCTGAATAGCACCCATCGGGGACATGAGTACGCACATTCGAGTGATAAGTGCCTTTATTAGTCTTAAATCCCGTTTTTGCGAAAACGTTTTTATCCTAATTTATTTAATAAGTTCTAATTACGGTATTCACTACTTGCTGCATTCATGAGAGCAGCTGCGACACAAAGAATAAATAACTCATTTACTCCAGTCGCCAGACTTAAGAAGGTCCTCGATCAATAGGTACGACAGCAAATATTTTCTTATATGTTGTTCAAGGTAATTAGAAGATAACAATTCCAAGTTTCCGTCATTCCCTGAGCTCGCTTGGGCAGGGGAAATAACAATAAAATTCGCCAATTTTTCCAGTTTTTGGGTTATAATGCCTTTGTTGTGCTGTTTAGCTCAAAACGCCTCGGGTAAGAGTTGTAGAAGATGAAATTTCAGTACCTTTTTTTGTACAACCAATAGTGACGAAGCTATGGAGCGCTGAAGAAAGGGCAAAATCGTACCTTTGGCAAAATTTTCACATTCCCCTGTAAAATTGTTAGCATCAGAATATGAAGCCATTTCAATCGTGGGCGAGGATATTGACTTGCTCATTCTAATCATTGGTATTTCACCTGAGACTAGCAATGTTTACCTTCGCAAACCTGGAAGAGGAAATTCGACAGATGCATTTTACTCCTCAACGTCTTACAAATTTCACTCACCAGAAAACGTTCTTCTCCTCCACGCGATAAGTAAATGTGACACTACATCCGACATCTTCGGATTTAAGAATAAATTTTGCATACTCTTCCACAGGAACCCCATTTTAGTAGAGATCGTCCAGTAATCCATGGATCTAATGTCACAGGCATTTCAGAGGTAGGAGATCGGATTCTGGTGGCCCTGTGGAGTGGAGAGGATGATCAATCCATCACTACTCTGTGCCACACACTATTACTCGCTCAGAACTTACCACCAAGTCATGGCGTGGATAGGAAAGCCCAAAAATCCATTGGATTGGTGATGGTCCAGGAGTATCAGAGGCCGGTGCAGACAAGGAGGGATGCTCCTTCATCAGCCTTGCTGAAAACAGTTTCATCCAAGTGCGTCACAAGCTGCATGGGAGCGTGTGGCTGTAGGAAAACTGGCCTGAATTGCTCCCATTTTTGCAAGAATTGTTATGGGCAATCCTGCGAGAACAGGCCAGTTTTCCTTCTCGATGATGACGACGAAGACGACATACAGGCTCAGGCTGAGGAACTTTAAGAAGAGTCACCACTCGAAACCATGACCAAACGACGAAGATTGAACTGAATTATCCACTAGTTGTAACTCTCGGATTTATTATATGGGCGGATTTATTTAATTTTTTAGCTGTATACCTAGCTGTAAAATGGCGATTTACAAGTTATTGGAGTGAGATTTTTTTCGACTGATTTACGTGCTATTGTTTTGGGAGCGGTTAACCGGCAATGGAATTTTTATAGTTCTATCACTATCACCTTCCAACAGATGACGCCCATCATGCTAGCGAATTTAATTGCACCAAAACCCGAATAATATGAAATTCGGACTTACGTGGTATTGATTTGAGTTCATCCCTATATAATCATGACAAAATATATCGTTATACGCCTTCTCACTGTCTTTTGTCCACTTTAAATCCAACGTCCTCATATATTATTTTTCAATGCACTTGAGAGTTACCCCAACATAAAAATTATTAAGAATTATCGTGAACAACGGCAACGCGGTCGCTGGATTCTCGAGACGGTTTATGCAACTACCGGGTTTATTTAAATTTCAAATATATTTATGTACTTAATGACCCGATCTGCGTGTAAGCAAACTCTGGAAATTACCTACACGCAAATCTCCTCCTGCATTACATAATGATAACGTAAGTAGTGAGGTAAACAGAGGAAGCTCGTTTATATTTACCGCGTGACATTGCACGGGCCGTTTCGACGTTAAATAAATTCAATTACATGCGCACGGTTTGGCCGTGTTTGGCGTGCTTAAATTCCAGGTCAGAGCTGGGAAAGAGTTAGTATGGAATCTAATTCGATCTTGACTTCTGATTCCTTCCGATAAATATAAGAGGAGTCTTTTACTTTACAAGTCAAAGTCGCTCATTCGGAAGAAATATATCTATGCTCAGGGAAGCATGCATATAAGAGTGCCATTTACGTTTCCGATTCCCAAAAAGAGAATACATGAGCGTGTATATACGAGTAATAATAGTCGCGGTAAAAACTGTAAACCTATGGTCGTGTGGTGATGATCGTGATCAAATAATAATAGTTTTAAATTGCTTCAGTAATGCTTACATGTTATTGCGAATTAGCGTAATTAGGTACAGCTACGAGCAGTTGAAAGTACACGGTTTTATTTACTTCATGCAATTGTGGCTTTGAATTTTTAAAGTAGGCGTAGATGTGTATATAGATTTCCTTTTCACAATTTTAAAGCATGGTGAAACTTACAGATGCGGAAAAGACACGCATCGTAAATTATTGAAATTCTCGGTGGTCTTTAAGTGCTATTGCCAACCTTTTCCAAGTTAGCAAAAGTTGCATATTTAAATTGATTTGAAAATAGTTGCAAGGTGAGGATGTAGCATACCATTGTGAGGGAGAAGCTGCAAGGAGAAGCAATTTAATTCAAGGTGAAGAAATGATAAATAGGTTAAGAAGAAACCCAATTGATATGGTTGCAATAGCTTGTCATGGTACTCAGTTTCCTGCTTCCTTGTGGATAGCTATAGTGTATCTAGAACCAAGGAGGATAGACGTACATCACGACTCAGTTAGCTACCCATTATCTAAATCGCCGTAAAGTTTTTAGTTTTTTATAGTACACCTATAAAGAAACATGATAGACAGTGCAGTGTAACGTACCTACCACCTTGTACATTCATGATCAATGCTCGCATTTATTTGAGTTTTTGGGGTCTCGGTTTTAAATACTATAGACGTCATTCGTGTGTATAGACCAAGAAATTCACGGTACGACAAACTATATTTTGTTGGAGGTGCTCGTCTCTACATCGTTTCTGTGTAAACAGCAACCATCTTACAGCTCATATATCAGTTATTTTGGGGATATATAGCTGACAAAGAAATGCTTCCAAGCTAGCTCTGACATCTTCAGTGAGATAAAGACTAGTTCCCAATCTGGCCAAAGCTTCTAAGAACTCATCACTTATAAAATTTAATGTCTTTCCACACTTTACTTTCCCTTTGTTGGCAAATGACCTTGTTATATCTGCTCCTGAAAGTGCGTGTAATCCATAAAGTGCAGTGGCCTTTACAGGCCCCAGTACTCTTGTAAATTGAAGCTAGCTGAACAAATCTTTTCATGGTATGAAAAGATTTGTTCAGCCAAGGAAAACTCCACTCTGGTGTTACTTGGGGATAAAAACAAAACCGCGACTTAAAAAAAATCTATTCTAATTACTGCACTAAAAAGTAAAAAATAATTACGTTATTCATTCTTACTTAGAAGGGCTTGTTCCATTTAGTGAATCAGTAAGTGTGTTGTCGGTGTTTTTAACGGCCTGAGGATTTTGAAACATCAATATAGAAGCCTTAATGTTTTATTAAATTCTGAAACTGAAAATTATTATTTTTTCAATGAACATAACAGTCGAAGTCGGAGTAGTTTTCGCAAACACCAAAACACTTTCACTTCCATCGACGCGCGTTTCGCCAACCAAGTTGGCATCATCCGGAGACGATTAAAACTAATCTTAAACTACAAAATCTACCATATTTATACTATTTTCATGGTGACGTCACTAATGATATCACCGTGAAATTTACGTGTGACTAATCACGCTTCAATGATCGGTTGCTAAGCAATGCGTAAAGCGGGCTATACGGTATAGGTCACTTGTTGCTATTCATACTACTTTTACATTTTACAATTTCTATGCTCTCAAATGCATCCAACTGTCTATTATTGGTCACATTTCTAACTAATCTTAAATTACTAATATCTATTCTATGATTGTTGTCAAAAGCATATTGTACAACACTAGACTTACCTGTTCTTCCATATTTTAGATGAGCCATATGCTCTTTAAATCCGGTGTTAATTAATCGTCTCGTTTGTCCAACATATTTATCACAATCATTACAACTAATTTCGTAAATCCCAGACCTTTCATTTGGAACAATTTTATCCTTTGGATTGTCTAAAAGTTGTTGTAATTTATTACTCGACGAATGAATCGCTGTTATACCCACGTTTTTGAAAACCTTACTCAAACCACGAGTTTTTGAAAGGTCGTAGAATTACGAAGTGTGTCCTTAAATTTACGCTTTCTAATTAGTTTTTCAACTATATCTCTAGGATAACCATTACTCACAGCTATATCTTTAATAAATACTTTTTCTTTTTCAAACCTCTCATTACTGAGACGATCATATTCTAACCTATTGTCACTATTTTTAATTACTAATACATCTAAAAATGGATGTTTTCCATTAATTCCTAGTTCATATGTAAACTTTACAGAAGTGAAACGACTATTTAATTTGGAAATGAAGTTTTCTACATCCGCAATCTTAGTGTCAAACACGGCAAAAATGTCATCCACAGACCTAAGCCAAATCCTAGGAAAATACTCAAATTCTTCTTTTGCTTCAGTTTCAAAACGACTCATGAAGACATTAGCAATGAAAGGCGATAAACAGTTACCCATTGCGGTTCCTTCATGTTGTTCATAGAATTTGTCATTGAACCGGAAGCAATTTTGTTTCATACAATGTTTTGTGAGGTTTATGTATTCTTCTATTACTTCTTTTCCATAGTTGTTTAATTCGAGTAAATCCTCAAGATAGTCCAAGGTCTGTGGAATTGGTACACTAGGAAATAATGAACAAACATCAAAGAAAATCAAAATTTCACCCTCTTGCAATCGAATATTCTTGACCTTATCAATGAAATCATTCGAATTTTTAACTGAAAAACTAGGCTGTGCAATGGGCAAACTTTCAAATTCCTTAGTCAACCATTTTGATAAGTGTTAAGTCGGAGATCCAATAGACAATACTATTGGACACACCGACTTCCCTGGCTTATGAATTTTTGGTAGACAATACAATCTAGGTACAGCAGGGTCAGATACACGTAACCTATTATTAACTGGTGGAGTAATAAGGTTGTTACATGATTTGAGGACAGTTTTTATTTCAGTGGTCATTCTTGATAAAGGGTTTCTAGTAAGTTCTTTATAAGGACCATTACTAATTAGGTTGTTTACCCGTTCAATGAACATGTTAAAATTTTTTTAAATGTTCTTAATATTACGTATCCGCGATTGACCCCTATTCCCCCATGTTAAGTAATTATTCTCAAATTAGCTTCTACGGCTTCTATCGACGTGGCGGTTTTAAAGTAAATATAAAAAGCGCAACCTTTTATTTGTACTCCCCGCGATAAATTAGACCAACTTGCGCCAAGCAACTGTATAAATAAGAGCTAATTATTTTAGTCAGCCAATAAAAATGTCTTGCATTTCCGATGGCTCAATTCAGCGTTCCATACTCTTAGCAGGCTTTAAAATAGCCACTAAAAGGTTATCTTTAAATATACCAATGATGAGTATTGCACCGATTCAATAAACTTCCCATGTGTCACCAGAATGATCAGAAATAAACTGGGGAATGTTTCCAGAATACGCCACATACAGAGGAAATACTTTGTAATAAGGAATAAATAGGAAAGTTTAGTTTAATACAACTTTTTAGCAGGTTCATTATGATAATAGATCTGTTCACAAAATTTTGCTCTCAACTGAAAATGATAGATCTATGGGTATTATAAGCCCATATAAAGTAAAAAAAATATTAGTTCTTTACTTTCTGCGTTATTCGTAATAGCAATTACCTCAACGCAACGAGGCAAGGAAAATGCTCCCGCGAGAGAGACTAGGCGGATGACATCACATGCCAGCTGTATGCGTCAGACTGGATGTTATAGGTGGTTATAGTAAGGTTAGTGACTATTATGAGCTAGGACGGGCCAGTTATTTGTGCCGATAGTTATTGTTATGGCCGATAGCTATTATGCCGACTAGCTTTCACACCACTGGATTGGGGCTGGTTGAAGTTGGTATTTGACGCGAGAAAACCGGATACCAATAATCACGTCTACATTCGGCAAATTATGTGAATCTACTTTCTGGAAACCCTCCTCCATATTTGACAACAAGCAATAAGCAATCTATATTTGACGTTCTAAATAATAAAGTCACTACTAGATATTACTGTGAATAATACGGTTGATCTATCGTGCCTGCAGACCTAGCAAGCATGTGACGTCAAACCAATGACAAAGCGTTTCTCCGATTCAAATAAAGCAAGACTTTCTACGGACGCCGTTGTGGTTCGGATTGACTTTTTTTCAGGCACAGTTCTAATATTACTATTATTAGGTCAAAAGCTTCATTCCTCACTACTTTTAATGTATATTATTTTTTTTGTGGACACACACCTATTGGATTCTAAGGTTTTTCTTGAATAACTTTTAAAATACTTAATATAATTTAATAAAACTTCTTAAAGTGAAAATTTCCTGTTGTTTCCACGACTTTCGTATATAAAAAATAGAAATCATTGCTATTTTAATTAAATATAAAACATGAATTCGTTTAGTATTATTTTTCTCGTAAACGGTTCATTTGATCGACAACAAACAACAGTACATTTTTTAGTCTAGGGTAGAAGATACCCATATCTATCATTTTAAAGTCTTTATCATACTTGGTGTTAAAAATTTAGGCATTAAGTTGTGAAGCTTAAAGCCCTAAGTATTGCTGATGTGGTGTCTCACTCATTAAAGAAATATAAATATAGCCTGATCTGCAGAAACTGGAAAATTATTTCAATATCGTCAATCCGTAAAGAAAAAATTGCGTTCTAGCCTCATCATCATCACTGCGATATAAAAAAGGCTTATGAGGAGACGAATTGCTGAAATAGACGAGGAACACATTCCTTTTATATCCATAATTTATCCTGAATTACCAGAATAATCCAATTTCTTAACGCAATCCCCAAGAGGCTGCATCTATTCATAATAATCAGTCTTTTATCGATGGAAGTAGAAAAAAAATAAGAAAGCGCAGCTGCCATTCGCGGCTACGTGTAGGATTTTATATTCAAGAGTCGGTAAAATCTAAATAGTACGGTAGTTAAAGCTTTCATAAAGGAAATTTCTGCTACTAGCGCGTAACATCTTTTAATGGTTTTGGTAATATGATATAAAATAGGTAGTTTTGTCTATTTTCTTCTTATACTTTCGCCTATAACTTTTTTCATAGTTAAATTAATTTTTTTTTCGTTATAAAATTTCAAGATTAAAAATCAGTCTATGCAAATTAAATTATCGCAAAATTATTTTTCCCTGTTATACTGCAAAAAAAATAGTTATTTGTATTCCAAGCTGCGAAAGCTTACTTTTAGGTGCGAGGTGTATTTAAATACACCTTACAATACAAATAAGCGAAGCGAATCGTAGCTGAGGCTTATTTGAATACCTCCGAGCACCTAAAAGGGCTTTTGCAACGTGCAATGTATTAGACTTTTCATTGATCCTCGATTTTATAATGTAAAACACACAATTTAAACCTAGCATGTGTTACTTTCTAACCTAGCATGTTTTACTTTCGCTGTCGCTCGCCAATTTAAAGTAGAAACGTATGTTTTCGTAGGGGGGAGAATGAAAAGGTATTTTAACTTGTAACTTTAATATTTTTCAATAAAAATTACTGAAAATGTGAAGTTTTGTGGCTATTACAGAGATCTTGAGCCATACTGAAGGCATCTGCTGTAACGTTAACAAGAAGCATGTTATTAAGAATAAGAAAGGCTTCAATATTGTGCAAAAAAACAAAAACAAATTGAAATAGCTAAGTAAATTTTTCATATTTTTTTTTTAGAAAAACGCCGCATGGACGTTGAGCATTGTAACTACATTAAATCTATCTAACAATTTTTTCTTAATATCTAGACTTAGCTGTTCAGTGGATGCATTCAGTGGATACATAGAATTCTAAGCATAATATGTCTATCACATGAACCAAGTGATTAGTGTTATGTGGAGTGTGTCACTGGATTTTTCATATAAACTATTTTATACATTACTATTTGTTTAATAGCAATTATTGAAACACGATCTTAAGACGGACAAAACTATTTTTCCGAATATACGGATGATCGATTGAAAAGGTTCAGTGCTAGTAGAATAAATTTCCTTATGGATACCGGATTAAAACTATCATGGCTGATAAATTACTGGCGACGCAATGATTACCTCTGAGAAATTAGTAATAGCATAAGTTTTCTGGGCAAGCATCTTTTTCCTAAACATTCCATTAATTCTTGGTATGCGTTTAGAAATTTTCAATTCAATCAAGTGCTTTTATCCCTATAGGTAAAAACTAAGCCTATACTTTATTATAGTAACCTCTTGAGGTCTTGAGCGTATAAAAAATTAGTAACCAGAGCATTCCACTCTAACACTTCTGATTTGATTAGTTCTACGTCTTTTGGGATACTCTTTGCATGTACAGTCAAGCAGCTGCAGATCCATCAACTTAAGAAATCCTGGTGAAGAATATCTAAAGCCTCACGGGCTCATTTCAGGCGTACATGAAATAATTATTTTCACTTCCACCTTTCCCGTGCAATTTGCAGAATAAAAAACTGCTAACATAAACGCCGTTCTGTACTTGTGTTTTCTTTGGTGTGTTCTATGAATCTTTGTATTTATTACGATTTAGGTGAACAATAAGTGTGTAATTATAGTGTATTCTTGTACAGTTTGAAAAAGGATGGGTCATTTAAGTCCGGGAAAGGTTACTTTTAATCGCTATTTTCAAGGTTAGCTACAATCTTTGGCGGCGTGGTTTGACCAGGGGCTCTCATCAGAAGAATCAGCGTTGCCGAATGGCCGCAGGCGCCGCGTCGTCTTCCATTTTCTCTCGCACTCATTGCACTTTTTAGAACAATAATAGATCGGCTCTTCTGGCGTTTTATGAATAAACCGTTGGATCTCCCCGTGTTAAAAACGTCTCTGGCCCATACAGATGTAGCTAGCTGTTTTAGTTTGCTCATGGTATAGTTGTTTTTTCTTTGCAAAGGATCTTTGTATTGTCCTATTTTTTTCATCTAATCACCTATGAAAGTAGCAAGACTAGAGTACTACGAATCCACAATAATAGTGACTCACGTAAGCAACATTTCAAGGCCAAGACGGAGATAGCGGCTTTGTTTTAACTACGGAAGACCAAGACAGTTGGTCTCTTTTATTAGGCCAGTCACTGAAGACAAAAAAAGCTATGAATATACTTCGTTGAAGATGTATTACTAAAACTAAAACTAATTTTATAACCCATTAGAAGGTCCAGAACATTATAAAAAATTGGGCTCGTTTTTTTAGTGGTTTCCCATCAGGTCTAATCCACTAAGCAGATTTCTCGTCCCCAGTGTATTGGAACAGTTTTGACCAAAGCAATTTCTCCATATGGTTATGCAACGCAATGCAGTAGATAGGCGAGATAGTGTTGCTGAATTTCTTCCAGCACCACTGGTCCGTTTGTAAAAATTTTTCTCGCCATTGCACTTTGAGGTAAGTACGACGGGTGTGCTGATATGCTGAAGCTGATTTTGGAGGTAGTTTGGATAATATATCACTACTGTTTGTTTGACAAACGAAATTATTGAAATAATTGTATCTCTGCTCATTTAGACTGTCTTCCGATGAGCTAGGTTTGTAGAGTGCTAGGATGAAAAGTTCTTCAGCATTATCAATTTCTTCGTAAGTACTCAGCGTTGTTAAAAATATCTACGACATTATCAAGGTCTCTGTTGTTATTGAAAACTTGTATCGACTGGTGCTTTCCTTTTCCAAAGAACGCAGATGTTGTATCATAGCCACTTATATGAATAATAGCCACATAGCCACTCGTATGAATAAATAAAATTGATTCTTTACATTTGCCAAGGATACTGGATTGTAAAGTTCTTGAACTGTAAAATCGTTTCTTCACGTTGCCCTGTGCTTCTTTTAAGAACACAATGTCTTTATTTTCTGAAGTACGTGCTGTTAATGAAACAAGAAGGTCGACATCTTATCCAACAACGACAACCCATTCGTATTTTCAGTTTTTACAACTTTTAGAACTTTGTTAGAACAATTGACTTTGAATGTCTTCAGTGACTGGCATAATATATTGTGGACTCGTGGTGTAGTTACATATTTTTAAAAGTGCCACGAATTAAACCTGAACAGTGTCAATATTATATAACCTATGAATTGAACAGACATAAAATACACTGTATTAAAGAATTACTCACTGTCCGTCATCGAATTTATGCTATAAAATTGTGCATCAGCTATTAACATACTTAAGCCTATTTAACACGTAATCCTTGTTGCTTGATGAAAAATTTAGCATATCTATTCATTGGCGTTATCACTGTTCCCCGGGGACGCTGGCCCTTATGGATTTAGGAACCAGATATTTGCCAGATACGTATTTCTGTTGATTAATCTCCGGCTTCCCCTCAAAATAATAACACGACACGACTACTTACGGCAGAACAGCTTTTCATACTTTGGTTTATGTGGTCCTATCTAATAAGAGCGGCAACGGTCTAAGTTAATAGAGTCCTCACAGTTTAATTAAGACGTCGTTCTCTAGATGTACGCCGTAAATTTGCTCCTCTATCGTAAATCCCCTCTCGGCCAGACAGACAGTTCGAGAGAGCTGCTATGAAGCCCGGACGTTAGTTCGCTAATGGGTAGATTAAAAACAGAAAAAAGTACACAAAAATGTTATTTTGTAATACGTAAACCCCATAGGAATTTAAGGGGATTTCGTAACCGAAGTTTTTTAAATATCATATTTTTCCATAACACTTACAGACGACAAATTTAAAATTTAGGGAAATCTTTTTGTGTATTTACATTAAGTGGGGGGTTTATAAGAACTATATTTCAAGAAATATGTCCAAAATACTGTACAAATAGCTGCGGAAAAAATATTATGTAAGTTTATGATTATTTAATAAGTACGAAGTACGATATAATAGGGTGATGTGATTAGAATATAGCCCAGTCAGTAATACTTAAAAGAGGGAAACGAAAGGAACGACTACGAACTTACGACTTTGTGTGGAGAGCGGGGTGCAGGGACGTACGTAGAAAGTACCCTTTTTCGGGGTTTCACTGATATCTCGGAAATTATGCAACTGCAACTGTATTATAGAGGTTAATAAAATAAACGAAAATATTATCAGATTTATAGTAACAGGATTTGTTCATAGCGTTTTTATCATTTGGTACTTTCACCTGGAAAATTTTCCGGGAGTTTAGAAAATTGGTGTATCTCACCTCATATCTTTGCCGCTCGCGCAGCCATATTTCAAAAATGGCGCCTAGAAACAGATTTTTTGACAATATCTTCTTTCCAACTCATTTTACAATAAAAACAGTTATATAATGAATTAAACTGGACAAAATTTCCTATAATTTGTATAATAATCTTTTTTGTAAAATGAATAGTTTTAGCATGCGAGCACCGCAAAGTCTACTCCAACATGCGTTTCAATCAAAAAACTGATTTTCACACCTCTATGAGGTAGAGTAAGTGACGCATTTTTTTAATGGTGGTATCCCCAGTAGACCTAATCCACATGCAGTGCACTATTCCAAAATTTAGCGCATTCTCCTTTACTCCACTGTTCTTGAGGGAAAGGTGTTGCGAGTTCATCGTCCTCAGTACCGATCGAAACGTCACAGATATAAATGTCTTCCACATTATCAGTTTCATTGCAATCCGCTTCGTCCTCGATTTCATCATACGTTTGCTCGACAACAGTCTCCGTTCCTTCCTCTTCATTATCTTGTAATGGAATGCGGTGCACTATTCCAAAATTTAGCGCATTCTCCTTTTCTTCGCTTTTCTCGATGGACCAGGTTTTGCGAGTTCATCGTCTTCAATACCGATAGAAACGTCACAGATAGAAATTTGCTCAACATCATCCGCGATGGGACATCAATTTCATTGCAATCCTCTTCGTCCTCGATTTCATCATACGTTTGCTCGACAACAGCCTCTGTTCCTTCCTCTTCATGGTGATGGAACTTGCGATTTATCACAAGTACCACATACGGCGCACTTTAATCCAGCCTTTCTGCATCTACAGACACTGTCATATCTCTTTTTGCATTTGCAAGAAATTAGTTTTAACAAGGTTACCGGAGCTGGGGTGGGGGTTCTATTGTGGTGACAGGTATTAGCATATTCTTGTTGCTTTTGTATCCCCATTGATCTGCATTTTGTTCATTCCCATACCGCTGCTGAACCTGGTGATGGGTTCGGAACGAATGTTTTCGTGCTGCTGCTTCTGTTGTTGGTAGCGATGTAATATTAAATTAAATATTTTTTATTTTCTGATTTTGTGAAGCATGCATAGTTGTTTAATGATATACTTTACTTTTCATATTTTTTACACGACTGTAATCATACAATGTAAAAAGGAAGCGTTCTCTAGCTTTAGCTATGATCTCTGACATTTGATTTTACAGGAATAGGAAATCCGCTAGTGGTTAGATGAGGGTAGGTATTGGTCTGAGTTGTAAAACTCAGCTGTACTGACTTGGTCTCTTTTATTCTGATTATCCATCTATTGTATCATATATTTAGAATATTTAGGTGGTTTTGTCTATTTCCAAATGATACGACGGGATCGTCGTGACGTGTTGTTAGTATGAAAATATCATCAGCAAATGCTAAAATCACTGTATTGTCTGTTTCTGTTGTAAGATCCGTGATATGTATGAAAAATACGAGAGATCCTAGGAAGGTGCCTTGCGGAACACCTGACTTGATGGAGCGAAAGTTGACTGGATGAAAGTGAAAGTAAAAACAGTTTTTTCAAGAAAACTCCTGTATCGTGAGGCCACTTGTGAGGTGTCTAGAGGAGAAAACTAGGTGGTAAATTATTTATAATTTGTGCAGTTATTAAATCGTGTCCTGGGAATTTGTAGTTGTTTAGTTTTGTAAATACAGATTTGACTTCTCTGAGGCTTGGTCTTTAGATTAGATTTAGATTTAGATTGGCGGGGGCTATGCCCTTATGACGTATAGGCCTCACTATGGACCCGTCACGTCCCGCCTTTCGAGAGCTATATTAGTCCAGTTGACTTAATGAAGCCAACTAGACGGCTAGGACATAGCTCTCTAAGGTCCCTGGGTATCAGCATCGGTTGTCGCAGGTGTCGCATGCGTGTATGCAGGAAAGCGGGGCAATTCATCAGAACATGCCCCGCTGTTTCCTCATCTTCCAAGCATCCCCTACACTCAGGGTCTTCCACAAGACCCATTATGTAAAGGTGTCGTCGTAAGTGGCAGTGACCGGTCAGTAAGCCAGTCACTGTTCTTAAATTACATCTGCTTAGTTCCAGCAGGTCTCTAGTCCTCCCAGCGTCGCGTCGGGATCAGATATAAGTTCTTTAGCCTGCCTCATGCCTGGGGCAGTTGTCCAACAATGTTGAAACATTTACTGGGCTAAAGTCTTCATTGAGAGAACCGCTGTGCTTCTGGAGATCCCTACGAAGGGTTCAGGCCCAGTAGGTGTCTCTAAAGTGCCTAATTTGGCCAACTGATCAGCCTTCTCGTTTCCCGGTACACCAGAATGTCCTGGGACCCATTCAAGGCGTAAATTATTTCTCCGAGAGAGCGTCTCGAGGGCGGTCTTGCATTCCAGAACCAGTTTTGAGCGCACTTCTACGGAACTAAGTGCCAAGATGGCGGCTCTACTGTCGGAGCATATATTGATTCTACCAGTTCTTTGTGGACCAGCTAGCAGTTCCAGCCCACAAGATAGAATCGCAAACACCTCGGCCTGGAAGACAGTAGCATGTGCTCCCAGGGCAAAGTATTTCCTTATTTGATCAGAGTCGGAAAAGACTCCGGCACCCGACATTCCATCTGCCCTGGATCCATCCGTGTACCAGTTGATCCCGGTGCGGACTACTGTCGGGGCGTTCTCTATCCCCCACTCCTCGCGGTCGGGGATTACGACCTCCAGGAAGTTCGAGGGATATAGTTTAGTGGGAATATGGTCACCACTCATGAGTAACACTGGGCATCGCTCGGTGACCCAGTTCCACATGCGAGAGTGCCCAAAGGAGCACACCTGTAGTTGGTCCAGCGTACGCAGTCTATATACAGCACGCATGGCTTCCAATTTAATAAAAATTTGTAGTGGCATGAGATTTAATAGCACTTCCAGAGCTCTGGTGGGAGCCGTTCTCAATGCCCCAGTCATCCCCAAACACGCAAGTCTCTGGACCCTGTCCAGTTGCCTGTTCATCGAATTTCTTTCAACAGGGCCACCACACAATGGCCCCGTAAATTAAAATAAGTCTGACAATGGTGCAGTAGAGCCAGTGGAGAACCTTGGGATTAAGACCCCAGCTTCCACCAAAGGCCCTCCTACACGTCCACAGTGAGCACGTTGCTTTCCTAATTGGGCTTGGCTTGGCTTGGTCTTATAGATCTGATGAATCTTATAGGAGGAGATATTTCTTATGGTGCGTCCATAAGAAACTCATCAACGTCATGATTTATAACTACTGCTATTGCATCTACTGGTTCCAAAACATTTGATGGATGTATTGCAGAGGAATCAGCTTTTTATTTCTTAGAATGAGCTCCTTCATTCTGAGCGGAGATACTGGTGGAGTGAGTCTTCTAGTGGGTGGGAGTGGGATATACTAGTAATTTTTTTTGTGGCTTTCCATAAGCGATGATCAACCAACCGCAGACTACTTTTGGAGATATTTTTGAAAGTTTAAGTCTGGAGCATCTTTGAGTTCGGAATTGAGTTGTCTGGATTTCATGACTGAAAAATACATCTAACATACACTAAGTAGACATACTGAGGAAGTAATAAGAACAGCTACATCTGACGCAACTCTGTAAATTCAAAAATTGCGGACCGACGCGACGTTTTTAATGGAATGGCGCAATTTCATTTTGCATTTGGTTTAAGTGCTGTTATTTAATTTGCAGTGTTCAGAAAATATTTGTTAATTCTATTGCATAAATCAAGGCAGGAGAGACTATGTAATCGCATTTGTTAAGGGCACGCACGAACATTATCCGTCCGTGTTCATTCTAAAATTATATTTTTCATTTCAGGTGTTCCATTAAGCTTAATCACGCCATAATTCCCTTTAATGGCACTGAACGGAGGGGACACGTCTGTGTGTGTTCAGAATATCTCTTCTGTTTGTGCAACATAATAATTTAAATCCAGTAAAAATGTATCGTTATTTAGGGACTCTTTTGTGGCGGAGGTTTCTACACACTAAGATAAACCTAAATGTCTATTCGACCCTTTAATGTACTTTATAGCCGGGTTTAGCGTAACGTGCTTGCTCCAAGCTTAGATAAAGCAATGCTTTGGGGCAAAAATAGGCCACGTTCTACTAAACAGAGTGCACCATTGTTTCATACTGCTGAAACAATACTGCTTTAAGGTGGGACGGTTAAAGAAATGCTCATAAAATAATCATTCCAATGTTTCCACCAATTCCAGTAAAATAATAAAGCTTTGGAATAGTTGGCATAAAATACATATTTTTACTGGTGTTGTAATAGATGCATTGTGGCACTAAGCAATGTTTAGAATAATATCTGCGTTTGGCATCTGATATCTTCATTTCACTTCGTCATAAACTTGGAATGAATAATAACACAATAATAATGCATGATACTAGGCTCCTAAACCCAGTGGCGGCTCCTCGAGGTGGACAGTGCCCACCCTAGGATTTGAGGTATAAAAATACCAGAAAAAACATTCAAATAAATTTTTCATTTATCATGTAGAATGTTCAATATGTTTTAATACAATAGCATAACAGATTTTAAAAGTCTTAAGTAAGATTATAAATAGAAAGTATATTATTCGGCCGCCACGTTTCTGAAGTGGCAGAGTAACTATTTGCTGAACTTAACAATAAATATTAAATACCTTGGTTCTAGATGAAATACTAGATGAAATTTTAAGTCCCGTACAATTGAAGTGATACGTAATTATAATAATAAAAACTTTATTATTATAATTACCACTGGAATCTGGAATCTGGAATATGTCCGGAGTGCGAATCAGAAATCCGCTGCACTTAGGCCCCATTGGGCCCCTTGTGCTTCCTCCGTGAGGGAAATGTCTCCCTATCCGTCCGTGAAGACATAGTTTACACCTTCAACGCCGGCCTCGTCTTCACCAGTAGTATGTATGGTGTAAGGTTTATCAAAGACAAGCCGAGGCGGAATACCATCTGCACATGCCTGTAAAAGGGGTATCTTTCTGACAGCCTCAGTCCACAGGCGGCTTCTGGTTTGGCCACAGCTTGCGTTTGGTAGTATGCCAACGGATTTAAGGCGAGTCATGGTAGTCAGAGCCACTTCTTCTATATATAATTACCACTAAATTGGACGGGATTTAAAATTGTATCTAGTATTAGAACCACGGTTTTTAATATTTAGTAAAAACCAATTCATCGAAGTATTTATTAAAACCTACTTATGGGTTAGGTGTGTAGGAAACTAACTATCTAGTAGCTTATCTCTAATTTAACAAGTAACAAGTAATAAAACTAATTAAGTAACGATGTCCCATAAATCAAGTAGTGAGAAATATATTTTTTGATTTTCAATTAAAACAGGCAGCTTCTTAAACCGACTTGAACAGAAATTCACCGCAAGCACGCCTGTTTTATACATTATTTTGTATATTATTCTCACGGGCATGCCCATCGGAAACCTCTTCGTATGGATCCGATGTGTCCGGCGCGGTTTGAGTGATATGACGTCCACGATTCGCGCCCTTCAGCCCCTAATTGGTGATTGGTGTTACAAAGTCACAGGACTAATGATTCAAATTTCACTGTTTTAATTTTAGATCACAGTTGTATTGTGCAAATACAAGATACAATACCCGGTAGTGTATGTGGATATAGTTTTTCCCTCGATTTTTCGGCTTTTTGTCTTGTCGGTCATGATTGACATGTTTAATTAGGTACCTACTTACCTTACATATTTAAATATTTCTTATCATATTCGTATTTTGTTATTTTTTTGCGTTGTAAACAGTGGCGGAATCATGGAAATCATGAATCGTGTAAACATGAATCATGCAAACAGTGGCGGGTGAGTGTGAAACTGTGCGAGAGGTAGGTACGTTCTGATATACCTACAAGCTGTCCTTTTTTTCAAACACGCTAACTAATGATATCAAAGATTCAAGAAAAAGTTTGTTGTTTTAAAATTCGAAAAGTAAATTCACAAACTAGAGTTAAATAAAAAACAAAATACGTCAAGGAAAATTAAAATTCCTTGAATCATTGATCGTAAATTTGACAAACGAAATATTGGTTTATAAAAAAGAGTTAACAATCTAATAAAATATATTGTTTATTGGGGTTGCTTTTTTTACCCCGTTGCATCTCAGGGTTATAAAAATTGTCACAAACTGTCATTTGATTAGTGCAAGTTGCCCGCTAAATTTCATTATTCTAAATTCTTCCATAGTAGAGAAAATAAATAAAAACAATTTTTTCCCGAACTTGGAGGGGAAGGGGTTTCTGGAAGAAAATATATGAAAGAGTCACCTTATTTTTTGCTGAAAAATCACCCCTTGAAATGTTTTGCATCAATTTATAAACACCCTATATATACTAAAGAACATCACCCTGTCTTACCAGTCTTACAAGACAAACTTATAATTTAAAAAATAAAATTTCCTACCCCTTGACCCGATTTTTATGACGCCGACGGTACCTATGCATAGATTTCGATATCCTGATCAACATTCTCAAAATGCAACCTTATGACTTGATATGAAAAACCTAATTCGGTATATCCCACTGATCTGGGAAATTATGGATCGTATCCAGCAATAATTGTTTTGTAGGAAATTTATTTAACACATATTCTCAAATTTTGTGACTGTATGAAATAGAAATATTTTTTTTGTTGAACAATAACTCACTGTGTGCTAAATCAAAATTAAAGACAATAACATTTTAAGTAACCTTCACTAGTTTGTCTATGTTTCGTACTTCGTAGAAGAGGGAGCATCTGCTTCACCTACTATGATCATTAAGACACTTTTTCGATTTTCCTCTAAACTTATATTACATTTCAGCTCTATTTACTTTTGCGGTGCTAATTTTCCAGGCAATGAACAAATCGTTTGCGCTTCCTACCATATCTTGTCTTTACCTTGAGGAGCGATGTTTAACTTCTTTGTTATTCGAAATCCATTACGTAGAGGGCAGCATTTAGATTTCGCTATAACCATGATGCGTCGTTGTTAATTTTAACTTTTAGAAAATAAAACAAAAGGTATATGACAAAAAGCAGACATTAATGAAATTTATGACGCATTGAACGCTATTCAGGTACCGAGGCAAATATTTTCATGTTTACGAAAAGAACAATAAGCAAAACAACAAAATACGTAATAAAAGTATAGGTACATTTCACCTGAAAATTCAGAAATAAAGTTGGATGCTTAATGTTGGGCAATGTGCAACACTAAGTTCGTTTGTCTTTTAATAAAGATTAAGTTTCGATTTGTAGTTGGTTAATTAGGAACTGTCTGCCAAGAGTGTTTATCTGTCACGTGCTTGGTGCACGTGATAGAGACAGGCTTTGCTGCAGCATCGAAAAAGTTAATTGAGAGATAAAGCTGGCACTGTAACAAAATACCTTAAATACTTCATATGTTTGTTAATTTTTGTTTAATAGTAAATTAAGTGATGCTCTGCTTTTCATCTTTGACGTAATGATATTTTGCAATAAAGTGATACCAATATCCTTAAAAAAGAATAGGTTATTAATGCAAGAAGTCTTGTCTCCAGAAGAACTAGAAAAATTTCTCACGAAGCAGCAGGCAATAAATATATTTAGCAGCTAAAGCAATTTTATTGTGGTAGACATTAATTTAGTTACACAACCGTTTACTGAATTATTATTGGTAGGTGGCTTTAATCTTTGGTATACCTGAGGCTTGCCAACGCTATG
Organism: Tetropium fuscum; assembly: GCA_964058915.1. Classification (NCBI taxonomy): domain Eukaryota; kingdom Metazoa; phylum Arthropoda; class Insecta; order Coleoptera; family Cerambycidae; genus Tetropium; species Tetropium fuscum. The sequence continues at coordinate 359,857 of CAXKVY010000018.1, read as the reverse complement.
AACTGCAAATATAAAGCTATATAAAGGCTGTTCATAAAGGAGAAATACTTGTCGTAAACATTTCTAATATATTCACAATAAAAGAATTTTCCAGACTCATAAATCACTACGAATTTCTTCGACCATCAGAAGTCGTTCAGACATTTTTTTTAATTATTAAAAATAAAAATGCAGTTTTCAAATTAATTATGTGGCAATTTAATTATTACGAAATCTATTGCAGTGTACTTAAATTTGCGAGAACTTAATTTGTTCCTATATAGGCCATATAGTCACAGCAAATTAGGCTTTTAGGAGAAATAATTTATAAAGTTTTAAAAATTTGAGATGCCAGCTCCTACTTTTATTCTTCACTTAATATCTGCGGATGTCAAAGGAGTTGTGGAAAACGATGCGGTTGTGCTAAGGTTGGATTGAAGTGAATAATGTGCTCCAATTGTCATGGTCAATGATGTCTTAATTCAGTGGTAGCAGAATAATTACATGAAGATAATCCAATTATTGAGTAAACAGTAGTTAGTGTTTAATGGATTAGGCCTCGTATTTATACAATATTATATATGTATAGATCTATTTTTGCCTTACGATTAAAATAAAGCAAGTTCTTGAGTAAAAACTCTTTTTTTGACTCTGCGTCTCCATTGCTAGAGCTCGTCTCGGTGTCGCTTGAAAACACTTTCACAGCATGTAAATAAAGCGTATAAAAAACCATAAAGTCTTTATTCCCATTTATAAACGTTTTTATCCTTTTTTCGAAGTGCCGCTTGGCCTAAAGTTAAATGAACTAATTTGATCACGTAGTCACAGCTTGTAATAATTTATGGAGGCGTTTTATTCCGAAATTTTGCGTGTCCATAAACGTGTGGTGTTTTTGTGAAACTACCACCCACATCTTCCCCAAATAACAATTTGTAGCTACATCCTTGATTGCTATGAACACAGGGTTAGGATATTTGCACAATCCTTGCCAACAGAACGCACGTCGTTCCCTAAGTACACTCTTGCGGTGGTTCGGCTTTCTTGATACAACGCGCCCGATGCATTAATCTTGTTGCGGCGCAAATTTCATCGCTAAACATCTCAATTTGTCACGCTTACAGCCAGTTGGGGATTTAAATTATACAGAGAATCAAAATACTGCACATACGTCGTGTTCTTAGCGAAATTATGGGTAGTTAAGTAGAGTGCAAAATACGGTTAGCTAATGTTGTTTACTTTATCTCGATATTATTTCGGGTACGAGTCTCCCGGTTTCAGGTCTTATTTGTCTTTTAAAGTAGGTAGGTAGGTAGCGCAAGGTAAATGTTGAGTATAAGCGTAACATAATTTTCTGTTTGCCAATGTGACGAAATACACTTTAATCAGAGTTATGATGTTGTTTTAATACCACATTTAAGTGAGCAGCTCTCATTATCTCCGGCAAAATAATTAATGCTTTGATATATTCTAACAGATATGATACCTACGTAAGTACACAAAGCTAAAACTAAATTGTCTAATTAGTTTTCTCTCGTAGTTCTTAAATGAGGTAGCTTAAATGAACAGCTGAATAAGATAATAAAGTAAAAGTAAGTAAGTAAGTAGTTTCTTTTTGAGTCAGAAATTTTCTTTTAATGGCAATAAAATTGAAAATACAGGTGGGTCATATGTCGATATAATATGTTTGTTCTTTGGTTAGTCCTTTCATATTGTGAACAATCAAGTACATCTTGACTAAATTCATCTTAGCCGTGACCTTGAGGTGGGCCGTAGAACCGTCACCGTCTCGACGCAACGGAGCGCCTCTAAGTAACTCATGCGCGGTACTAGTCAGTTGGTAAATAAACATTCCCGTGTTGATTGTTTCGATAAACTGCTTATTAGAAGAAAAGTAATATTTATTCCATAAACTTTGGTAAAAGGAAAAAAATGTTGGGAAATATATGATAAATCGTGAGTAAATATAAAGAAGGAAACTTCGGACGTGTCAGAATAAGAACCCGGAATTGACATTTTACTGCTCTCCAAATCGTGATTATGATGCGTTATCGTTTTCTTTCAGACACAATGCTTCTTTGCCATGAATATGAGACACGGAACAAACGATACTTTGGTCTGCAGGTCTACGATTTTGGTCTTCTCGCAGCTGTGTGAGCGCTTGATTTCAGCTCTAGTTGCCAGTGTTTTGATAACAGCTCTAGTTGCCAGTGTCAACTATCCCATCGGGGCTACACGCTAAATAAGGTTTCAAAGAGCCAATTAGCTCAACTTCATGAACTTGGTGTCCATATTTTTCCTCAAATTATAATCCATATCGATTCCATATTGCATAGCAAGTGATCCTGTTTCACTGCAAGTGATCCTGTTTCTTCGTTCTTGGTACCACGTAGAAACATTTCATTGTCCAATGGAATTGAATGCGATATCCATCCACTTATCTTCATTGACTTCGATTTCCTCACATTGACTTAAATACTCTCTTCGAAATTTTTGTAAATTTGCAAATCAGGTCTTGAGTAATCGAACATTCATAAGCATTGTATGTTTTAAAGTTTTCGGAGCCCTTCGGTAAAAAAATAATTTTCTGTGAAACATTTTTTCCAAATTTCTTTTGTCCTCGTTCTCGCCCTTCCCTTTCGTTAAATAATTCGATTTCTTTCTTAATAATTTAAATTCGTGGAGAGTCTTCAAGTAAATCCTGTTCAGAAATGTTTGGCAAATCATTGAACTTTTTGAACAAATGTTCTCCACATTTACAAAGATGCAAATGCTGCTTGGAGCATGTTTGCAAAAACTTTTTACTGCCTTACAATTGCATGTTCCAAATTTCGTTTTTTCTAAATCAATTTGTTGTTTTAACAGACAATGTTTACATTAAGTAAAATTATTATAAAATTGCAACGTTTACGAATATATTAGAAATATTTTACGTACGTTAATCGTAACATTAGTGCCATTGTTATTATAATTGAGGAAATACCTGAACTTCCGGAGTGTATTTTCATTTTTTCGAGGTATGAAGAGAGGTATATTAAACCTACCGACCGGAGTAGACGTTTTTCCATCAATGTTTGCAAGATGTAATAGACTCAAATGGCGCCTGGACGAAATATTAATTTTATACAGACCTACTCGCGTTGGAGTTTTGTAGTTTTAAGTTACTTAATTTATAATTTAGTTTATTTTGAACATTTTTGGGACGTTCTTTGTTAATTTGGATTTTTTTTGATAAAATAATAATACACTTTTTAATTTTGATAAGTAATAATTAGACAATTGTGAATGTCATAATGACACATCACATGAAGCTCAAATTTCAAAGTCAGTTTTATAAAGATCAAATATAACGAAATCTGATATAAGAGTCGTGCACTTTCAAATGGCCGCCTGAGTACCTGGTGCCCTGGGTGGACAGTATGAACAGTATCAATATTTACCGTATTGTATTTTTTTTATTTATTGTCTCTTCAAGATGCATACAATGCATATTATTAATGGAAAGATGCATTTTTTCAAAATGAATTGATCAATTTAGTTCACAAAGTTTATAGACGCTCTTACGAATCGACCTGGACTATACGAAAGTTTATATTATCATATTATATGCAGAGCTATTATTATCTATGCAGATTGTAGATATACTGCTTCCGGTATCTCGTCTGCATAAAGTTCCTAATATAATTCGAGCTAATGTAGCATATACGCTTCTGTGCACGCCGTCCACCTGTTGAATTTTCAGGAATGTATGATTGCCTGAGTCTGGTCCGGGAGAAAAGTTCAATTTTGTTATTGCATATTATATTCTAGGAGTAGATTGCACATGAAGTTTATTTACTAGATGAGTTTTACATGAAAATTGCTACCCATAAAAATAAAATGTTTTGCGAGTTTGCAATTAATTCATATTTGAAAGTTGAAAATGTAAACTTATGTATGCTGTATTTTCACTTTTAATTATGTATTAGACTATTAGGGTTGCATTATTTACATGTAGTGTATCGATCGTTGCGGAAAATTTCATCGGTTCTGCAAATGAACTGAGTAAATAGAACATGATGCAACAATCGCAGGAATTATGGTAGTCCAAGTCAACGAAATGGAGGGAAATTAAAGGAACATACGTTTTGGCTTTGAGACTTTGTGCTAGTACCTGTGTGCTAGTCTAAAATTGCATCTGTGTAAAGGAAAGCCTGCATATTAACGGGTAAATTACGCTGTTATAGTGGCAGCAATCAAGTTGAAAAGGGAAAGCAGATACATTTGGAAAAGGTGCAAGAAACAAGGAATTTTTGTAGACGCCTCCAAGTAGGTAGAGAGACGAAAGAAAAGTTATCTCCACTACATTCAAATACCTACCACCCCAAACTCATTGTGTCTGAAATAGGTTGGGCCAGTCAAATAGTACAGTAGAAATCGCTAAAATTCAAACTAACGGCTAATTCTGATTTTTGAATATGTTGTTTGGACCACTACCAGTATTTCGTATCCAAGCTTCGAAAGACCTGTGCTATCCGCGACATTTTCGCGGTTTTTGCGGTATTTTCAGTATATCTTCTAAATTATGGGTTTGTCCATAAAACATGTTATCACGTTATTAAAATAGATTCAATTTTCTACAATTTGAGATTAGAACTAGCTCTGTAGGTATAACATTTACCAAGATACAGCCCTCCAAAAATTTATGTTTTTCCAAAAAAATTACATTTTTAGATTTGGTCAAATTTCGGGGGAGAAATTTTACGGGTAAATTCATAGGGGAAGATGTTGTAGCGAATATCATTAGTTTTAATTTATGCATAGAACGACGTCCGTATGGGTCTGATAGTTTCCTCACAATGCTTAAAAATAAATATAAAAAAGTCCAAGTATAATGTACTTACATTTCAATTTCTTCACGCAATGCAAATTTAGTTTATTTCATATTTAGACAAATTTTACTATAATGCGAAACATATACAGATTATACATATAACCTGCAACATGATGCAGTCACACAAATAAGAAGTTATTTTAATTTCTTCACGCCCTGCAGATTTACTTTATTTCATATCTGCGGAGTTAGATTCTGGTTTTTTAATTAATTTTTTTGTGGCCACCCTCTGGAAATGGCCACGAGCCGCCACTTTATATCATATTTATATGATATACATAATATATCAATTAATAAAAATGTTTAATTACATTGTAAATATATTATTAATAGGATAAATATATATTTCTTGTCGATATATATATATGAGAATGGAATTCACTTTTTTTAGAAAAAATGGCAGGCCTACGGACGTCATTCTGTGCTTTAATTAAAGCTAATTACATTCTCTATATCTTCCCCTGTGACTTTACCCGTAAAATTTTCCCGATTTCCGTGACGAAAGTTGACCAAATGTTCAAATTTCACTTTTTTTGAAAAAGTTACCAATTTCTTGAGGGCTGTATCTTGGTAAATGTTGTACCTATAGAACTAGTTCTGGTATCAAATTGTAGTAAATTTAATATACTTTAAAAAACTTTATCTATCTAAGCAAGTTTTATTGAAATATACTTTGCTAAGGTCACGAGGGCAATCCTTGAAACCGACTTACAACAAGTTTGAAGTTAGGAAATGCAGCAAATTAGGAAATGTGAGCTCTTTATATTCCGGAGGGTGAACAGAAGAGCATGATTTTCCTGATAATTCCCACACGTAGTTTTCCCTATGTGACGAAATATCCTATGTGTATAAGGACGAAAATTGTAGGGAATTAAATTCCAAACAACTGATCATTACCATTTTTTTATGCGAAATGAAAATTAAACGAGTTATTCAATAAATAAAATTTACCCTTGAATTCAAGATGGCGGCTGAAGAAAGGAAGTTCAATTATCGAAACCAGAAATGTAGCCTGCCAGTGTCCCAACGATTCGCAAAGGAAAATCGTTTGCTTTCTCTTTTCCGTGTCAGCACATTTTTTGGTCTATTTGGCCTTGACTATAAAGAATATTGGTGTCACAAAGGTCTCTTTGATATCGATAATTTCATTTGCATTTCCTCCTTATATTAATATACTTGGCCCGTGATTGTCTTTCAAATATACAGTCGCGAATCTAAATAAATATATTTAGCATTGTTTATATTACAGCTCAATCTCTCTCTGCATCTTGTAATAATTATTCTGAGCGGCTATAGAAGCTTAATAATGTCTTGACCTTTAACGCAGCTAACGGCGTAGAAGCTTGTTCATCTAACTCTCATATATAATGTAGAATTTGAGTAGATGTCGAGCAATTACGAAAATCTATATATCTATCTGTAAGATACTTTATCTAGTCTAAGTCTAATCAATTCCTCTACCTACGATATACTGATGAGAGCCAATAGCTCGAAACTAGTCTGCACCACTTGGTGGAGGTATTGATGAATGACCATACCTATCATATAGGATTTGCAGGTGTAATTCAATGCAGGAAGAGTATTGACTCTCTGAGTAGTTGTTACTTGTAAATCCATTCAGTAGTCTAAGACAATTAAGCTTCTAAATTTTAAGCATATGCCTCTAGATGCAATAGATAAACGTAACTACTTACGGAGTTAACTCTCTCAGTATAACACAGTTGGGAACCGATTAAGTGTAAAAACGCAAGTAATATACTAAGAATGAAACCTTCATGATGTACGGAAATTAGATGTAAGCAGAAAACTTATTCTGTACGCCTCGTATTACTCCACTCCTCCAGTGCCGCCCACTCTTACTTAAGATTAGTAAATTATAATGAGAAGTGATGTGTGAACATGTGTGAGTTATTAGTTCGCACATGACCGACCCAAACAGGTACAAGGAACATTTACCACGTTAAATTAGCACTTCATTAGGCTAATAGCCAGTTTGAGATGAAAGAAACACATAAAGCAAACGTTCTAGCGCGGGAAACAAATAGAGTTGTTGAGCTGCTTTTGAAACATTATTCCTTTGTAAGGAAACGAAACATTGGTCTATGAATATTAGTTTTCATTACCTAAAGAAGTAGATATTTATGTAAGTTCATTCCACTCTATATTCAGAAGCCTCGCCAAAGTTCACGTTGAACGTTTTCCTCGTTAGTTTTCCATTTGAATTTAAATAAATGTAATTAAAAATCCCGTCTTAACCCCAGACATGAATACACCGGGTTATTATTTACCTATTTTTAGATTATCTACCTATTATTACGTATCTATAATTTGCTTCACTATTCACAAATAAAGTTCTTAGAAGTCACCAAAACGTTGATGAAACTGCAGCTGGTTGAATGTGCGCCAGAATGTTCTAACTACATTTTTATAGATTACGATTTTATGATTACGATACGACTTTCATCCGAGTATCAGCATAAAGATCTGACGATCTAGCAAATAAGATTTTAGACCTATGCAATATTTCCCATCCCAAAACCCACTGAACCAAAAATAAACTGAGGCGTTATCACCCCATACTTCTATATGCAAAAGTCTTAAATTCCTTAATACTATTCCAAATAATGGAGTTCACAGGAAAAAATAATAAAGTCACATGATATCTTCTGTTTTGCTTTCTATCATACTCTACCATGTTGCAGCTATAGTGCCATAACGGCCACACGGGCTCTCAATATCTTATTTGTTATTCAATATCATATTTATTATGTGGTATTATTCTAAAGTAAACTAGTTCACGCGTTGTAAACATATTTAGTAAATTGCCGACTAAGACATTCATTAGATCAAGGCCGACTTAATGTAACTATTGTGGATGTATACATAATGACCTAGATAACCTTATATAATGCGGTAACTAGGTCGCCCGCATACATTCTGCAACAGTCTGTAACATGCTGTGATCTATCCATGATCAGTATCATCAATTGTCCATCAAGAATATATCGTTGTTGATTGTTCCTGGTGAGTTTTCGTTAAAATGCCGTCCATCTAACTACTCTTGACCCGGTACACCCCCGTACCTGCCGACCCGACGAGGTCAGCTTTACGTAGCTTATTCGGATACGTGAGCTCATCATATTTTCAGCAAAGGTCATTTCACATATTTTGTCTCCCAGAACTTCGAAAAAACCGACGACATCGGGATCCTGGATTGTTATTGAAACTCACCAAAGCAGATTTTCCTAAAAGAAACATTAATAGCTATTTATGTAACCAGTTGGGAAAATTTCTCTGAATTTTATGTTTAAGAACAATAAGTAGGCTGTAAGGGCTGACAGCTTGTCACTTTCATAGCTTGTCAGTTGCATAAATGTCTATATAATTGCATAAAATTTTACTTTTCGTAACTGGCTGTGAAAAGTAACGTTTCCTAAAGGCAAAGGGTTTTGAGAAGTGTCACTCTAAATGTCAAAATTAAAAATAATTATTTATTCGTACATCACAGATGTCCCGCAAGGGCCATCATCCTGGGGCTGATACTATTTAACTTGCATATAAACGATATGCTACGTCTACTGGACCGCAGGGTGACCACTGCTCTTTACCCAGATGACACATAAGCATAAGGATGCTAAACATAACATAACGTTAAGCATTCAGATATCTATACATTTGTAAAAGATTTCCAATTTTCTTGTTAATTGTGAAAAATTAAAAACCTGGGAAGAAGGCGATTATGTAAGTATCACAAATATGTACATTGAGCAAGTGTACTGAGATGTACTGAGCAAGTGAAAAATCTTAATATGTAAATAATATAAAACAAATTAGGAAAAATCGAAGCACAATTTAACTGGGTCTCTTTCTCTTGAGCCGGGAGAATCCGGCTTCTGGCACCACCATAGACACTGATCACAGCACGAATTGCGAATCACCCCGTCTTCGTCATCAGCTTCCTAAATGTCCGATAAAGCGTCTGCAAGGGATGTGGGAAAGAGCTTGTCTTTTTCGGCGTCGCGTCGTCCTCGTTCAAAATGGGCACTCCGTTTAAACAGTGACCCTGGCAGTTTTGACATAGTGGAGAGCAACTAATCGCTTCCTTTTTATACCTGCACCTAGTCAATTATCAAATCAAATTGGCTGCAAAAAGTCATTAAGAAGTAAGCAACTAACAACTCTCGTGTCAGTTGTAATTTGGCAACCCTGTTAACGATGTTTTGTTTTGGGTTTTAGTATAGGACGCCGCCACGGGCCAACAAAAACACCTCTAGAGGGGATATTGTTATTACACGCGCGCTTGCCTAGTTCCTAATCGATTCTTGATCTTTTTGAACGGTTTATTTGTTGTGGTATTATATGGTATAATGCCCCAAAAGTATTGTGTTCCCGGTTGTACAGGAAATTACGAAACCAGTAGAAAAGTTCGGGTGTTTCGTTTTCCCAGAGACGAAGAGTATGGCAGAAAATGGCTCTCTGCAATTCCACGTGAAAGTTTTGTGCCGAGTGACACCTCCCGAGTGTGTGAGTGCCACTTTGAAAAGGAAGATTTTATTTACATAATTTCCCAATGGGATACCAAAACTGGTGGGATCGTTTCAGTTATTTTAGTTTTAGCTCGGTTAAAAGAAACTAGCGTACCAAGTAAATTTCCGAACTGTCCCAAATACTTGTCAAAAAAAATTTCGTAGCGAAAAAACAAACACGAAAAACTTACAGAATTACATGAAATACATTTTCAGACATACATACAGACATGTCAAAGCTTAACCATGTTTTGAACTTTATGTCCAATGTACTTAAAAATAGAGGACGAAAATGTTTCACAAGAAATTGAATTTATTTATGATCAACTTAAATTGCGAACATTATCAAAAGAACGTTATAGATATTACTACTATGGTTTTTTGTTTAATTTTATATACAATTAGTCCTCATGCATATAGATACTTACGAAATCATGGACCTATAATTTTGCCCCATTCCGAAACAATCAAAGGAGTCTGTAATGGTTTTCTAACTGATCCTCATATTGATGAGAAGAAAACTTTTTTAACATATGCACAAAAAATCTTTAAATATTTAAAAGACCAAGACAAATATGTTAGTTTACTAATGGATGAAATTCACATTGATCCATATTTAGATTATAAAGGTGGTAATGTTGTAGGAGCTGCAATAAATAATAACGATTCGTTAGCGACATCTGTGTATACATTTATGATTACTAGCATTTGTTCAAATTTGTTTGTTCAAGTTTGTTGGTTCAAAGTTGTTTATATTGCTCCTGTGTCTAAAATTAATCACCAATTACTTTTCAGTTTTCTTAAAACAATTAACCATCTAGACTCTAATAATTAGACACATGTAATCTTGACTGTATTTCGAGACAGTTAACAGTTAACCATTTAAATTATTCTTTACCTGTGTTTCTCATAGACTCCGATAGATGTATGCCGTAATATCTTTGTTTAGTTTGATCTTTTTATTGATCTCCAAAACTACATTAAAACGATTTCAGACATACCTACCAAAATAAGTAAATAAAGCCCGTAATAACATAAGTATCTCGTAGGCCTCCGGATGGTGACGTCACGAGGCAGCACTTTGTCCTTGTATTAGAGGTGTTGTTGTGTATATCGATTTAAATAATCGTTCAGATATGATAAACAAAATAAACAAAAGTACCTAATCACAGGAGTGCAACTATATAACATTATAAGCAACATTATATAACATTATAAGCAACTACTTCTATTTGATAAGTTTACAGAACCACAATAACCAACATGTAATGAAATATAAATATAATGTAATTCTAACATAAAACAAATGAAACATAATATCATTCACAACACTTCCCCAGATCAAAGGTCTATTAGCATCTTTGATGGGGTGGCATTTCTCTAAAATGTTATTGTATATTATAAACATATAACTTCACTGCTACATTATTTGACTTTGAAATATTATCGTGTATTAAGTTCACATAAACTCTGATACCAGAAGAGCATAATTCAATTATTATCTGACCCCACTTATCTCTGTCTGAAAGTGTATTTACACGAGTATTATTATCAAGCAGGCGCTTGGTGGGCTCTCTACGACTCCGAGACCAGCTGTGAATTTTTCCCTGATAAAGCATTAATAGTCCGAACCGCCCCGTATCGGTTGTCGTCCTAGTAAGAACGCGTCTGCCTCCAGACGCTCTTGTCAATGTTATTACATATCGCACGTCGCGAGATATCGCGCAAGCGCCCCCAGTACTTGACGGCGGGCCAGTAGCGGCGTCAGTCCAGTGCGGAGCGTCGAGACGACCGGTATGTGTTAGCCCGGCGTCGCCAAGCAGAGCGCGACTGGCCACAAGGTATATAAAAACGGCGCTAGAAATGCTGCTGATGCTGTGCTAAGATTGCTTTCTCATGGTGTTTATTGTACAGCGGGTTTTTTTAATGGTTCCCAAAGGGTCCCCTTTATAACACGAAAATTTTCGAAACAAACGAGGTTTTTCGTATGTTTCGATTAAAAACAAAGTCGTGGGTGAGCTCCTCTAACATCTAAAGTGCAAACAGTCTTGATAAAATTTCATTAAAAAGTGCCCAAAAAATATAAAGAGAATACTCGAAGTCAGCAGATAGTTTTTCATGTGGCTATGATTCTGAGGCATCTCAATTACCGTGAGTTACTGACAAACATAGTCCTTGTTTACACGAGAAATATTTCTACTAAAATTGTGGAGATATTTTAATCTAGATATTTGGCAGGTGTTTACATTGTCATTTCCTGTGCTATCAGTTTAATCGAAATTTGACCGTGTAATAATTATTATGCACTTAAATGTGCACGACAATGCAATAAAATCTGTACGTGTGTCGTTATGTGAACTATAAAATACGCATAAAGCGAAATGTGTCACTATGTAAACAGACGTAAAATTGAGGATTTCCTCAGCGCAAAATTTTAAGAATTATTCATTTATCCGATAGTCTTTCGAAAACGTTTCTCAATGTGTTCATATTTCTTGATCGGAATTGGGTCAAACAGCAACGTAGATAATAGATAATGACAATGAATTAATAACTTGTTAAGCGGTGATGATGGTAACGCAGGTATTTTTAATGTTTGATGTTCATGTTAAACACAATTCTCGGTTAGTACAAATGTCATAATTTATTCAGTTTCAACATTTCTGCTGTTTGTGGTATATAAACAATTGTACTATAATAATTTCAATTGGCGTGCTCTAAATAGTTGTCTGTACGGAATTTAATAGCCAAAGACTCGATAGGTATAATTTTAATTATCAAAAATAATCATATCAAAGCAATTTAAAAAAATTGTATATAAAAGCTTCAAAGAGTTGCTCGAAAGGGAGTATCTAAAGAGAAAGGATCCGTAATTTTGGCAAATAATTAATTAATTGTGGACGACGACGTTTTCCGCGAAGGCATATATTTTGAAGGTATAATTTTTAAAATTACAGTGATACTAGTTGTTTGCACCTCCCTTAATATTGTGTATCTATAAAAATGTAGAAAATACCCTTAAGGTATACTTGCAAATTATTGACAAAATCTACGATCAGTTAAATATTTTAAAGGTTGTTTCTAATGTTTCACTATTTTTTCGGCATACAAACATAAATTATTTGTTATAAAGAAAGTTATTTTAGGTAACATTTACATGTTAGAAATATATTGGGTCTAATAATATGAGTATGATATTATTAATTATATCATTAATATTCTTATTTCGTATTATTGGGAAAAACTAAACAAATAAGTCAAAACTAACGCAAAGGATGTATAATATATATAATATAAATCGTTTCTTATTAAAACATACTTACAAAGGCTTACTATGTCAGCATCCAAAATGTAGATTGACAAAATCGTTTATAGTACAAATTTTGGAAAATGTTTCTCTCAATATATCGTATTTAAATTTGGAACATTTTAAGTAGATATGTAATATTATTTGATATATCAATATATTATTTTAAAATATGATATATATATATATATATATATATATATATATATATATATATATATATATATATATATATATATATATATATATATATATATATATATATATATATATATATATATATATATATATATATATATATATTATCCTTTCACTTAAAACGTGTAAATAAATACCTTCTTTATATTAATTTTAAGTGTACCTTATTATCAGAATTCTTGCGAGTGTTGAGCATCGACAAAAGAAACAAAATTTAAAATTGAATGCATTGCACAAAAACGAGAAATATTTCTAATATTTGGCCATGCTCCCGTTTCTTGTTATAACTTCACTCGAACGGCGTTGCATCCAATGAACTTGTTGTCTCACAAAATCTTCATCTCGCGCCAACTCTTCCCGTGCGTCTTCAACAATCCTCCACAATTGTTCTGCTTTCTGTGCACGACAATTTCGCCTAAAAACAATTTTAGTTAATCGGCCCCATACATTTTCAATTGGGCGCAAATCGGAAGAATGAGCAGGCCGGAGCAAAACTTCAATATTATTGTTTTGAAAACACTGTCTTAACATTATGTGTCATATGAACCGGAGAATTATGCTGCTGATAAAATTATTGTTTGGGTGTAACTGTTTGACTAACGGCATCATTAGGTTCTCTAATATCTCTCTATAGTGATTAACATTAAAACGTCCAGCTAATCCATATTCCAGAATAGCTTATCCATCCCCAAACGTTAATACCAAATCTCCCAGATCATTCAAGTGTCTTTCTTGTTGCGGAGAATTCTGCGGCCTATAATCTCCAATATTATGACCATCATGGGTAGCCTGGAACATCTTTTCATCGGTAGATACCACTCCTTTCCAAATTTGTAATTCTATAAATGTAGTTGATAGCAAATAACACACGAGATTGTTTATTTTCTTCTATTAGTAAATGAGTTCTTGTGTGAGTAAAAGCTACTTTACTTCCCTTATCTGAGGATTTTAGTCTTCTGCATGCTGTGGATTGGGAACCATGAAAATGCGTATCAACCTTTGCTTCCATCGGATTGATAAAAGGGTTTTACTCAAGGTATTCTATTAGAGCAGTATCTTCTTTGATATTGGAAACCCTAGGCGATCAGATCTTGGTTTCCGAGAAATTGTGACGGCTTTTTACCCTAAACACCGTAGCTTTTTAACCATCCTCAATTTTGCTATAATTCGCATTTTCGTTCCATCGCATCGTCTAAATGGCGCGGCATTCTGACAGAAAGAAATATTAGAATCAATTATTGTGACATTATTGTTAGTGGCAAATTAGTTTGCTGTTTCTATGAGGACACTGGACACAGTACATAAGTACAATTTACATTAGAAAATATTACGCGTATTTAATTTTATTGCACACTTATATCAATACTTATTAGTGCTCATCTGCATATATAGTCATTTTCCCTATTACGAGAGTATCCCTGATGATGTGAGATCAAGAAGCAAAAAAAATTTGAGGAAAAATTTTTGGTATTTATTATATGTTCGGGCGAAGCGTTAAATGCAGCGCGTTATATCAAGAGATGTCTCTCTGCTTCAGTTTTTGATTACATATCATGCGGAGTATGAAATACTCCGGAGTATGAGTTTTGGCCAGATCTTGCTTCATGCCATTACGCGAGAATCACAAGGGACTGGTATGAGGCCAACAACATCAACTTTGTACCGAAAGGAGACCATCCCCCTAACCTACATCAGGTTCGTCCTATTTACGAGTTCGGGGCAATATTGAGTCGGAAAGTCTATCATAACGAATGGGAAGCATAAAAGTAAGAACAATTGCGACGCCGTATATCCAGAAAAAATAGAAAATAGAAATCAACACTGTGGTCGTCCAAAGAATGATGCAACACATCAGAGGAATATTTAGACAAATCGAAACTAACGGTCAATTAATCGAAAATAACGGAAAAATATTTGAATTTTGTTTCATAATAAGGATAGTTAAGGCTGGGATTTTGTAGAATGAGAGGCAAATAGATGTATTTATTTTGGTTAAGTATAAATAATTAAAAAACTACATAATATCTGATTACCAAATTAGGTGCATTCACTAGCTATTATCATAGTGATAATTATAATATCAGTTTTTTGTACCAATATTTTCTTATAAATCTGTTATGTGCGCTTGCAATGAAAATAAAGTGATTTTAACAATAAAAATGCAAATTTTCATTTCTAGCGCACAGAACAGGCTTCTAAGAATATTTTGGGACAAAAAACTTATATTATAATTATCACTATGAAATAGCTAGTGAATGCACCTAATTTGCTAATCAGATATTATGTAGTTTTTTAATTATTTATACTTAACCAAAATAAATGCATCTATTTGCCTCTCGCTCTACAAAATCCCAACCTTAAGATAGATTGTTTAAAAATGTGATAAAAATATAAGACTATTTTTATAAGAGTTACATACTCCTTCTTTAGGACTCTTCTAGTCCTTTTTTATTGCGTAAAATAATAATTTCTCAACAAAACGAGAATGAAAACAATATATTCGTAAGAAGGATAAAAATTGAGAAAAAAAAGCTATATTCGAGTGTCCATATTTCGGTAAATTTTGAGCCAACAAATGTTTTGACAGAATTTTAAAGGAAATTGTGTCTACTTTTTTTTTCTGTAAAGCAATGCCTATACCTATCTCAGAGTCGAAAAGAGTTATAGGTAAAAGACCAAAAAAAGAAATAAAAATTGAAATTTTTGGCTTTTTTTTCCATTTACATTAACATTTTCGGCATAAAAAATGCTTATTTTTTTTTTAAATATGCTATTTAGATGGGAAATTTAATTCTCTACAGAAAGTTACATTTAAAGTATATCGAAACTTTGCTTCGTTTGCGAGATATATTGAAAAGACTCTCCGCCCTCTAATTTAATAGCACTCTACGGGTTTTTCCTCTTAAATGACCCATTGACCGATGCCTGTACTAAAAACCCATGAACGTCTTAGTTTCCCTATTGCCCTGTTTTTTAGGACATAATCAATAGCCTAAACGTACACTACGACAAATATATTTATTTTTCGTCATGGCCTCCAAAAATAACCGACATTCCGAACGGATATCGTTTATAATTAAAACATCCAGAGAAATATTAAAATCACAACATTCCAACTGTCATAACACAATGGATGTTCCAAGAATACATTTAACATATTTTTCCCATATAACTTTCCTCTATCGCAATTCATAAAGTTCTTAATCATGATTTAATTTGATGCGAAATGTTACGCAGTGGAAACATTACTGTCATCCGTCAATTTATTACGAGGTGAAAATAGGATAAGAAGGTAGCACCAATATAATCAATAACATTTGCGTTTTCACGCGAACAAATAATTTTATATTATCACCAGAAATAAGTTTCAATAAAAACATAATTGCCTTGCTTCAAAGCAATATAACAAACATTTGAATGAATATAATTATATACCGAACGAAATTAAAAAAGTAAATTGAATTGGCAACCTTTTCAATGTAGGTACCTATATTTCATTTATTAAAAAAAATATTAATACTGCTAGATTGTGCCCCCCATTTCCTTTTGATTTGATCAATTACCAACAGTATATTAATGTGTCAATGAATAGAAATCCAATCTAAATACCGTAATTTTTGACAAATATAATTGAAATATATATAATTCTACTTCCGATATTGAAAAAAAATCACGTTTTTTTGCCTTATTTGACTAACTTACTTATTGGCCTTTTAGCCCAAACAAAAAAAGGGTTTCCATTCGCAAAAAATCGGAAAGAAATGAAATTCGGTGGGACGGTAGAAGGGACCTATCCTTGATAGTACACCTGAGTTTGCGACTTCAGGGGGTTGCCGCTCGAGGGATGGGGGCATGAAAACTCTGCGTCGCGATGCTTTTCGGGAAATAACGCCGCTGTGGTAAGTGCTATTGAAAAAAAGTTAAAATGAAATATATAGAGAATACAATTGTTCACAATTTGGCGTTATAGCATTTTTAGTCTGCAATAGTTTCCGCTCTACGGCGCGCCAAAGTTGAGGGTTGATTGCAATTTTCAACAAAATCAGGATTTCATTTTTTTCTGACAGAGTCTGCCGATGATTTGATACATTTGGTTGTGTATAATAAAAGATGATTTTTTAGGTCCAACCAATTTTATTCCACATAAACTGTATGTTAGTAAGGATAAGACATAGCCAATAAAATATTTTTTTAATTAATGCCACATAACGACTGATACCAACAACAACAACAAATTCATTTATTTACATTATTTACATTTATAGGAGTTTAACCAGGTATTTGACAGAATGACTTATTATTTATTATGTTATTAGTATAATGCACTTAATTATGTAAGGATTAAAAATTTTGTTTTCAACCTGTTTTTTTGGCTTTTCTTTCTTTCTCTGCTTTTCTCCTTTTACCTATATATACGCCTGCCGGCAAGCTTAGCCCTCTCTCCGCGCTAGCTTCTAGGGGGACTGAATTGTTTTCGTGTGTTTTGTTAATTTGCTTATTTATACAGGAAAATTAAATTAAAAAACCTGCTTTAATTTTTATACTGGTTTGGTATTTGTAACCGATTATCCGCCCAATCTATTTTGGTTGTTGTTTAAGTTTGGATAGAGATTGTCATGTGTTTTGTATTTTGTTGCGTTTTGTTATTGTTTGGGGTTTGGAATGGGGTTGGGGTTTGGCAATGGTAAATAAAATATGGGTAGGGTTTGGTAGGGTAATCTATGTTTTATGTGTATGTTGGGATCGTGTCATATGTCTGTCAGGGTTTCTTGTCAGCTTGAAACTGTGCATGGCCGTCGTGTAAAATTTTTGTACAAGCTTGGTTATGTAGTCTTTTATATTTTGTGTTTTGCTGATATTATGTAATGTTGGGATTCTTATATATCTGTCGGAGTTGGTGCATAGCCTGAGGATTTTATTTTGTATTATTTGCAGTTTGAGGTAGTTTGTGTCTGATATGCTTCATCATACCGGAGCACCGTATGTTATTATGGGTCATATGATGGTTTTATACAGTAGCAGCTTATTTTCTGATGTCATTTTGCTTGTGCGGGATAATAGAGGGTAGAGGGTTTTAACCGATGCCGATGACTTCACGGCGAATTGATTTAGGTGTTTTAAGAAATTGAGGCGTTTGTCCAGCACTATTCCGAGGTATCTAGCGTGGGGTTGTTCTTCTCTTGTGGTATTTTCAATTCTTATTTTCCCTTTTATTTTGTTGTTTGTGTATTTTCTGGTGAAGTTAATTAGTTCCGTTTTTCCGGGTTGATTCTTATTTTCCATTTATTACAGAATTATTATTTTGTTAAGGTGGATTTTTATTTGGGCGTTAGCGGCCTCAGAATAGTAGCTGGACGCTGTTATCGCCATGTCGTCAGCGTACAGGGTTACTTGGGTTTGTGGAAATGTGGGTATAATAGGTATATAGTTGTGGTACCTTGAGGGACTCCGGCTTGTTGGGGTAGGAATTGTTATAACGTGGAGTTTATTTGGACTTGGAATGTGCGGTTTTTGAGGTAGGATTTTAGGAAGCAAGTGAGGTATGGTGGGAAACCTAACCGTGCAATTTTACTTATTAGCCCCTCCTGCCAGGCAGTGTCGAAGGCTTGCCATGTCTAGCAGGAGAAGTACTGTATTTTTGGCTTTGTTAAACTTTTTGGTTATATCGGTTGTGATTTTTGCTGCGGCCAAAGTGGTGTTATGTCCTGGCCGGAAGCCTAATTGGCAATCTGGTGATATTTTTCGTTTGGCGTCTACTCTGTTCAATCTACACAGGACGATTTTCTCTGTTAATTTAGACATGGTTGGCAGGAGGGAGATTGGACGGTAGGATTCTGGTTCTGTGGGATTTTTTCTGGGTTTTGGTATTGGAATGACAATGGCATGTTTCCAATCTGTTGGGAAATATTGTATTTTCAACATAGCGTTGATCAGGTAAGTTAATTGGACAATTACCTTTCTCGGCAGATTCTTAAGCAGTATGTTATCAATCTCGTCATATCCGGGAGCTTTATTGTTAGGTAGTTTTTTTATGTTTTCTGTAACTTCTTTAGGGTTGGTGAGGTATTTTGAAAGTTGGTTTTGTGGTATGTTAACTTTATTAATGTTTATATATTCATTTATGATTTCATTTTGTTCGAATGTGTTATTTAAATTGTTTACCGTGTATGTGGCTTCGTAGGTTTCACCGAGCATATTAGCTTTTTCCTTAACGACTGATACCAAAGTTTACAGAATAATATTCTATAAACTTTGCTGATACTGTTAACAACAAAATTTTTCTATAGGATTGGCCTGTTTGATTAATATTAACAATCTTTGGGATCATAGGTCTTAAACACACAATTTCCTTTTTGTTCTGATCTTCAAATCTGGAAAAGGGCGTTTCAAGTAAAATACACCATTTAAGAGAAACATTATTCGCTTATTTTATACAACGAAAAACATTATACACATATATCGTTAGTTATTATATGAAGGAATAGTACTTACCTATTATTACGGGAAGTTTACCTAAAATGGGATACTTATGGTTTGGACCTGGTTTAAAAAAATTATGTACAAAATCAAGGAAAACCCTCATGATGGATAAACCAAACATAACTTTATTCAAAAAATAAACCTAACATATGCAAGTATTAAACATAGAAGAACAACACATTTTTTTATTGCGCTAGTTAAATTTCCCATTTTAGCAACATGTATAACTAAAACGGGATCAGTAGTGTTTATAAAATGGGATTACATCTCCAAGCACAGATCCACAAATGAAACAACTGGCTTCGTTGTCTGGTACACCGCAAGCGTCGTGGACCCATCTCTGACAGGAAGTGCACCTAATCTACTGGTCACCAGATTTGCTGCTTAGGAAATCGCCTTCACATGGCACACCTCAAGGCACATGGCAAGAATATTCCGTTTTAGAAGCACATGGCGCATCCCATTTTATCAACACATCAACATGTAAACAAAGATTGCCTGTATATTTTCGATATAAAAATATGACCTTAAAATTTCATACGTTAAGTGGTCGTTTATGTCCTAGCAATTGAAAAAAAAATAATCGCCGTCATCTCATTGGGCCTAAAGTCAAAAAGCTTATGTTTGTAGATCTATTTTTTTACAAGAAATACGTTAAAAACTTAAAACTTGCCTAGCGGCGTTGCACCAGTCAGGATTTTGTTCAAACTATACACTGAGAGGAAGTATTAGGTCAATTGCACAATAGATGGCGCTGCATGTGCTATAAAATAATTAGGGTATCCCGTTTTACCATAGTATCCCAGTCTAGATAAACGTCCCCTACTATTAATTATACTTGCTACTAATTAATACTTAAAATTTTTGTTATGAATAATAATTTAATATACATTATTAATTATCTTGAAAAATAATTTTTTTGAAATTATGAAAATAAGGCTGAATCGCCCCTTCACTTGCTTGACCCACACGAGCCGCCACTGCATGCTATGTATATTATTTTTCAATTTCTCCGTTAAGTGCGTATCGCTTATATTTTACTCCGGATAGCCATTAGTTATGTTTAAAATGCACACTCAATAACAAACAACAAAATCATCAGAATACGATAAAATATCCAGAATACGCAAAAATAAAACTGATGAAGAACTAAAATGTCAGATGAAATGACACTAAAGACGCAGTTATTGTTACGCCTGTATACGACCGCGACAACAGGTATTTTTTTAATGAAAATTTTACCTTTTCCATTAAAATACGGATATTGTTTATCAAAATAGGTTTCAGAGAAGGAAAAATTGTGTCTGACAGAATCTAGTAGCAAATAAATATAGTCACGTTCACCAATGCGAAATTTTTCGCCACTAATTCCCCACGATTGTTTAATATGCAAAAAAAACTGATAGCACACAGAATATAATAAAATATCATTTGCACTTAAAAAATATTTTGTGCCATCATTGAATAATATTCAGTGATTACATCGTTTATCAATACTGGTATTCTAACGTCGAAATAATACCAGGTTAAATTGTTACCCTGATGTTTGAAGTTAAGTTAACAACTCATATTGTTTGCTATTTAACCCTTATTAATGACAAAAAAGTAAGTCAAATAATCATTTAAAGGGGGACTGAAATGCTCTGTATTATAGAGATAATACCGCGGATGGAATTTATTAAAAAAACTCGGTGCAAAAGTAAATCCATCACATCAATTTTCCAGTGTGCCTCCTTATCGTTCCGTCTCGTTCTGTTTGGCCTTACTTGTGTGCTGGTGTTAGTGGCATTGGTGCTACGTTGTAGTGCTAATGCAACTCTAAAAATAGCCTACGATGGATTTATAGTACCAATTGCCTTACTACTAGTGGTGCCAGTGCTCTGGCACGCTCCGTAGTCGAGCAGCTGGTATTGACGCATCCATCTGAGCTAGCCCAGCATACGTGTGTACGTGGAACTCGCAGAAATAACATATCATGTGCTTTTTTCAGGCCCTAGCGTAGTTGTTTCCGTAGTGTCATCCCTTCTTTGCTGCATAGCTGTGTGTTTTGTTCTTGTCCAAAAAAAAAGTTTGCGAACAAAAGCCTGTGCTTTAGCGTTGCCATGAGGTGGTGCATGTGGCCTGCGACTACGTGTTCTGGAAAGCGGTGATTGTGAAGTGGAAGACCGGCCTCGGAGGGGAACGGAGCCTGGTGTTTACCTAGCGCCATGATCCCAAACTGATAACAGGTGCCGGTATCTTATCTAGCAAAGTCGCGGTACAGGTGATAAGGTTAGTTTCGTGTTTGCACCCGATCGAGAATGTTGCACTCTCTAGACGCGTTAGCAGGCAAGTTGTCCCCTGGAACTAATTCGGTTCAAAGTAGCCCCCAGACATCCATCCTGGACAGCAACGCCAACCGGGTGCACCCCTACCTCAAGCAAGTCGCCAACAGCACCAGCACCAACACGTAAGTCGATTCTTTTACATTCCTACTGCTATCTACTCAACCACAACGACGCACCTACGTTGTAATGTGTTTTGAGTTATATACCAGCTAAACTGTTTGAATACATCTTATCATCGCCTTATCTGACGTAGCTCTGATTTTTAAGTATAATTAAGCCCCGTATTTGTCCTAATAGTAGTGACGTACTTTACGTTTACCTGGTTGTGAAGTAATGTTTAACCAAGGTTATTGATTTTGGCGGATAAAAATACACTCTACCTGTTATACAGGTGATATCATAAATTATAAACCTACAGAATCGGAACTGATAATACGAGTGTTTTATTATTTGCATTGTTCCATTTTTTATAAATAGTTTTTTTAAAAGAATTTGTTATAAATGGTTAAACAATGCCGAATCGGATATGCAGTTAAATAATATAAGCATCTACCTAAATGTGTAACTATCTTATTTTCTTATATACAGGGTGTCCCACTGAAATCGTCGAGGTACAGTATTAGGCAAAGTATTATAGGCCCTAGAGCTTCGGGGGAAAAATTACTAATAAATCGACCAAGAGAAATAAATCACTGGAAATAGTTTTCAAGTTCTTATTCCAGCCGCTAGGGGGCGCAATCTATAGACCAAAACATAGAAATGCATTTATCTCAGAAATGTTTCCTATTCAGGAACACGCGCTAACAGAAAGACCCACGCACACTCAATTGCGTGGGTCTTAACGTAAATAACAATCTTGAAAATAATATTAACAAAAACAATAGCAAACAATGTTGATATTATGTAACGAAAGAACAATTATTTCGAAATGCTTATCATTATTTTCAGTGCAGGAATTCAACCTTCGCTGCGTGCACTGCGGATTCGATTTCTGCTCTTGAAATTCCGGCAATAGCATCTTGTATTCTTTGTCGCATATTTTCTACAGTGGTAGGGCGAGTTTTAAACATAATATCTTACATTTTTCGCCACAAATAGAAAGCACTAACGGTAAGATCCGAGGACATGGGCATGCATTTAAAGAGACTTCGATGTAACCGTTGGGAAACCTTCCTTCCAAAACCTTCCAAAAAAATCACGAACTCTCCGAGAAAAGTGTGCAGGCCACCCATCATGATGAATACATCTTTCTCCTGATTGCTAATGGGACCCCATCAAATAGTTAGATATTGCCATTTACATGTCTGTCAATAAAGCAGGTACCGATAATCTCACCGTTTAAAATGCCACAACACACATTAATATTCCACATATTTTGATGGTCTTCACATATCCCATGAGAATTATTATCGGACTAGTAATGTATATTGTGTAAGTTAACTCCTGCATTACTTAAGAAAGTAGCTTCATCGGTCCACAATATGCGAAACAAAAAATTCGTATCTTCTTCAATAATGGCTCTTAGCCAGTAGCAATAATTTAATCTATTTTCACAATCTTTTTCCGATAGAGACCGATGTAGTTGAATATGATAAGGATGCACGCTATGATTTATTAAAATTCTATGCACTGATGTTTTACTTGTGCTCAAGTCAAAGGCTATTCTTCTTATACTCAAATGAGGACTAACGTTGGAGGAGAATGTTAATAACATTGTTTTATTTATAACACATTTCTTTTCGGAGCGGGAACTGGATGCACTTGTCGATTTGACGCAGTCGTCTAGCCGATAAAATACTTTTTTTAGTAAAATTACTTTGACTAGGATACTTAGCTGCGTATACTTGTATTCAATTTATTTAGTATTTTTTTTCTTGCTAATGGGCCATTTTTATGTGATATTGTTTTATAGATAAATCCCCACGTATTTTTTTATTTTATTTTTGGAGCACGATTTCTACTGAAAAAAATAATTCAAAAGTTCATAAATAAAGCGCGCGCTTATACGTGACGTCACCTATCCTTCCTTAGTGACGTCACAGAGCGTACGACCTTGAACATGACACAACGGTGTATTAGCATTAAATAACCAAAATTTGACATGTAAAACTCGTCCACCATACTAAAATCAACTTTCAACAGATTTTCTGCACTCCATTTAGAAAATTCTGACCCAATTGTCTTACAATAATGTACAGAAACAAATCAAAACACAATTCGTATGGAAAATATAACCACAAACTAAGCGTAAACAACTACAGCTGTGGGCCGGGTTATTTAGATTTCTGACATATAATGCTGCCAACTTAAATCCAGGCTGTCACTCTGTTGAGACAGAGGTCAAATGTCTATGCTATGCACTTTCTCACTTTAGTTATCGAGTTTATTTTACATTCACTATGTCTACTATACCTACATTTTACATTCCTTATTCTTATTTAATATATACTATCATTTTCTTTTCTATATATGGTATATTTTGGTATAATTTGATACTCAATCATAGTTCATCTATTATACAATATGATTATTTATCGATATACTCGTACTTAGTTATAATATCAACAATTCACACTTTTCTACATATGATACGTAAGAATTTTTGTATTATATTACATGTACTGTCCTAATTGAAGATGATGGTATATCTTACAAAGTATTTTCATCTTAATTTATATATATATATATATATATATATATATATATATATATATATATATATATATATATATATATATATATATATATATATATATATATATATATGTATATGTATATGTATATATATATATATATATATATATATATATATATATATATATATATATATATATATATATATATATATATATATATATATATATATATATATATATATATATATATATATATATATATATATATATATATTGTGCCAGCTTTATTATTTTGTTGGGTTAATTATTTGATATTATATGTTTACATTGTAAGTGGTGACCGCGTCGGGACTGATCACCAAAACTTGTGAGTTAGTACTGCTGTGGTAGGTTATTATTATGTAGTATGTAGTATTCACTGGAAGTGTTCGGAGAAATTTGACAGTTTTGTTAAATAATGTTGGTAGGAAGATTTTCCTTTAAAAGTACCACAGATACTTTTAAAGGAATGGGAGCCACAGCTGTATGGAAAAATTTGATGTATTAAACCAATCATCACGTTTAATTACTTATTGGTGTTTCGAATTTGTGATACGAAACATTCCGAAGACTATTGTATTTGTAAACTAACGATTGATACTAACTAGCACATATAGTGGCACTCAACGTGGGGCTAATTAATTTTCTAAACAATATTATTGTTTAGTACTTTATTCGAAGGCTGTCTTTATCTAAAATTTGAAGTTAATAGATGTGTCTGATTAACATCGAATCAAAATATCTAAAACAAATCTCTGCGAAGAATGTGATCAATAATCGCGCCGAATCTGTGTAGGCAATCTATTTTATTTTCGTTTGTTAAAATAATATTTATTACAGGGAAGTGATATAACGCATCAGAAACGTCAAAATAAAATTAGTCAGTTGTTATTTTATCGAGTAAGAAATTTGTCACTCGTAGTCCGTGGAATTAGGTTATTCGTTAATTTATGTTTTCGTTATAACTTTCTTTTGATCATCTCAAACGTTGGACTTTTTTCGGATAAATTGTTTAACTGGATGTGACATTAATGTTTTCGCATGGGATTCGTATCCAATTAAAACATAGTGAGATATAAAATTCTTATAATACATTATAATACATTATAATACATTATAATACATTATAATACATAAATATTTCTTCATTTTTTAATAAAAATTGATATTGACTCTTCTATTAAAGATGCGAAGAGATTAACAGTTTAGGATATAAAAGTTTACAGAATTTTATTCTATAAACTTTGATATACTGAACTGACTGTAATTGTTATTATATTTATGTTTAATAGAATGGAACATTTAGTTTAATAACCGACGAGAATGGAACATCTACATATAAACAGAGATTATAGATTATGTTAGATTATTTTTATTTATCATTACCAGATATATTCACCATAAATGCTTGGTATTATTAAAAGGAACATAATCTGGCACAGTTGTTTTTGCAGTGATATCAAACAGCTAAATCCTTCCATATAGCCTAATATATCTTGAGTTAACTTTGAACCCCTTGTGGACCTAACAGAAATGACATCCACCAGAATTCATTACACGCACTATCTGCCACGCTGGCCTAGAGCCATGTCTGCGCCGTGCCCTGGGAGGTATTTGTCTTTGGGTGCCAGATGCTCGTATATTTAGATTGAATGGAGGACGTGCGTGACATCTTCTGAATGCCTCCAATCCGGGACGAATTATCGACAAGAGTCTCTTCGCTCTAACTCTATCAACACGGCACGAGAAATGCAGAGTTTACTTATCGGCACAATTAAAGCTATTATGCGTAAGGAGTTTTCCATTCCTCGCTTCCGAACTTCGAAATGGGGGATGAAGCTTGAAATAATAACGTCGGTATTGAAGCGAGATACCTTCTTGCGTTAATTTGTTTTCGGCGCACGGATTGGATCGGGAAAAGTGGCGATTTCCTTTGCCGGCACTGCGGATTGCTGTTTTGCCACCATTTTAACTATTACGCATATTAAGAATTCATTTTCGTCCCACTATTACTTGACGATATTATTTTCCTTTTCAAATTGGAACGGAAAAAGCTCTTGTTGGACCAAATAATTCATGTTTGATGGTTAGTGAAGGTAGTATAGTGTATAGGTACACACATTACTTATTGAGATATATCGAAGCCCAAATACCATTGTGTTTGAGAATGTAGTGAGCAGAGAATTGAGGGTGAAAATGATAAAACAAATCAGGACTGGACTGGACTCCTATAGATGAATCCCGTCTGTCGAATTTCTCCTACGAAGGACCTAAAAAGCGTACCAATATAGTAAAAAGGTACCAATATATCGATAGCTGGTAACAGAAGTTCAATCATCTAAGTGGTGAAACAGGGGTAACCGTTTACAGGGGTAATGAAGTAGGCTGAGCAAAGGAAAATTTATTTTATTGCCAACCTTTCTGATAGTTATTATATGCCAATCTCGGTTACACGAATTAGCAGAGCAAATTGAAGGTGCTTTCACAAGAAAGAAAGAGAGAAGGAAAGAAAGAAGAAGGTAAAGAAAGACAAAGATGATGTTCCCATTATTGATAATAAGAATATACCTCGGAATATAATTATGTTTATGGTACGATCTACCTAAGTCGAAAGAAAATTGTCTCGTTCAAACTTTTCACTCTTCCAGCTATATGAATAAGTAAATATTACTCATCGGAAAAAATGGAACGTAAAATGTTAAATCCTAAGAAACGTTTTATGTTTTTATGTGCCTAAGCACATATAGCCCTAAGACTATTTACCCATTTATTCGTGTAATACAGGCACTGAATGTTTATGGAAATACTTGACTATTGCATAGTTAAGCTATCATCTTATTAATTACAAGGTATATTGTAGAATTAATATTGCCTTATCTAGAGATTTCGCAGTCGTCTTAATAAAAATATAAGATTTATCTTGATGAATCTCACTTAAATTTTAATTAACCATTGAAACACTGATAAGATAACACAATGCCCGTTTCCTTCTATAATTTTAATTAAATGTGAAATAACTCAAAAACAGATTGCAGTTAAAAATTCGGCAGGTTCCTTGTAGATATATGTATGTATCATTGTAGATATACCATATTTTCCTCTACCAAATGTTAGTAAGATTGTAACGCTGCGTCAGATTAGAAAAATATCAACAAACTACAACGAAAACTATGCAACTGTTATTTTTCACCAATCCGAAACTGTATTTTTATTTGTTCTCATGTTACTCACGGTAACTTCTTTATCCCGATTTCCGAAAATTTTCCATCTCTTAGGACAACAAGTAGGATATGATTGCTCCGAAAATTTATTGAGAGTATCTCTCAATAAATTTCTTCTTCCGCGGTTGTCAAAATGAAAATTACTTCTCTCGGGTTAATTTCTCGAGTTGAACCGCGACTGAGGTTTGTTAAATCTCGACGTTTCCGGTACCAGTACTTTGATGCCATTTTCAAAAATCAGGGGGGCAATTTTATGAAAATGATAGCATTGTCAGTGATAGCACTAGCTCGATAAGTCAGTGATAGCTATTGTCGAAACCAAAAATCCTGCTGCATAGCAACAGCCAGACAACCTGAAATATGAGAAGCACTTGAGTATTCTATGTAAATAATACAAATAGATATTTCTTAGGACAGCCAAGGGCAATTAGAGGAGTATCATAAAAATGATAATACTAAAGCATTTCATGTGATAATGCCGTATTAGCAACAATAAGTGAATCAGCATCAACCCGTGGTTATGCAATAAATGAAGCGGTATCGACCTGGGCGCCAATGCGGACTGCAAACATAGTATCGGTCCCCTCTCCCGCGCAAATCTCTTCTTCTGAGCTATTTATTTTGATTGGAATTAAGGGTGGATATATTGTTATTATTATTGTGATACTCACCTACTATGTTTAAGCTTGTTTTCAGGTGAAAATTATTATCGCCCAGGCTTAGATTAGTCTTTATTACTTAATAAATCATGCTCCATATGCTGTGTTTTGTAGTGGATGGTTTAATACCTATAAACCATGCACTGACCTTGTTGTTACAGATAAGGTATAACAAAATTATCAATGCGTAAATCTCCATGGATTAGGAATAGAATGAATCATCAAACACATCGGCCTCTTATATTTAAGTATAGTAAATATTTCTTTCAAATGTACACACTTTAATATATCCAAAATAGGCAACCCTCTCGTCTCATCAGTTGGGCGAATGTTATAATTTATATGAAAATAATATCAATCATGACAAAATTACTGTGACATAACAATCTAAAAATATTCTTGAGAATCATCCAACTGGTCCTCCTTGGGGGTATCTTATGTCATTTTGTAGACATATCTTTATTATCTGGTCAGTCGGGCGACCCTGTGACAAGAGTAATTGTATTTTAAGACAAGAAAATATAAAATTGTGTCATAATTGTGTCATCAATCTGAAGGGATTAATTAAACATAGAACGAAAGCTGCTGCATCTGAATACACAGCCTTCAGTATGCCAAGAATATGCTTTACCGCTGAGCTATCAACGATTTTGTATAATATGATCGTACCTATTTATATGGTTTGTAAAAATCGCTCGCGCATTTAGGGCATGTGTACATTTCTTAGCACCTAGCTAACTTAAATTCTTCTTACTGAAAAAAAAATTAACAACTTATTTTAGAAAATTACTGATTTAGTGCAGCTTTGAAAATGGTATAATGTTTTTTTGTTTTACATTAGAAAAATTATATTGCACTTAATACAACAAAGTAAGCTATTTGTGAAGTTATGTAAATAATAAGGAATTCGAATGAAAACACTTGTTAAATTAATGTGAGTTATTTTTTACAAGAAAAACAAATTAATCAAAGAATGTGTTCAAATTGCATGCCACGAAGTCGAATGCAAGTCGAAGCCTTGCACCTCCTGTGCAAGATATTGTGTTAAATGATTTAAGATACTGTGTTAAATGATTTATTAATTTATTGGTTTTACATAGACCTTCTCCGTTATGCAACTCCAGTACAAAAAAACTAGTGGATTTAAATCCGGAGACCGGGGATTCTGTGGATAAGTTTAGTGTAAATATATTTACCCCTGGGTAGTGTGGTGAAATGTACATCTTCTCTTCCAAAAGTTTTGGCAGTTCTCAACTTTTAAAAAATCGTGATAAATACCCCAATTTAGATGTTTTGGAGGGCAGATTAATGTGCTTTCACCTGTCCATAAAATGTTACCTAGGAATTCTGGGTCTTCCCTATTTTTCTGCAGAATTATCCAGTAAAATTCGACACGTTGCATATAATATGGGTGGTACTGATACCGCCGTGTTATTCGGTTTATAGTGGATTTCGATATCCTTGTCGGCTTCCAATTGGTCATGCCGAAGTAGACGAATCAATTTCAATATATCGTAAGACTGCTTGATTCTCAATACTTACTGCTCAACTACTCAATACTACTCAATAGGATCAGGATGTCTCAAGGCACGCGGGTATCTTTGGCGACCGGTCTAGCTGCAGCAGCAGTATTCATGGTAAGTATTCTGGTACGGCATAATTGTACTATTGAACCTTAATAGCGTAACACAAAGATAGGTCAGTTCACACCCAACCACACGTCAGTTTATTATTTTCAATACAATAAATCAGAATCACTAGGTAGCACACACGTACAAAAAAATTATATAAAAAATATAAAATTAAAATATCAATTCTGCAGTAAAATAGCAATATATTTTTTACTAATGTAAAACTTATTTTATAAACTTCACTATTTGAGCATTTTTTTAAAAATAACTTGCCTTCAGAAGTTTTTACAGGGAGAAGAGTTTAAGTTAGCTAAAAAAAACACTTGTATCGAGCAAAAATGTGTTTTTTTCGCAACACTATTAATTTGATTTCGGACTGTGGTCAATAGAAGGGAAATCATGATTGCGTAACAAAAATTCAGATCTTAATATGAAATGTAGCTGTGATAGATAAAATCTAATCTAATATGTGGATGTTCACCGTATTCATAAACTAGCTTTTATAATAAGTAATAATGATTATAATAACCAACCGTTAACTTTAACTTTGTACTCTATAAATTGGTTTTACGTTACACCTCAACAAGTTATTTCAATAAAAGTTATATTATGCATGATAATAAATTTAATGGTTACTAGAGAGCGGTTAACGTTTCATGTTTATTATTACTAGTAACATTATTACCCATTTAGTTTTAGGTGGTTATATATAACATAATGATACATTCAGAATACGGGCACAACACTAATGAAATGTTTCAATAATTAATTTTATATCTTGTTTCTAAATAATTCGAAATAGTATCTATATTGTTTTATTAGGAGTAAAAGTGCTACTTTTGGTCTGTAGGTTTACAGACGAGACGTCTTTAGGCAATTATTAGGCAAGTGACTTTTACTCCGAATAAAACATACAATTTTTTTCAGATTTAGATTCGCTATAAAAAATATCAAGAAAAAATCTCGTATTTCGTCACCAAAACGCATTGTGTTAATATAGCATGGCCGGCGTATTCAATAAAATAAACGTTGCTATGAATTCGACTTCTTCTACCACTCTTAGCTTCAGAAAAGGTACTTTCACCTCAGCTGCAAATGATGAGGGTTACACAAAATAATGTTTCTCCACGTGTTTCATACAAGATTTTTTCTAATTTTCTCCAATTTTATATTTTATAAGAAGAAAACTGAAATTTATACGTTTAAAAACAATCCAACAGGTTGTAACGGTATGACAGCTCGTCACTTTCATAGCTTGTCAGATCTAAATAACCTACTATGAAATGAACTTTACACAACCAGTTGGGTAATATTTTACTTTTCGTAACTGGTTGTGAAAAGTAAAACGTTTACTACTGTCAAAATTAGACTTTACCTGTCAAAATTAGAAAAATTGAATTAAACCGATCAATTTATTACATTACACAATTTATATGATATAAAAGCTTGTCGCGAGATTTAATTGTGTAGATAAACAATAATACAATATGTAATATTTTTTTATAAAAAATAGGTAAATCTCGCGATAAGCTTTTATATCATATAAATTGTGTAATGTAAGAAATTGATGGGTTTAATTTAACTTAAAATTTATTTTCTTCTTTTTAGAGCATGCAAATAAAAGCTTGTTTTTAAAAATGTTTGCAATGCGGCTTTCCATTCGATTTCTAATTAAAATGTGGGGAGAGGCGGAAGTATTTCGATGTCTTAAATACGCTGATGATGCTAAACAGATTATAGCGTCTCTAGAGTAAATATAGATACTAGGTTTACTTTTATTCTTCAAAGGAAACGTAAATTAATGAATTTATTTCTGAGGTTATAAAGTAAGCAAAGAAGACGCTGGATGAAAAACACAGAGCTCGAAATAAGAGAGTTTAAGAGGTTGCAGTTTACGTTTTAATAAAGATAAATAAATGCATGCTGTGTTGTTTAAGTAAGCGGGATAAGGTATGGATATAATTTAGAAACTTTCCGGAGAAATAACTTTAGATTATGTAGAAAGTGA
This sequence comes from Tetropium fuscum, assembly GCA_964058915.1. Lineage (NCBI taxonomy): Eukaryota > Metazoa > Arthropoda > Insecta > Coleoptera > Cerambycidae > Tetropium > Tetropium fuscum. Next base: position 327,976 of record CAXKVY010000018.1, on the reverse strand, counting down.
AAAATTATATAAACATATTTTTCCTAAAGCACATTTATTTCCAAAATCTACAAAATTTTAGTATTTTCCATACCGGCTTTAAATAACTAAGAAAACCTTACAATTTCAACTGAATCACCCTGTATAAATAAATTCTGAAAAATCAAAATTAACCACGCTGTAAATACTAATCTGCCGTATTATGTAACAATACTTTCACCACCCTCTATTTTCCAGATATTTTCAGTCCTTTTTAGTCCTTGAGAATCTATTATTGTCATGGGATTTTCTTCTGAATTCCATTGCAGTAAGTCAGACTTTGTTTAGAGATGGAATATTGACAGAAACACATTTTATTACGTTCTTTTATCATAATAATTGGAGGGATGGTACGAATAAATTAAAGGGCATAATATATTTGACGTATATCAAACGTCGCAGAGCATGTTCTAAAAATAACCGTACTCTTCGTGTCGAACCAGTGCAGCATTACATGTGACCTGCTTGATATATTTAATCCCTTTGTTACGTTCACTGTTCATTAGTAGACTTTTTGAGTAAATTGTAGGTATTTATGTTCTTCCCCTCTAACATTTGTGGTTAGAACTCAGGTTTTAAAAGTACAGGTTTCATTGCGCCCTTGGTCAATTTTATTAATCGGTATGCCACCGAACATTGACAATCATTTCGTAACGCACATATTAGTCAATTTATTGTTCTCCGTGACACTTGCGCATTGGCGGCATCGCTAGTTTTGTTTTATATACGCGACGTCAGTTCTATGGAAAATGTTTGTCAAATATCATTTTGTGACGGTTTCCGCTGGCTTCACCTCCCTTTTTGGGTAGACGCGTGAGAGCCGTAGGTGCATTTTGTTAAAAGTTTAAGTGGTTTTCATACCATGCGTATATCTGAATACCTCCGCTACTTAGACAGCACATTTACGTATGTATAACCCTAATTATTTTCTAATATTGTTTGTGTACGTTAACTTGCACGCTGAATCTACACAGGTAGATAGATTTTATTATCTATTTTTTTATGAAAGTTATGCATTCTTGTGTATAACACAACATTTTGGATAGGTGGGGATATTTTTGAGGATGTCCTTCTAAATTACTGTTTGTATAGATATGCAATTCAATTTATTTGCAATTCGATTTATATGCAATTTCAGTACAACTTGTATATAACTTTTGGAATTCTTAATACAAATTATACACTGACGGACACAAAAAGTGGCGCACTCCTCAATTCATTCAGATTCTCTGGGTTGCGTCTACTAACACGTTGTCCCAATTCATCCCATAAATGCTCAATGGAATTCATATCAGGGCTTTTAGCCGGCCACGGCATACGATTAATTCCGACATCATTTAAAAATTGTGTTACCATCACTGCTGTATGCGGTCGTGCATTATCTTGCATTAAGAATTCTTCACCAATTTAAGGTGCAAATGGGACAACATGTTCATTCAAGATATCTATGTATCTAACTGCATTTAGAGATTGCCGTGGTGGAAACACAAATAATTCTGTACGGGCATCGCTGGTAATTCCACCCCATACCATTAGTGAACCACCGCCAAAACTCTCCCTTTCACTGAGCATACCATCCTCGTATCTTTCCCCACGCCTTCTCCAAACCCCCCGACGCCCGTCTACTGATCTCAACATGAATCTTGATTCGTCAGTGAATAAAACTTGAGACCATTACAACTCATTCCAAACAAGATGAATTCCAGCAAAATCCGAACGAGCTACTCGATGTCGTCGAAGTAATCGCATTCCAATAGCAGGTCTTCTTGCGATAAAACCGAGACTCCTTAATCTCCGACAAATTGTTCGATCTGACACAACTGTTCCTCGTGCGTTTCTTAAATTTCGGTTTGTGATCACAGCTGTTTGATAAGGATTCCTCTATATTTGCAGACCAATAAATCGATCGTCAATATTTTGCATAATCCTGGAACTAACCGAACCTGGACTTCTGCTGTATTGGCCCGTTTCTCGGTAGCGCTGGATCGCTCGTCGGACAGTTGTTTCTGGTATACCAACAATACGAGCTGCATATCTTCGACTCCTTCCATCTTCTACCAAATCCACAACTCTAGCTACTTGAATTGGACTAATTTGCACTGGCATTTTCTTTTAGAACGTTAACTGAATTATTTTTTTTTCACGAGAATTTCAACTGAAACTTTTGACGTTTCAGTGTTAACCGTTACCATATCCGCCTTGTTAAATATCAAACTTAAGAACACCGTTTCATCTAAAATGTCGCATCTTCGTTGCTGAAGGGGCTAGAGAGGTGATTCAAAAAAGAGAATATTGAAAAAAGAATGCTAAACGCCGTGACCAACCTAAGAATTCAATACAAATAAAATTTCATTCCACAGCGACATTCAAATTTCGTGTCAAAATCATAATCGGTTTTTAAAGGCTGTACGTATTAAAAAATAAATTTTTTATGGAAAGCCAATTACAAAATAGTCATCCGCAAGAATCGCTCTTACAAACAAAAAAAAATTATCAAAATCGATAGGCTGGTTTAAAAGTTATTGAACATCAAATTTGGGATAAAATCTAGGTGCGCCACTTTTTATGTCCGATAGTTTATATTAGTATACTGTTTTTTTATTTTTCTTTCACCAAATTACAGAAAGTGCTAAGAGAAGGATCGATACCCAGTATAGTTGGACATCATCTGACTTGGTTGCGCAACGGTCAGTGGCGTTCACAAGTAATTATTAGCTTCGGTACCTACCGAACCTACTTTTTTTTATTATTAAGCTGAGCTAGCTTAGGCCCTCTTTTATGGTCCACTTTCATTCGCTGTTGAATGTACTCTGAAATGCTAATACCCTGTTAGCGGTTGCGTTTACTCGTACATGACCACGTATACGGCGCATCATAAATTCTGATTATAATGATCATACTGTGTACGGAAAACTAAAACGCCAATGCATTTTGACAAAATTCGGAGTAAAAGTATTATGGATAAATGACAATTTGACATTATTAATTATTATATTTTTTTTGTATTTCTACGTTTTTTAATAGCTTTAAAATGTGAATCTCCTCTTTGCTTTTAATAATGTAAAGCAAAATAATTTCTTACAAAATTTTTGAATTTTGGTCCTGAAAGAATGGAATTGAGTCAATCTTGTGTATAGAATGTGAGAATGTATAATTTTATTTTTTTAGTATTTGACTGAACTATTTGATTATGATGTTGAAATAATTTTCTCCAATTAGCTAATTGCCAACAGAGCTAAGTACATGATTATGAAAACTTGCGGAAAATATTCCATGGGTCTTAATTTGAAAATATGTAAAATTCAAGGTTAACATTTTTATATTACGATTTTTATAGTTAACGTTTTATAATATATGTATAATTTGGTGTATGACTCAAAACTCATTATCCCATTCCACCTCTATAATTAATTCATAACAAGAAAAATTCGCAGTAAATTCTTTAGATTCCGGTTTCCACACCGTGGTAGACGAAGGAATGGAGATGAGAGTTTTTACGAGACCCGCAGAACTTTTCGTCCCTGACTAAGCTTATTATGGGATCTACTTGACCTCGCTCTACACCCTCAAGATTTTATTTTTAGAAGAAAAACGATTTTCCGTGTGTATTAAAAGCCTAGTCCCGATTTGCCGGGGTAATTCAATCGAGGCGACAATTTCCTGGAACTTTCCAGGGCTCAGACTTAGGCAAATCGGATGTAATTTCTGTGTTGTTGAGCGGGGCTCTGGAAATTTTATTTTTGCGTGTAGTGGCTTTCCGTAATCAGTTACGCCTGCATTCTTATTATTCAATGTCGTGCCCCTTTAGCACCGGCTCACAGATATTTTGTGTTGATTTGTACAAAGAAAGGGATAATGATTATTATTTTATACATTTATCCTGTTAGTTGTAGATTGCATTAAATCTTAATTGAGAAATTATGTATTATAATTTATATTTGTATATATGTACTCGCATTTATTTATGGTTACTGTTTAACGATTTATGAGTATTATGAGAGTTATAAGAAAGTCTATTATAACGGTTTTGGTGGGGGTATATACTTTTAGCGATCTAATTTAAGTTGTTTTGACACATACGGGTAAATCCAGGCGAGATGGACCGTCATTTGAAAAGCTTTTAATAACAAGCTTGCGAAAAGCAAGGTACAACGTGAACATATACTTTGGTGACCTTTATGGCACAGTTTAAAGAATAATGTAATGTAACAAGTACATAGTTATACAAAATTTGAAAATTGTGGCCATCTCTACTAGAAAATGTAAGAGAATATTACCCTCTCAGTATAATCCAACAGCTTTAACGTGGTCAACAAAGGTTCGCCTAAGCTGAGCTACAGCTTAATAATAAATTAATAGTAAGAAAACATATTTAAAAACAAGCTTCTATTGAAAAGCTCTAAGAAGAAGAAAATAAACTTTAAATTAATTTAAACCCATCAATTTATTACGCTACAAAATTTATATGATATAAAAAGCTTGTTGCGAGATTTATCAAGAATTATTGGAACTTTTACAGGAATTTCCATATTTTTCTCATGAAATTTTATGTACCTTCTTGGTGACAATGTAATGTAATGACAATGTAATGACATGTAATGTACCTTCTTGGTGACAAACAAAAACGGTTTATCAGTGCAGTGCGTAAATACCAATTTGAAACATGTACTACTAAAAGGTAATATATTATAATTATTTCCTAATTTACCATCGCGTTCATTTGGAGTCAACGATTATAGAATTATATATATACCAATGGATTTACGTGAAGGGGAGTGCGGGATACGTTCGGACATGGGGCACATCCGGACAATTCAAATATATCGCTTTACGATTATTGTACACAAGTGTAACGGTAACCACAAGTCGGCCATAATGCATAGAATAATCCATTGAAATAGCGTACTTCAACGAAGAACGTGTTTAATTTTATGTGTAAGTAAATTTGTTATTTCGCTATTCACGTAAAGGTTTGCCGCTTAAGCTATATACTGTTATATTTGAGATTATTGTTCAATTTTATCGACATACCAGTAGAAATGGCGTGTAATCTCTAACCTATGGTAAGGTAGACTGCGAATCATAACCACAAATATTTTTTACCGGTCTTGATTTACGTTCTTTGGGGCCCATTCGGACATACGATCAGGGGCAGATACGGACTGCCCGAATGTACCTCAATGCTGTCTGAATGTGCCCCGTTAGCTTATTTTATGTTACAGAATGGTTCGTAACTACAAGAAGAAGACACATTGTGGAGAAAGATAATAATATAATGCCAGCGGCGGCTGTTTAGTGGGGCGTTCGGGTACGCGGCGCAGCGTTCAACAAAGAAATGATTTACCACGCAGCAGACCAGTCTGTTTATTCTCTTTACACTAGTTCGCAGCCGTAGATAGTTCATCGGGCTGACTTTAAGTTCCAGTAACGGACTCCCATGCACGTTTTCAACTACTCTTTGAATCTCAATGCGACTGCTAAATAAATAGCGTTACATTTTTATTGTAAATTGTGTCGATGTTGAATTAAAAAAATTATATATTAAATGTTTTCAGTTTGGTCATAATTTCATGTCCGCGGACGCTTTTTTCACCACCAAGTAGAATTTAGCTTGAAAAAGGCACGGAAGGTATTTGATTTTAAGGACTTCAAATCAACTGTTCAAAAAAACTGTTAAAAAAAACTCGTTAAAGGTGGAAGTGAAGGAAAAGAACATAAATGATTTTTTCAATGGAAGGATTGTTCTTCAAAACTTAAAATGCAAAAAGTAACTCCTAAACCGTAACTTAAAAACATGGTGTATGTACCTGGTTCCTTATTTATCATGCGTTCTTAGTAAAAACGTCCTAACTGTTATTTTTTATATATTGTTACGCCGAGTCCGTAAAATAAGTGAGTACTGTCCAGAATTTAAATACAACAAGTCACAACTGTTTACAATGATAAATTACTACTGAACACTTTTAATTACTTGTTACTAGGTCTTGCCTCTATGAGCATTCAAACTAAAACTGACTAATATCGCGATCGGCTGGCCCTTATATACTATTTTCAATGTTCTGTAAGGTTCTAGAAGCTTCTCGATTATTCCATCATATTCTAGATTGTTCTCACTTGGTCCATCTCATTGTAGATTATTCTTATTTATTCTATCTCATTCTAGTTTGTATACAAGGAGTCTCGAAGGATTCTACAGGGGATAGTCCACATGTTCTTGCACCGCAACTATTCTAAATACGGCCAGGGGCGTATGTCGGTTATTTGAAGTCCTAGAGAGTTGAGACTTCGCCCTTGGGGGGTTGTATTTGGCACCCCCAGATGCGATGTTGCCACATCGTCGGGTGCGGTGTTGCCAGATTGTTCAGTTTTTCCCTAGGTCTAGGGAATTTTCAATATATCGTGCACAATCGTTTTTATGATTATGACGAAATTTCGAAATAAGTCCGGACGGTCCTGTGCTTTAGCAACGACCAGTTTCATTTCCGCTCGTAAACACTTTAGGTTCGTACGGTGATCATCGAACCTACTAATTACCTGTGGATGCCACTGACTGGGTTACGCAACCACGTCAGACGGTTCCCAACTATACTGGATATCCAAATTATCCTCAGAATCTTGTGTCATTTTGGTAAAAAAAAGAACACAGTACCTAATAGGTATCTATTTATTTTCAAAAAGTATATAAATTTCAAAAGTTATATCTCAGCAGTTACGTATCTTTATTAAAACAATACATCTACCCTAGTGTAGAATCAAACGTGCACGTGCGAATCACACAAAACAATGCTAAAAAAGAGCTATGTGGGTGGCTTCGTGAAAGGGCTTCGAACGGTTGCCCAGGCCGAGATACTTCTTCAATCGACACTGGGGCTAATGCAAGGCAGTTCTAGAGAACACAGAAATAAGTAAAAATAGAACATGGGGACGAAATATACAAGAAAATGTCGCTTACCTTAATCAATGAGTTATTGAATTCAGCATCTGCTGAACGTATGCGTTGGTTTATCATAACCACAAAAACATATAGACAGTGATTTCCCCTATAATCCAAACCCCTTGGATAGTGACAAAATTCTTTGGTTAAAAGGGAAGTACTAAAACTCGAAAATTAACTGTAACTAAAGGACGCTGATCAAAAAATAAAACGGAAACTTCTTTCGATCTCCGGAAAACAGAAGCAGAAATCACTTGTTTCGCCTCGTACGAGTTATGAGTCACAGAACTATAGAAAAGAACAAAAGTAGTATATCAAAGAACAAAAGTAACACAAGTCGCAAATAATACCCGTCAAGAACCGTCATTAGTGTCATTAACGGTCCATGGTAAATCGATAATACCGCAAAGAAAACTGTAATAATCCCTACCTGAGTCCTAATCACGAATGATAGAGGGCGCGCCCAGTTATATTTTTAGAGTATCGTAGAACTAAAAACCTACAATTTCACTCACAGATACCAATTCATGTCACTAGCGAAAAGTGGACGTAACAACTGCTGATGGACCACCGACTATAGAATCGATCGACCGTACACTAATTTAGTTTTTATTCCCTTTTATGATTATGTCGAAAACTAGAACCATACGTTATATACATTTTTTTACGAAATGATCTATTTAAAAAGTGTATCAGTCGAAAATAAGTAATGATGTTTATCGTTATTCACATAAATAGTTGCCTGCTGTATGAGAGAGTATTAGATGTAGTGAAACAAATATAATTACCGCCATTGAGTAACATCATCCGATTTAGTTATGTCTTAAAATAAAAATTCCATGTTGTGTTAAAGGTCATTGTCAAGATATTTCTGTATATTCTATCTGTTTAGCGTCGCATTGCATTGTTTACATTCATTCAAATAAATCGCATTGGCGGGAATTTGGCATGGATCTTATTTGTTTAGCAATGCATATTCATAATATGCTCTGACAAGGCTTATTATTTCTGTGTTACCTTTGTGTGTTACATTTATGTGTTGCGATTTGTGTGTTACAGTTGAAATAATACTTTTAATTTTGCACATACATAATCTCTACATGCAATTAGGTACTGGATTTATAAATGTAGATATTCGTCATTTAAATACCTATACTAGGACAACCGGAAAATCTGTTACAAACTCGGGATAAAAGTGTAAAAAACATGGTTGTAAATGAGTTCTATTTATAAATTTTATATGCATTAGGAGAAGGTGATTGGCAAATAATTATAGATTTAACGCGAGTATTTGGAAGCATAGTATCCATAAATTAGACTGTTATGAAGGTGTTCACTAAATAAATGAGTCACGAGTCACGTATAATTACTATCCGACTGGACGTGAACAGAATGGAACGTTTGTGATAGACTACATATAAATTTAATAATATAATTTACAAAAAATTAATTAACGTGAAAAATAGCCTACCTAATAATACGTATGTGCAAATTTCTACAACTATTTACAAACTATATTTACATTTTCATAAATAAATATTAAGCTTCTGATTGGTTAAAAATCCCAGGTGAGGAATTTTCTTTCATATTGCGTTTAAGTCTTCAACTAACTGCTTAGAAACTATACTTACACTGGGTACTGGGTTTATTTTCATTTATTTTCCATAACCGATATGTATGTAGCTGGGAACTGCTTCATTGTCATTAAAATATGAAATTAAAACTAAGTGATATGTAATTACTTACGAAATATTCCTAGTACTAACCTGCATTTTCTAGTACTTTTATACAATTCCCATATTGCTCTTATCACATTAGCAGGAAGGTGTCTAGCTTTAACCTCATACTAATGGAAATACCGCTCTATTTATGGAAAGAAAGGTTTGACTTATTTTTTATTAAAAGGGCTTTACAGCAAAGATCCAATTTGATGCCTGGTAGTTAAAGCTGCAACAGGTTTCTCGGTATTATCTAGATGGGCTTTAATGGTCCCAGCTGAGGATTATATACAGTAGACTGTATGCATAAAAACGATTATTCTAAGGGAAAAATCGCAGAAACCCTTACTGAATATTAGAACAAGGTTTTCCGTAATAAATAAAACCGATAAAGAAAGCACGCCCCGATTTATGCTAAATCAAAACCAGTTAATCTCCATCGGGTATGTTTATGTTTTATATGTTATGAATTTTGTATCAGTCAGTCAGGATACACTTACTTGAAATGTGTTTTGTTCGGAGAATGCCTGTGAAAAATAATATGTTTAATATGTAATCACTTTAATGATGCTTCCCTTCCGCTCGGCTCACTCGGCTATTCGTACGACCCGAATATGTCAGAAGAACAAATCCGTCCTTAAATTGTTATTTTTTGATACTATTAATTTTTTGCCAGCAAGGCTCTTGAGTTTCATAAAAGTGTCATCATGTGATGTACACAGCACCATTATTTCTACATTGCCAAACTAACATCACAGCTGTTTCTTATATCGTGCTACGCACTTTAAATAATAATCAGATTTCTAAACTTGTCTAAACTTGTCGAAACATTTTGCCCTGATGATGATGTCGATATACCTATATAAATAACTTGTTTTACGACAAAAAATGCATGTCGAAAATATCCCGTTGTTAACCTGCCAACATTGGTGAGTTAAAACTGAATTTGTTAACTCTCCAGTTAACTCTCTTTATTGTATTGTAGAACACACACTTAGTTTGATTGGTAATTAATCCACGAACCTGGCTAACTCATTGTAAAAGGAATACCTTCCCTCCATCGTTTGGTTCTGAAAATTATTTCTTGTAGAATTATAATAATTAATAATAATACATTTTTTGCACGTTCCTCTACATTGTTTAGTTTTCATAATTCCCCATACAGGGTAAATACTCTGTTTTGATTTTTTCAATAATTATATTTTAGGTGGTAAAATCAGAATGGGTTTACATCACACTCTGTTGATTGCTACAAAACCGAATTTTCGGATAAAAGGCAATATTTATTGAATTATGACGTTATTGATATCCATCGCATTGGTATCCATAGCATGGCATGACAATGGCCCGGTCCCGAAAATATGATATCCCTCCAAAATCCAAAACAGAAAAAGGGCTGAATGTATACATCCTCAATGTATACATCAGCAAGGGTGCCCTCCAGGGGGATGAAAAGATTTTACCACTTTTTACCACCCCGAGAAAATATTTCACCACCCCACCCTTTCATTTTACCACCCCTTGGGAAACAGCCCGCGCGCGTATAATAAGCTATTTTTAAGTTGTGGTGCGCTGGCGGTCATTTGAAAGTGCACGATTTTTTTTGATGTTGTAATGTGATCTTTTTATATTTCATTTTGACACTTCAAACAAATGTCAGTAATTAACTCCGTAATTTACAAACCACTTTATTAGTTTTCATGTTTTAAAATGCCGCGGTTAGCTGAACCTGAAAAAATGTGAGCTGTTACATTGCTTGAAAATGATTGGTCATTACAGGCAGTTGCAGATGAGCTAACTGTGAGTAAGAGTTGTATATTCAAACTCAAACAAAAATGGTATGCAGTAGGAAACGTTCGCTACGTCCACGGCGGAGGGTTCGTAAAATAAGCACGGTGGGGCAAGACAACCTCTTCCTAGACCATCTTAGAACGAATCCCTTTGAAACAGCAGTAACGGCCTGTCACTGGAAACGGAGTTTCCTGGATCTGTGAGGTCTGCAAGGCGGCGGGTGAAGGATTCAGAGTAACAAAATTATGCGGCAGCAAAGAAGGTATTTTTGGAGCCAAGGCATAAAGAACAACCTCTTAATTTTGCGAACCAGACTTTTGGAATAATGTCATATTTTCCGACGAAAAGGTCTTCCGGTTCCATCCGCGTCTACCGACCTCAGAATTCGAGGTATGAAGAGGGGTATATTAAACCAATTGACCGGAGTGGACGTTTTTCCATCAATGTTTGGGCATGGATAAGTTCCCTGGGTCCCGGTGTTTGCTGGAAGATAGGAGAGCGCCTTACCGGACAGAGTTACATACGTGTATTGTACAATATTATGCTGCCGTCCGTCACTATGTTGTATCCTCAAAATTTTATTTTCCAGCAAGATAATTGCTCAATTCATACATCAAGATATGTAACTAACTGGATTAATGAACACAACATAAACGTGCTACCTTGGCCCTCGAAGACGTCCGATCTAAACCCAATTGAAAATGCATGGTCGATTATTGTTAAGAATATTTATAATAGACCTGGTAATAGACATTGCCGCCCAGCAAATGCCGAAGAATTGTGCAATTGAAAATGCTTGGGACAATATCAACGTAGATTACACGAGGACACTTGTTTCATCAATGAGACGTCGATTGCAAGGTGTAATAGACTCAAATGGCCCCTGGACGAAATTTTTTATACAGATCTACTCGGGTTGGAGTTTTGTAGTTTTAAGTTACTTAATTTTTATAATTTAGTTTATTTTGAACATTTTTGGGACGTTCTTTGTTAATTTGGAATTTTTTTGCTAAAATAATAATCCACTTTTTAATTTTGATAAGTAATAATTAGACAATTGTGAATGTCATAATGACACATCACAAGAACCTTAAATTTCAAAGTCAGTTTTACAAAGATCAAATATAACGAAATTTGATATAAAAGTCGTGCACTTTCAAATGGCCGCCAGTATACCAGAAACGAAAATATTCAAACGTTTTAATTTATTAGTATAAATGAATTAGTATAAATGAATAATTAGTATAAATGAATTTTTTAAAGATGATTTCTTTGCAATTCGAAATTAATTCGAAAATGCTAATTTTTTAAAGCCTCATCTACTTCTTTGATATCATACTATTGCCAGTCAGAATGAAGTGTTTCTACATAACCTACTTCTAAATAAATTTCTGCTTACTTTTGTTTTGATATTTTGGCTGGATTTCTTTTAAAAAAATTTCTTTGATATCATATTTTTGCCAGTCGGAATGAAGTGTTTTTACATAACCTATTTCTAAATAAATTTCTGCTTACTTTTGTTTTGATGTTTTGGCTAGATTCCTTATAAAAAATTTCCACCCTACTGAATGACCTGTCTGTAAGTAGCAAGCTATGCCCTCTGATTGAAAATATTATTAATATTTCCGTGCGACTGCGACTAGCTGGAGATTGGTGTTTAAGCCATCATGAGGGTGTGAATAATATTATATATAATGTGATGAAAAATGTGATAATATTCACTCCTTCATAGTTTAAGCTTTGAAGATGAAGGAGCGTAGCTACACCCTTTCCAGCAAGATCTTGGGTCCATAAATAAAAAGTTGGATTTCTTAAAGTCAGGTGTCATCAATTTCCAAACGGGACGCAGCTAAAAGCATGCCTACTAATTTGATAAGAATAAAATGCTTATCCGACTGGTGCACAGGGCTGCTTGTTGAATGTCAGCAAAAGGTTATACTGTTATCAGGTATCAGCTAAGTACATAGAAAGTGTTAGCCCTTTTTGGTAGATGCGGTACTCCATAATAAGTTTTTTCTTTTCTCTAGGTCTCTTGTGTACTTTATTTGCTCCTTAAATCTCGTGCACTTAGAGCACACATCAGTGGCAGGAGATGAGACCCTGATATCAATTCAGTCAAGAAGGTTTCTGAACATATCAAAATTGAATCGATCTTCTGGATTACATCTTTTTTTTATACATTTCATGCAATTTTGCAATGGAAAGGGTTACAGAAAGGTATAAACGTTTAAACTTCTTTGTATTATAGTGGCTTTCTTCTAGCTCGTAAGTTGCCAATAAACTGTCGTACTTTTTCTATCGTTGATGCACAATTATTGAAACAAAAAAATTATTTGAATCAAGTAAACTGTTGAGTTTACTTATCAACTTGTTTTAAATAAATTTTCCTCGACACACACCACATCAATATATTTTCTGTTAACAAAATTATGTCAAATAAACCAGTTTCTAAAACAAAGAAACATTTACTTCACCATATACCAGTAGAAACAACAAATTTATTTGAAACAATTAAATTACAATTGACTTAAACAAAATAGTTTTCTGTATATGGTAACTAGGTTCCATAGTATTTAAAAATGCAGACAGAGATAATAGCTGTAATAATATAGTATTGAATCATATAACTTTTAAGTTTTTATTAGATAATATTTTCGACGAGCTGAGATTTCTGGCAGTCCCTTTTAAGCCAAATCACCGACCCATAAATCCATTAGTCGATACATTTCAGGGAAAATCAGTTAGAAAAGCGAATTGTTCACCCAACTTAGAAAAGTTTTAATTGAAGAATGAGATTACCCCAAGATTTCTTTCTCTAACAGAGACGTTCCAAGATAATACAATACGACACAATATTCCAACTTATCCACTTTCATGAAACATTTCCTTTATATATATCCAGATATTTTGCAATGATCGGAGTCGCTTAATAGAATAAACTTGGAATTGATATAATAATCCACAGAAGCCGTTGAAAATTATTGACGTGTATATCAATCAAAAAGTGTTTAGTTATTAGAACAGTAAACAATTACCCTGTTTCAGATTACGGAGTTATTCAAATACTCCCAACAACATAGTTAAGAAAACATTTAGGCGAGAGGGGACAGAGCGGGATCATTGCTCGTTATCCAAATATCTATGTAGGCCAGAACCAGTCTCGAGCGTGGTGGGCTGGTCCTAACTGACCTTTGCCTATTGCTACATCCATTTCTTTCATATAAGATATTTTCAAATTGTGCTCGTCTGAATGGAAAGTCTTTCACATTGTGTGGTTTAGTTTTTTGACTCTTTCTTTGACAGGAATAGGCTCTTTTTTGACAGGACAGGAACGAATCTGTGAGGGAAATTCTTAATACCAACCCCTATTGACTGGTTTAGTTAACCGCAGTTCAGGAAGATTTTTTGCAACTAAATTGTACCTGAGCCAGGATTAACGCTAATTCCTAGTATCAGAGTAAACATTTAACTAAGTCGTTGTAAAACTGGGCCTTAGATTCCCAAATTGTAACATATTTTATTAACATAATCCGCATCTTTCGTATCGTCATGAAAATTGTATTAATTGTCTTAAGAGCAGCAATATATGTGCAATCTTTATCTGATTAAAGAGGAATTTAAAGATTTTTTATATCATTATCTAGACCTTGATGTTTTTTGGAGCTATTTACATTTTTATTATTACAAAATTAACTACGCGCATTATATATATTCTATTAGTAATGTTATTTTCATTGCTATTAATAGTGTTAGAGTTCGTGTTGAAGATAAAACATCAGTTAAGAAGAGGCGAGCATGATAATCGACTCAAGACAAATATTCAATATACAGGGTTGCATTAAAAGTGACCCAAATTAAGATTAGTCAACTTTCTTCCGAACAAAAAAAAAATCTTTTTGACAAATAATACATACATAATTTGTAGGTAATTAGGAAAATTTTAGTAATTCTTCGGGCCCCTCCTTAACCCCCTTAACCCATTTTAACTGTATTCCCTCCACCAGCATATGCAAAAATTGCTGGGAAATATCTTCCCATTCTTCCTGTACCGCTTTCACCAAACCATCCAAATTGTTCTTTTGTTCTTCTCTTTCTACCATATTTCTTTTAATTCTACTACAGACCTGCTCGATCGGATTCATAACCGGAGACAAGGGTGGCCAATCCATTCTTTCATTATTGTGATAGTCCAAAAATATTTTTTTGTTGAAATGGGAACATGCCGAACTTTTGTACTGTTTTATTTACCACCCTGTAGAAAATTTATGTAAACACCTGATTTTAGCAAAAATAGGGACTGGTAGACAAAGGACTGGCCGACCTAAATTCCAAACAGAAACTGAATCACTGGCAGCAATCCAAAATTACTCAGTTCCGAAATAATGGCAAATTTGGCGGCAAAACGTTTATTTTGTTAATAAGTTTACTTTCATACCACATGACCAACAGTCATATGTTTTATTACGTCATGGTTCCTTGTAGCATTCACCTCTTCCCTTTTTTTTTACATAAAAGTACTTTGTCCGTGACCAAAATACATCCGTAGCTGTATATGAAATGAACATGTTCGTTGGTTTATATTATTGCCATATTGAAATATTTACAGAGATCTCGTTGTGTTTACCGTGACTGATAAAGTGCAGATATACACGACCAAGCATATGGTACTTTATTGCATCCTAGGATTTCGTAAATTTTTATCGCTACTAAACCGTGCATGTGTTTATTTTCAGTCTTATTCGATATCGCCAACTATTTCTACTTTATTGACATCAAATAGGGAATACGCGTTGCAAACTAAAATAATAAGAAAAATGTAATGGAAAAATGGACTTCTATTTTTAGATCATCAGAATGGAGTCATAAATTTATTAGTTCTCCTTAGATAAATTTAAATTATTGTTTTCACGTGACTTGAATGGTTCTGGTAGAATTCCAGTATGGTATATAGAACTTCTATGGTTAAATAAATTTGATTACAGTTTGATATCACTTGTTTGAAGGTTATAGGCAGTCCGATGACTTTGATGACTGAAGTTTCATTGTCTTTTAGTCGATTCTACATCACGTTTCAATTACTGGGTACATGTCATCATCATTGGCAAATTTATTGGGGTGACCATCTACCAATAGCAACACCTTGTTTTTCAGTAGTTGACGTTACAAATTTGATGAAATGTTTAAGTCATTACAAAACATTTCACTCTTTATCCAACCTGTTTTTCAAGTCAACCCAATCGCTCAAGTGGTGCATCGTTCATTAATGAAATTTCATATTCTTTCCGGGGAAAATTAAAATAGGCGGTACAAAGGTTCCAACAGCATTCGTTCAACATACTATAGTTATATGCTGCTCCTCTTCAGTATTACTCACGATCCAACTCGTTTTCGTCCTTTGGTTGTAAGGATTTTAACATTTTTTATGAAACTGTTGACAAACAAGATTCGTCGACGTTCCAAATGTCGACGAATTCAAATAGATACAGTCTGAGGACATATAAATGATTAAAACACTGTTCTATTTGTATTTAATTGAAAGACCGATATGTTGATTTCTAAGCGTTATAGAGGAATTTCATGGGTGAGCCAGTCACAGACAGCAACTGTCTTTTCCCTTGAAAATCCATATAGTGGAAAAAAATAGACTAATCGACTTCAAAACCTCCTCATTTTTTGAAGTTGACTATAATCTAACAAGGATAATATATCGCCGTTTGATTTTTAAGATCAGTCAATATTCAGCGAAAAAGAAAAATGTTTTCCCTTGAATCCCAGCCAGGGTCCCCATTCCTCTCCGTCCTCCTGCTGCATAGTAAAAACTTTGAAGTTCCCTAGCTCCGATCATAATCATCCGATTTTGATCTGCTTGAGCTATAGTTAAAGGTGAAATAAAAAAAAAGCTGTCGGTTTGAAAAAACAGGCAAATCATTTTTTTTGCGCGCTAGACGTTCGTTTGCAACAAAAAAATACTCGCTAATGCCATCTGATAGCATATGAAGAAACGAAAAAAAAGCCGTTTGATTTTTTAAGATCGATCAATATTCAGGGGTTATGAGCATTTTAAAAATTTTCATTTTCCCCGTCTTCGCCCTCCTCTCCCTTTCTCCCCCTCTCCCTCTATCCCCTCCCCCTGTCCCCCTCTCCCCTCTCCTAATTATTCCACTACCCCCAGCCTGCTGCTTAATAATTCCTTCATAATACCTCTTCGACGAAAAAAAAATTGAGTCTCTAGTTCCACCCCCCCCCCTTCAATAAAAAATCATTTTGATTTTTCTTATTTTAGCATCTAAGATACGCGATATCCCGCGAACTATAGTTATCTGATTTCGCTCAGCTTTAAATGATCGTGTGTATTTCATCCTACTCTTCATTTTCTAAATCAACTTTTTCTGTAAACTTAAAAGCCGCTGAGATATGCAGTATACACGATTTTCCCATGCTGTTAATATTTGATCGTCCCCCGCCCCCATGACCCCCTCTCCACCAACCATGCCAAAATGATGGGAGGACACGACTTGATAGATTGGGCAAAAAAAAATTGAATTTGAGTGTCTGTTTTCGAAACGCAGATCCACTCCACTAATTATCCTTGTTTCTTCAGCTAAGACGGCTATATTCTTACATCCAATGAGGTCAAGCAAGATGATATAGTTTCCAAAGTATTTATATGATCCGCGATCTCAGTTTCCGTTGCTTTAGAGCAAGTTATTTTGTGTCCATCTTAGTAAATAGCCTTATATGTCTTCCTAATCAACAGCAAACCCTTTGTTGTTTGTGATACAGTATCGATGGCTAGCTGCATATCTTGCTCCAGCTTGCTAGCTTTGCTTGGCCTAAGCTCTTTGAAACCGGCCCGTCAAAAAATTATTTTTTTTTAACTTTTTTGCATTATTTTACTGCAATTTTGCGTCACGAAATTTGTTTTGCAAGCCTCACCTTCGGGTTCTGTACCGCAAAAAATATATAAAATGACGGAAATGACACTAATCCCAAAACATTCCGCCTAGGAGCCCTTTGAGCGCGCAAATTGACTTTAAAGATGGCGATAAATATCAGTAAGCCGTAGGATCATCGTCACTACTACACTACTATATATTTGCACATCCTCAAGACGGTTCTTGATGAGTACAAAGTGTCGCGACATTATTCATAAAAACGTAAGTGCATTAAGTTCCATGGGAGGTGTCGTGGTCCCACAGTTAAATCGATCAATAAAAGATAATCATCCATAGAAGACTGTGTTCAATAATTTGTACTATTACGTAACTATTTTATTAGATAATTGTTGTCTATTTTGTTTCAGATTATTAGCTATAATATATGTCCACTTTATCGACAGTTTAAGCATCATGTAAATTTTATTTTGCTTTGTTGTGCATCTCTCCAAGAATAACATCGTTCATGCATATAGATGAATACCTATATTTCGCTACTCTACTCCACCAACTTTGCAGCTTTATCGTCTCGAAAAAAGTAAAGTTTTCTCCCTCAGTTTAAAGTTCCACCGAAAGTTTTATTATAGTTATGCGCAGTTGTTTCTATAAGCCATCTATTTTCTATTTCAAGTATAAATTACACGCGCGGTTGGAGGGTACTGTCATTCGCAGGGACATATTCTAAGAAGTACATCCCTAGTTTTGTCGTATATATAAATGGCAATGGGGTGCATAAGTGTGCCGTCTTATCAGCACCTCTACTCCTTCGAACCCCCCCCCCCTGCAATACGAATAGAGGAAATTTATAGTAAAGATGAACGCGCACGGCTGCTGCTTTGTATCAAGTAATTTATGTCTCTCTGATGAAGTAATGAGTTGACGCCACTTCAAATGGAATCTGCGGTTATTGTTGGGTCTTCATTTTGGATATAACAAACATTTCATATTGTTACGTACGCCTGACGCGTGACGTCACGTATTCTCGTATTAAGGAGCACAATTCTCTAGTGAGTCATCCCATCTAGCTTAATCTGTCTTTCTGTCGAGACTTATTTCTGTTTGTGCTTCTAGTAATGTTGACTAGAACATTCCTATGGTTGTAAAGTTTTTTAGGTAGTAAGTACCAGGGGAATATATACCTCGTATAAAGTACTGTGCTGCCCTAGACTCCTGTTTTATCTTCATAGTATTATTATATTTAATAATTAATGTAACTTAAATAAATAAAACATGCGCAGGTAGTAATAAGATATTGCAATAGTTAGAGAGAAAATACCACAATTATTTACTATTGCGGCTCCCTAATTACAAGACAAGGTTGTTCGCTCAGCACAAGTACATCTATCTAGGTCAGGTTCTGGTCCGCGTGTGTTTAGCGTGACCTAGCCCAAGTTAATATATATACGAGTGATCATATTCAGACTGACACTTCTAGATATCTACCGACTTGTCGATAACTAGTCACTTGTAGATAATTTGTTACTTGTAGATCACTCGTTAAATCTCTCGTTAGATTATTATATATTAATTAATTAATTAATTAATTAGATTATGATTAATTATTAGCTAGTCCGAATCATGTACAGGGTGTTAAAAAAGATGAAATTAAATAAATTTACTATTTTGTGTAACAAGCAAACTTCTGCGGAACGAGCGCTAGCGAGTTACACAATAGCTATTTATGTAACCAGTTGGGAAAAGTACTATTTTGTGTAACGAGCAGATTTCTCCGCAATAGGATGTTACACAACATAGTGTTTCCCATAGTGTTTCATACAAGATGTTTTCTAATTTTCACCATTTTTATATTTTATGAGAAGAAAACTACGATTTTATACGTTTAAAAACAATCCAGTAGGTTGTAACGGTGTGACAGCTCATCACCTTCGTAGCTTCGTAGACGTTTTCTAACGTCAAAGGGGTTTGAAAAGTCTCATTTTACATGTCAAAATTAGAAAAAATAATGTTTCCCAACGTGTTTCATATAAGACTTTTTCTAATTTTCACCTATTTTATATTTTATAAGAAGAAAACTGAATTTTATACGTTTAAAAACAATCTAGTAGATTGTAACGGTGTGACAGCTTGTCACTTTCATAGCTTGTCAGGTATAAATGACCTATGAAATGAACTTTACAAATCCAGTTGCGTAATATTTTACTTTTCGTAGCTGGTTGTTGAAAGTAAAACGTTTCCTAACGTCAAAGGGTATACAGAAGGACACTTTTCAGTGTCACTTTACATGTCAAAATTAGAAAAAAAAATTCTAAAATAAATGTGTAGTCTTAAATGGGTACTAATAGATCGGAAATCGCAAGGTTGTGACAGATTTTCAGACGTGATTTTACTCATCATATGTCATCATACGTGTTGAATACAACATTTGTATAGTTGTAAAGTTTGTTAGGATGTGTTTGTGGAGTGAGGAAGATCTCGCCGGATCTCCTCTTCCTGCAAAGATAACAGCAGTGTCGTCTGCGAAAGTACCCTGGTAACACCTTATATTTATTAATTAATACTATTTCACCGTCGACCTCTTTTAATTTTGATTTTAGTTTCTTACTTAATCTATCAGCATGTTATATATTCCTACAAACATTCCTTAATTTTTTATTTTTGGTGGTGTTATATACCGACCGTTACGGCTTATCTTTCGTAAAAACAAAAATACTGCTGTCAATATGCGAAATATAAATTAAAATTTACTTACCCCCCTTAAAATTAAAAATTACCCCCTTCAAAGCAAGAGTTATTTTCATTTCCATTTGATGGTACTTTCTAAACATCCACTATTATTGGGGGTTTCCCTCTGTAAAATATCGTAGAATTATACCTAAAATATTATATTATAGTATAGTATTGGGACTGAAGTAGTACTTTTAATCCCGAAGGTAAAGTTTATAATTACCTTAATTTACCTGAGGGATTAAAAGTACTTCAGTCGCAATGTATGTACGATATTTTTCGTACTTCTGAAATTAAAACGCATACATAATATAAAAAATCACAGACACCTTTATAAAAACACAGATAATTATTAAACATAAAGCGAGACAAATCGCATAAAGCGAGACAAAGTCACTGATTGGCAAATTCGTAACCATAGTAATGTTGCGCTGTGACAAGATTAATTTGGACTCATTGCTACTGTCATGACTCGATTTTTGAATGAAGAAGGTGTATCTTATATTAACAAAATGCAGCCGAAGTAGTATCTGCTGCATTCACCCAGGAAAGATGGTCACTATGACGAACTATAACAATAATAATTAAGGTAAATATTAAATCAATAAAACAGCTGTTACTTTTTTATTTTTAATTTTATGCTTCCACGATTTCTTTCAATATTTAATCCCGGAAGGACAGGAAGTGACACTTTGGTCCCTGTCATAAGGGAGCGAAGTTATTACTTCCGTCCCGGAAGTACGAAAAGTTTTTTGTTGCTCCCGAAAAGTAAAGCAAATAATAGAGTGGGAGTTCTGCAATTAGCGGCCTCGTATATTATATTTATTACTAATTCCTGCTAAGTAGGTATATAAATCTATTCCACCTATAGTAATATTAAAAAGAATTATGATAAACATCCAAAATAGCACTCGTAAAATTGAGCACCTAGATATAAATTAGTTAGGAAATAAATTAACATTTCCTCTAAATATGAGGTATATTTATAGGTACCCAAAGTAAATAAATTGCCGAACGTTAGTGCCTGATAAAAATTATGATATTTTTTATTTATATTCAGAATTCTCCCATGCTATTACTGTCCAATAACTCACTAAGTAGCGTAGTTATATTAACAATATTACAAGTATTCGTAAAATTAAAATGTAGCTGGTAGAATATATTGTACCCTAAAGTTCTCGAGTATTTCCTTGCAAAACCAATTCAAATCTTGTTGCGGATACATTTAACAATATCGAGCTATCATCTAAGTGTTGCTAAATTGGAAATTAATATGAAAACATTAATGGTAGCCAGCTGCGGTTCTTGTAGCAAGTTGACCACAACTTTGCTGTTGTATGAACCGTTAATTCCTTGGAATTATAATAATTTAGGGTCATAGCGGGATGAATTATGATTGTTTTGTTCTGTATATGTTGTATAGGCATATCTTAATGTTATCCTATGTAGTTGTATTAACAATATATTATACTAATAATATATTTGTACTAATATGTAATACACTTTATATTGTATTCAGAAACTAGCACATCAATTGATGTTTCTCATGAGTAAAAGGTATGTTAGTATTGCAAAAAATATTAACCATTAGCTAAATAAAGCAGCTAAGAGAAGAGCAAAACTGCCGAGATAATGGTGCTGTTCCAGTCTATACCACAAAATATACCCGCGTGCTTTGAGACATCCTGATCATCGCGTGTTCACGATTTTTTAGAAGGTGAGAACTGCCAAATCTTTTGGAAGTTTTGGCCACACACAGGTGGTGGTTTCAATATTGCGGCTGTCCAGCTCATTACGCACGAGGAATAATAACTTATTGACCCCAAATTTATCCACACCGGAGATGGATCGGCCGTCTTTTCCGAAGTACTTTTTCCAACAGGCGACAGCATTTAGGTATCTATTTTTTAGCCTGCCCAGTCTCCGGATTGTGTATATGTATGTATATGGGTCGGAGTGTAGTGGAAGCTACTATTACACTCCCATTCCACCACAGCACTTAGGCCTCATTAGGCCCTTTGTGCATTCCTTCTTTTTACTTGTGTACTTTTCTTCAAACCATCCTATTTATTACGGGTGGCCTAGTGGCAAAGTCTCTACAATTTGTATGTATGATAGTATGGTTCTGAGTTACCAAGATTAATTACTCTGGTCCTCATTACAATTTATCTGGGACCACGCGTCCGCGGCAGATGTGTTGAGTGTTCCCAGGTCTCGGGCAGACGCCACAGTCCGGGCCCAAGCCTGTCTAGGTCACCCATCCAAGTGCCACCAACGCCCGCCCAGCATAACTTTGAAGATCTTACCGGTCAAGTCTAAGCGGCTAGGCGGTCCCATTCAGTCACCTTAGTCGCCTCTTACGACAGGTAAGGAATAGACTCAGGGTACCTCCACCCTGAATTATGTCCTATAAGAGCATATTATTATACGTATAAGCACTATTCTTTGTCGGAGTACATTACTATAGATGAAAAGCTAGGTAATAAAAATACCTACTGAAGATGGCCCCCAACAAAGGAATAATCTTCCACAGGCAGATGTTTTTATTGTTCGCGAAACAAAATATTCCTACCAGAAATGTGGCAAATATATATATGTCTGGAATATTGTTTGATGGCGTGTCAAGATTGCAATGATCAAACTGAAATGGAAACTAATTAAATGTAATATTTTTGTCTAATTGTTTCCTAAATGTCAAAATGAGTTACATTCATTTTCTTAAATCAAGATAATTTAATTTTTGCACCTAATTTTATTTTGAGTTAATGCCTCAAAATCTTCAGTATTTTTGTTTTGTTTTACAAATTTGTTTTTCAGTTAATTTGTTGTTAAGACTGCAATAGAATGTTAAGACAGTTCTTTTGAAATAAGATAGACTTTATTTGTTTCCTTATGTGGTTTTTTGTAATTATACAGACATTGTAGGTCCAGAGGGTATTATCGGTCTGTGAGACCGACGTTATTACTTATGTGACAAAAACTGACGTTATTACTGAAAGGATAATAAATAACACTTTTATTTAACGTATTTGCATTCGATTTCCTTATTATTTAAATAATTTCACAATTTTGCAGTAAAATGGCAATATATTTCTTCTGGTAAAACAAAAAATATACAATTTTAAAAGTTACACAATAAACGAGTAGTTTTTTTTAAATAACTCGTCAGTCTAGCGTGCCATTTTTTTTCAGTCTGAAGAGTTTGTTGACAAATAAAAAAATGAAATTTGAATTGTACACATTTTTTTTTGGCAAATGTATTAACCCTATTGTCTATATTTTGGACTGTGATATATAATGGCAATAGAATGGCTAATCAGAGTTGCGTTACAAAAATTAGGATCTTAAAATGTGCAATTTTGTAGCTGCGGTATTTTCACCAAATTCATAAAAGCCGATATATGCTAAGAATATTAGGAAAATGAAAAGTAAATAGGGGAGAGTTTTGCCATTGTCGTAATTTTCTCATATTTTTTTGGGTCGCTGAACATGAATCGGAACTTTGCTGAACGAAATTTTGCAGCGAATCTCTTTTTTTCTGCAAAAAAAATGTTCGCACATTTTTTGGTCTCTCACCTCTATCTCAAAAACTACGCGTTTTATCGAAAAGACCACTCTATACAAAATTATAGTACACAAAAGTTTCTACCGGATTTTATTTTTTTCTATGGCCTTACCGGATTTTATGTTTTTCTATGTTTCTATATCCGATCGTTCCGCGGCTAGAGGGCGCTGAAAAATAGTTAAAATCTAAAAAAGTGACAAAAATGCGATTTATGTAGCTACTACTTATTCTAGTTTTTTATTTACTGGATACCCTTTTTTTTATAAATTTCCCTATTCCTTAGACTACGTACTTTTTTATTTATAAATTAGTGCTACAACTAAGTATATTTTATTCATTTGTGTGCAATATTTTCACAGTAGTTAATGAAATACATACACACACATATATATATATATATATATATATTTATTTATATATATACCGGGTAACACAGGAGACATGTAACGCTCTGTAACTTTACTATTTAAAAAGTTAAAATTTTCAATTTTCAACTTTGGGAGAGTTGTATATTACATAATTGTCCTTTTTTTGAGCATATCAAACATTTCCTTAGACTTCCGGTTTAAGCGGAAGTGACGCAAACTTTGTGATTTTAAATGGTACCCTATATATTTTTTTTTGCCCATCTGATTCGCCTTTAAATTCTCTTTTCAACCATGTATCGCACCATGGCATTTGTTTTTAAACTGACAGTTAATAATCATTTCATTGTATTAAGCATAGGTGGCCATGATATGAACCTTGGCAGATATTGATGCTTAGTGTGCCGTGATATCGAAAGACTTCTGGTACGCAACTTTGTGTCTCATATTTTTTTGGGCATAATCAGTAGCTGAACAGACTAACTAGATCTTTCTTATTTAAAAGAAAAAATCTCTAAACAACCAACGATATTATAAAAAATAAGATAGGAACTCCATTTTTTTATTTGATATATATATATATATATATATATATATATATATATATATATATATATATATATATATATATATATATATATATATATATATATATGTATATATATATATATATATATATATGTATATATATATATATATATATATATATATATATATATATATATATATATATATATATATGTATATGTATATATATATATATATATATATATATATATATATATATATATATATATATATATATATATATATATATATATATATTTGCCTTAAATCGCACTTACGTGTAACGAGAATATATCTGGTGCAGCAGTCACTAATACGCTAATTCCTCTAATACCTACGTAAATGATCCTTGTAAGCTTAAGTAGGTGTATTAGCAACGTTATTAATTGATGAACCGGTAAAAACCACACAGACTTACTGCCAGTTTAAAACAAAACTGTACTGGTACTAGATATAGGTGCTTAATTATCTTGTCAGTGCCAAACTTGATTGATCAAAGCTAAAACCCTACTAATTGCACCAGTTAAATCCTTCATCGAGGAAATGAACGTTGTCGTCGTGCAGCGTGGGTTTATTTTAAATGTCAACAGCATGCTCCCAGGGAAAAAGCGGATATAAAGCTTTATTCTTTCAGCGGCATAGGGACATTTTAGATTTCTAATGTTTTTGCAGGCAAAAACGTCTGCCTGGTTAGAAAGCGCCGTTTATTTTTACATCCGGATTTTTTATATAGATCCCTGAATGCTGTCAGCTGTTGGAGTAAAGCCTTACACAAAAAAGTACTTCGGAAAACTTTAACTGTGACGGCTGAAAAAGGCAACAACTGTAAAAAATATTTACAGTTGCTCGAATTGTAAAAGGGCCCGGGATCGCCGGAATCCGGGAACTTCATATGACTTTAAGGGATTTTCTTTAGCGTTCAGTTACTGTACCCGTAGACAGAGGCGTAGACTTTTTATTGTTGTTAACAGTTTACGAATTACCACTAGTCTGCTCAATGATTAGCAATAAATATTAGCTCCTTGTGTCAGGACTATTAAGACGATTTGAAGATGAAATACTGTAAGTAGTCGATGTGTATGTGGTATATTCACTACACACACTTCGAACACGTTTACTAAACTTCATCGTTTCAGATTTATAAACAGCCTCCGGCAAACCGACCTACACTGCGCCTTATTCACCATTTATTTCGCTCCTCTTATGTCAGATACCTACTAAATATTTCAGTACCCAATATAAGACTAAATATCTCGTCCAATGCCATCTCGACGTATTTTTATTTCAAACTTTCCAAATATAGAACTCTAAAATGGTGAAACCGTTTTGTGAGGATTTTATTAGGTGCATTTACAAATGAAAGAAAGTGAACTCCCTCACATAATATCGTGTAATATTCATGTACCTATCCCCAGCATAAATTTCAACCTCAAAAATTCGCCTCGAAGGCAGCCCGCTCATGTTGCATTATTCATTCGCAAGCTCGGTACAGACGTAAAAAATTACGTTTGAAATGCTTGTCATTTTTTAATCCCCATTGTTGTCACGGCCCCCTACGTGTACAGTTCATCATCTTAATTATTTCCATAGAACAACCCTCGCGCTCTCGTTTTGAGCGTCACAAATGCCGACAACTTTTCATGCATACGTTCCTTATCACCGTCCCTCGTCACACGGCATCCCCCGGGCGCGCGGCGGGGTCTAATTCATCTCCACACACTGCTGATACCTGGACAAAGATGAGGAGGACCCTGCGCGAGGCGTTACGGGGCCGACCACTCTAAAAAGTCAGTATGTGTGCACAGTTTACGGTTTACTCAGAGTGGGTTTCCTCATTTTTGGTATTGGACAAATTGCACTGTATACGTGTATGGTTATTATTCTCGTTTATCTGTAATGTATATTAATATAATTAGCAAATGAAGTTTTACGATTTCCCAAACATTCATATATTAAAAAAGAAAAATAATCTATTTTACATACCCTCGTGTATTCGCTATTTTTTTATTAGGTTGAGAAAGGTCGTATTTGGAAGTTTTAAATTTGATATCGATGAGTTTCTGATATATTTAGATAGTGAGTTTTCTACGAAGAGGTAAGGCTTGAAGTATTTGCTAATCCACAATATAGCCAGTAGCTCTTTCTCTTTAATTGAGTAATTGGTTTCCGCAGAGTTCAAGATTCTTGATGAGACGGCTATTGAGTATCCGTCTTGAGGTAGTACGTACTCTTGATCCAACGGCGTTTATTTCAAAGTGTTTTTTATCTGTAGTTATTACGGTTCTATATTCTAAGGAGATGTATATTGTATATGTACCTCGACGGATACTAATATTTCTTAGTTAATTTTAAAATTATTGTAAATATATGGGTAGCCGTAAGTTTTTGAGTGACAGGTGTTTCGTCATTAGTTTTATTTCCAGTTTAATATTATTGATCTGATTAAGATAATGTATACCTACATGAAGGTATATCCAAAATTAATAATTATGTGTTACGGTCTACGGTAATATTTATGTTATGACGACTAGCACGTAGACTAATAATGACTGAAGGGTGTAAATTAAGGACGCGGACCTGGAATGTAGCGTCGGAGGTGATGACGACTGGGCATTAGCTGATAGCGACGCGATGTCAATTTGGTCAGGCACCTAAGTCCATCTTAACGTAAACACCGACGTTCGTCCGACAAAACTCGAAGGCTTATTCGGGATGATGTGTTTGAGTTAGGCGGTTTTCGAACTCCCTCTCAATTCAAACACAATTCTGATGAGATCCTGGGGATTATAGGCGAAGTTGGTACAGTTCGATAAAAATTGGGGCTCCCGAAGGGCTATAACTCCCTGTCAAATTAACTGGAAAACGAAACTTTTCGGTGACAGCCTCGGTCCGAATTGTTAAATTGCATGAAACCGGAATACGTAGCGCCGGATAGTTATATTGCATTTAGTTGGGCCGAAGACGCCCAGAGAAACTTTCTTTCGGCCATGTTACTATTTTGAAAAATATAGGCTCTCAGGAAAATGGACTAAGAAAAAGGGTATCAGCTAATATGACTATAGATAACAAAAAACTATTCATTGTTATCTATAGCCTTATTAGCTCTTTTTATTTACAACACATTTATTTATAATTATCGTCTGATTATTTTTTTAGATCTGTAAGAATAAGAATTCAATCTTTTTTATAATGGTTTTCGTAGTTACATATAAAATTTATTAAACAAAACTGAATGGGATTTTAAACATGTAGCCATTTTGTAGATATTAGCACTGTAGACCAGCAGAAATAAGCTTTGGAGAAGGAAAGGTCTATATACGGCAATATTTTTTAAAAAAGTTGAAGGTTTTGGTGTCTAAAACATGTTGTCATAGACGCTGATAATTGGTACGTGGGGGAAGGTTGTCGTATATACATATAAAATGCAAAATATCTCGATTTTATCGCAAGAAGACCTGCTATTGGAATGCGATTACTTCGACGACATCGAGTAGCTCGTTTGGATTTTACTCGAATTCATGTTGTTTGGAATGAGTTGAGAATAATAATGAGAATAATGTTCTCAAGTTTTATTCACTGACGAATCAAGATTCATGTTGAGATCAGAAGACGGGCGTCGGAGAAACCCTCCGACGCCCGTCTAGGCGTGGGGAAAGATACGAGGATGGTATGTTCAGTGAAAGGGAGAGTTTTGGCGGTGGTTCACAAATGGTACGGGGTGGAATTACCAGCGATTCCCGTACAGAATTATTTGTTTCCACCACGGCAATCTCTAAATGCAGTTAGATACATAGAGATCTTGAATGAACATGTTGTCCCATTTGCACCTTACATTGGCGAAGAATTCCTCTTAATGCAAGATAATGTACGACCGCATACAGCAGTGATGATAACACACTTTTCAAACGATGTCGGAATTAATCGTATGCCGTGGCCCGCTAAAAGCCCTGATATGAATCCCATTGAGCATTTATGGGATGAATTGGGACAACGTGTTAGTAGACGCAACCCAGAGAATCTGAATGAATTGAGGATTGCTCTTACAGAAGAATGGGACAATATCCCTCAAATCACTATCACAAATTTGATGATTGAAAGCATGCCTAGGCGTATGGAAGCTGTTATAGCAGCCAGAGGAGGAAATACTCGTTATTAGTTAGCTTGTTATTCAGTTATTTTTTAAGTTTATTGTTTTAATCATTAATAATTACAGTTGTTTTACTAAAATGTCGAATAATTCTTTGTTTGTTATTTCTTTTTGATGTTGTTTGTACTTGTAAGTAACAATTATTTCAGCGTCCGTAATCGAAAACGCTAAACATTTCTTAAACGATGAACTTTTTAGACATTTTCAGCTCCACGGCCTCCTTGTTGAATATCAAACTTAATAACACCGTTTCATCTAAAATGTTGCATCTTCTTTGCTGAAGGGGCTAGATAGGTGATTCAAAAATGAGAATATTGAAAAAAGAATGGTAAACACCGCGACCAACCTAAGAATTAAATACAAATAAAATTTCACTCCACAGCTACAATCAAATTTCGTGTCAAAATCATAATCGGTTGTTAAAGGCTGTACATATTAAAAAATACATTTTATATGGAAAGCCAATTACAAAATAGTCATCCGCAAGAATCGCCCTTTCAAACAAAAAAAAGAATTATCAAAATACATAGGCTGGTTTAAAAGTTATTGAACATCAAATTTGGGACAAAATCTAGGTGCTCCACTTTTTATGTCCGTCAGTGTATATATATTGGTTTTTCTTGATTTTTGGAAAAATGGTTAGGAAAAACGGAAAATTTTGTGGAAGATAATTTGTAGAGAATTTAATTGCGCACATTTTTTTTATTTTGCATAATCCGATACGATGCATCGCCTTCGAGATATTTTGAATTTTAGACCAAAAGTATCGAGAAAACCTATACTTGTCCGCGTCTAGAACAACATGTTCTATACACCAAAACCTTCATCTTTTTTTCAAAAATATCGCTGTATATATACTTTTCTCAAAAACTATTATTTTTTTCCTATTTCTACTGGCCTAATAAAAGCCAATAAATTGCTGGCCTAATAAAAAGCTGGCCTAATAAATTTTAAGAAGGTTTTAATGACAATCAAATAGTTTTATAAAATTTATTATGTATAATAAATTATACATAAAATATATCAGCTTTAACATAATATTAAGTTGCTACTTTGGCAGACCTGACCTCCAAAGCCAACCACTAGACTGTAATATATGAGTAGCTAATAGTGGTAGTTTTAATGTTGAATCCCGCTTCTGAAGTCGCCTTCTAATGTGTTATTATTATGTTATTATTAATGACGAACATGACATTCTAAATTGCATCTAGATATTACTTTTATTCGAAGTAAGCAATTCTGTTAGCTGTCTTTACTGGGCTACATCTAATAGAACTATAAGAGATTAGCTATTCGGGCAACATAACATCTCGTACTTTAAACTAAACTGATATGTTTCCAAAAAAACTCTACACTAGACCTTGGATACACCAATTATCTGTAAGGACGATTTCTACAATTTAAAATATCTGCTAACAAGCAAACAGCAGCGAATCTGGGACCAGAGTAAAGCGGCCTTTGATGCTCTAGACATCGGAGCTTTAATAATGAAATATATTTTTTTTACTATGTTAAATTAACCAATAGCTTGGAAAAATAAAACATCATAATACGGAAAATATAAACGTCTGCCAAAAATATATAGGGATAATTTTTAATAGCCCGTATATTTGTTCCCAGTATACAGCTAGATACTCCAGTGTCAGTTCATTTTCTCCAATTCAACCCTTATTGCGTCGTTCCCACAAACCGCGAACCCCGCTTTACCTCAATCGGACTTAAAATTACCAATCTGGAAATTTCTTGTTTCATTATGGTCTCGGATCAATAGTCTTCTATCTGTATTAGCTCTATATGTCGTTAAGTAAATTGCATCTCTGTCGGTGCGAGACGCCTTACACTACCCATGTTCCATCCCTAAACCTGCCTCGAGGAAAAATGATTGTGTAACTCCGGAGCTTGTCCCCGTGTGCATCAGGACTTCGATTTTCCACCCTAGCCGCTGTTAGTGACTAATTGGAAACGCGAGCTGGTCCCTGGCGAGCGTGTCCCACAGGCGTTGCCCTCACACATGAGATAGTAATCTGCAGTGGGAGGAATATATGGTAGAAAGTGAAAACATTTATATAAAAATTGATTCGCGTTAGTTGGCCGAGATATTTATTGCTTCATTATCTTTTTTTATGTGTGTTTTATCCCCTGCATTCACTGTTAGCCGACCCTGTTTGGGTTCAGATGAACATTTGATAGAACGTGTGGTGGCACCTTATTCCAGTATGAGGTTTTTCCATTTTATGTTCGGTTTATTATTTTAGTTTACAGGTTCTCAAAAACTATGGTAAGCCACGTGAGCATAAAATACATCGACTTATCCACATCAACTCGAGTATTATACCTCAACAGCACGCTAACTGCCCATCAGCATTCCTCATTTATTGAACAACATATGTCAATTCTTTCAGGATAAACTGATGAACGCGCATATTCACAGTTATATCAATTTGGGCTCATTTTACTCATCGTACTGATAATATAATATAATATCCATGCGATGCTTTTACGGCATTATTGTTAAGGGATTCTTCCATTCACTTCTATTTAATTCATATCATTTGTCTTTCTTGTTGTGTTCTCATCATTATTTCATTATGTCTCTGTTCTCAATATATTCAATTCAGCAATAATCATATACATTATTCTGTTCATTGTGGATTCTCATTATCTACGATGTAGAGCGATTTAACTGAACAAATTTAATTTAACACAGATTCAATATCAAACAGCACAGATGGGTTATCCAGCAAATTTCTTAGATACGCAGCTAAATCAATAAACGCTATTGTTACTAACAATTCACTAGATAAAATCATTTAAATTGGGAAACTATATTATAGTTACTGAACAGAAATATTTAAGCCCCGTCAATAAGCAGTTTCACAAGCTTTTGATCTATCCACATTGTAAAATTTCCGATTTGCTATGATTGAAGTTGTTGCCGCAATTCAAGATTTTTGCCTCGGGCGCCAGCTTCTAGCTTCTAGTGGAGATGGAGATAATTCCAGGGATCACGCGATTCACCCAGAATTAAAATCCTCTTACCCTATCTAAATATGATTACAGCTTGTGGAGTAGAGTTACTCTCTTTAAAAACTTTACACCATTAACTATATCTTGTTTTTCAAACAATTTTAAAACTGTTGTTGTACCCCTCCTGAAAATTGCTATTGTATTGTATGACACTCGGAGTAGTTTCCACAAACACCAAAACACTTTCACTTCGCTCGACGCGCGTTTCGCCAACCAAGTTGGAATCATCCGGAGACGATTAAAACTAATCTTAAACTAAAAATCTACCCTATTTATACTATTTATGGTGAAATCATTAGTCAAGCTTCATTGATTAGTTGCTAAAGCAGGCTATACGGTATAGGTCCCTTGTCGCTATTCATACTACTTTTACATTTTACAATTTCGATGCTCTCAAATGCATCCAATTGTCTATTATTGGTCACATTTCTGACTAATCTTAAATTACTAATATCTATTCTATGATTGTTGTCAAAAGCATTGTTGTGCAACACTAGACTTATCTGTTCTTCCATATTTTAGATGAGCCATATGTTCTTTAAATCTGGTGTTAATTGATCGTCTCGTTTGTCCAACATATTTTTGATCACAATCATTACAACTAATTTCGTAAATCCCAGACCTATTGTATGCTTGTTATTGTAAAATGTAAAAATGCATGTAAAAATAATATGTGATTTTGGAATTTTGAAAAAGCAGATAAACGTTTGGAGGAATATATTTCCGGTCGCTGCCTTCCCAGGTCATAAAAAATAAATATTTTTTGGAATTCGAGCAGTAAGTAATGCCAATAAATCAACATATTTACATTTATTGATTTTTTTGTGTTCATTTTGTGCCCAGAATGATACAATTTGTACGTATAAGTTACACAGACCAATATTTTTACTTGTATTACGGGTCCAGTGATGTATATAGACAACGTACTCATGCATGTTATGGAGAACCCAACTTTTTCAACTTTTTTAATCCCTATATCTCAGTAATTATGATTTTTAGGGAAAAAGTGTAAGAACAATTACATAATTGCATGATCTACAATTTTGGTCTAACCTATTTTTATGATAAAACTTTCAAAAAACCCATTCAAAAAACCCATATTTGCGAGGTTGAGCTTTGTGAGCTAAAAAATATGGACATTTTTTTAGCTACTTTGGCCGAGTTTCCATTAAGAAATATGAACATTATAACCACTAAGCTTATAATGTTCATATTTCTTAATCGAAAATTATATGATACGTATGGGGGTGAAACATTTTTCTTAAATTTATTAATTTAAAGAACATTTTATTATTTACCATGTGATACGGCTTCTAGTTAAGGGTTAACCCGCAAAGAATTATCAGTTGGTCCATTGAAATGGCAAGCTGCCACATTTTCTCTTCCTCACTACTTGCTCATGACCAATGGCAAAATCAATTAGTTGAACGATATTATCCTCGCTAGTTACGTTACATTAGTTAGGTTAACTACGTCAGTCGGATATATCAAGAGTCAAATATAATGGACTTCTTTGTGCTCTCTTTCTCGTTTAATTTTTAGCAGGGAACGCCTGAACAGTATAAAAATTAGTGACTTGAGTACCTTCTTTTAAGATTTGGAGTGTAGTTAAAAAATTAAACAAGATGAATGAAATTAATTAAATTAATGTATTTTCTATGAATCACTTGCGAATATTCTGACACTCGTGTGCGCCAGTAAGTTTTATATGAAAGGCTCCTGATTAATCTTATCAAGTGGATATAAAACCTTAAAACGTCAAACTGTTTGTAGAATATCTCACTCAGTAATGAAATGGAAAATTATGTCCCATTTGTTGTTCCGGTGAATTCGGCATTCATTCCGCCTCATTTACCGAGTATGTGGCGAAATAACTAAAATTAAACCAACTCGAAAACATACGCCATTAAACACTTTTAGTAGTTTAAATGACGGTCCTTTGTGTTCAACGCTTAGCACGTCTGCCTTGACGAGTTTCGATGGTTGGCTGAATATGATATTGTTTACCTTTCAATTCAAAGCTTGGCAATGTTATTTGCGTATGTACCAATTTTTGGTAAACAAACATTTCAATATATCATCAATGTTGTCCTACATCTTTTCAAGTTTATATATGCGTATCTTGTATACTTATTCCATATTGGGTTGCATAGTGAATTTAGCGGATTTGTGGAATTAATACAGTGTTGTTAAGTTCATAGGCTTTTTCGATTATTCAAGCTAAATCAATAACGTCAGTAACTGATATAACCGGATTCAAAATCAATAATGATTCAATATATTTAAGTATAAAACTATACGTATATTATAAATTCAATTTCTTATGAAAGGTTATCTTCATTCAGCTGGATAATTTTCTTGTGAATGCACAAACAAGGTTTGGGGGTTCACACTAAAACTACCATAATAGGTATTCGTTCTTCACACCCTATTTTTTGGTTTTTCATAACGTAGAAAGCGTAGATAAAATATTATATGGAACTAGTACAAAAAATGTTCATTGCACTCTATGTGGTGTCCAACTGGGCTTAACGGCCACGTTGGACAATTTCACGTCGCGTGTCAAAAATATTTACTTTATGCACTTGTTACATAAATAACTATTATTATAGTTTCTCAATACTTGAATGAAGTAAAATCTGTTCAATAAATTGGCTAAAAATGATAAAAACTTACATCCGAAATAGTTCGGGCTATGGACGGTTTTAGATCGCAAAAGGTCGGATAGAAATGAAATTAGGTGGGATGGTCGACAGGTCTCCTGATAGTCCATCTGAGTTTGCTCGGGGGTTGCCGCATTAGGGCCATTGTTGTAAGTGCTATCGAAAAAAAGCCCAAACAATATAAGTAGAGATCAAAATTGTGCATAATTTTGGTCCTTTCGATTTTTTATTTGCGACCAATAGTTTTCGTTCTACGGCACGCCGAAGTTGGGCTCTTTTTGTTGATTTGCAATTTCCATCAAAATCAGTTTCTTCGAGGATTACGACGAAGATCGACTTCAAATAATTTTCCAGTCGGAAGATATCTAATTTGCTAGGTTTGGTCTCATATTACAGAAAACTCTACAGCGCGCCGTAGAACTAAAACTGTTGGTCGCAAATGAAAAATGAATGAGCCCAAAATTATACACAATTTTGTTCTGTACATAGGCATTTAAACTTTTTTTCGATAGCACTTACAACAACGGCGCTATTTTCCGAAAAACGCCGCGTGCATAATTCTCATTCCCCCACCCCTTGAGCAGTAACTCCCCGAGATCGCAATCACAGGTGTATTAACAATTCGATTCTTTTTTAAATAAATAAGTTTTTGAAAATTTTAGTTTCATTGTACGTCTTTTTTTATGGTTTGCGGTGTGGGTGGGGGCCCATGGGATAATTTGCTACGCCACCGGCTGTTGACTTGCCTTACTACGCATATAGTCCTAAGTGGATCTGAAATCTGGACGAGCGGATCTCGTAAAAGCTACTAACTTTCGAAAACAATATATATATATATATATATATATATATATATATATATATATATATATATATATATATATATATATATATATATATATATATATATATATATCTTAGGGATCCGTCCATCTTCGATGTGAACATGTAAAAGATGCGCGACGATGTTAGATAAAAAAATAAAAAATGTCAATCAGGTTGATTTAGATCAGAGTAAAATTGTGTTTTCGGTTAAAAATAACATATTATTTTTAATATCTTTCACTTCTTCAGTACTAGTTTCAGGAACTCATAGGTTTAACAGAAACTCGTAGGTATAAGAGATGTACTTAAATAAACTTGTTATTTCTTATTAACAAATTATTTTATGAAATTTCGATATAATCCAACTTTGGCTTCACATGACTTGGTGACCACCTCTACAACAAATGATTGCATACACCTGGCATACTACCAACTCCACATACTTGTTTGTCACCTCTAAGCAAAATACCGTGCAAAATTATTAATTAACATTAACTACTGGCTAACTACTTACAACTTTAATTATGTCAGAGTTGCCAGTTATAAATATCAATTATATTTACGAGCCCACCATCAAAAGTTGATAAACCAGAATAATAGGTACTCGTAATTCGTCCCGGAAATAAGAATAGACATACCTATTTCCTGAAATCGTAATATTTAGATATTTAAAGTTACTAATTAGGCAACATCACCCAATTTGTCAAAATATTTAAATCCAGCAAATCAGGTTTTATTAATGGCTGCTAAATTGCTAAATTACTTAAAATACATAATTTACTATTCCGGATCAAATTATCAGCGTGGGTTATCGATCTTTAAATTCTCTAAGGTAAAGTCACATGAAGTATCTAATGCAAATTGATCAACTACTAAAAAGTAACTCTGTAGGCCCCGACCACATCTCGTTAAAATTGTAGAGGAGTTGATTTCCACTTGTTTACTCGAATGCGGTACGTTTATTTGAAATACTGCAATTACCACAAATATGTTTTTCTCGTAGCTTGGATACAACGCTTATTTTAGATTACAGCAAGGCATTTGATACTTTGGATCAATGTTTGCTATGTAAGGAACAAGGTACCATTTTTTGGTTTCGACAATAACCATTTCCTTTATACACAACCTGTCCAGTCGCTTACATAGTGCAACTTTGGATTCACAGGTTTCAGATACCTTGCCTTGTCAATTTTGGTGTTCCACAGGGTTCCATCTTGGGCCCTCTGTCATTTTCTTTGTACATCTCGGATTTCCATACTTATATAGAAACGTACACAAATGATACACAAATATATCTTTTGTATAATCTTGCAACTGAGATTATCAACAATGATTTGGTCATTTGAAAACAAATCTGTAGGTCATTTGAACGTTCTTTTAAATGGAGTACCACTTCCCGTTATAGATGAATATAAAAACTTGGGTTATGGATTGATTCCGATTTACTAAGGATACTAGTCAGGTATGTGAAACTTCATACAATAGGCTCAAGAAGTTATTTGCAGAAAAAGATAGTGATCGAGTGAGCCTCAAATTCTCCGAAGTCGGCTGGCCCAAATTAGAAGAACACCGATCACTCCACTTTCTTTGTTTAACACAGAAAATCCGCACTAGAAAAATTCCGTCATATTTAGATAGGAAATTGTCATGCTTGGACCGTAATAACGTTCTTACGCCAAATCAAAATTTCCTTCAAATCTGCAAGCACTCTTCTGCCATCTTTAAACTCTAGCAAGTTACTCTATTCATTAAACAATTTTTAAAAAAATCAAGATTTTGTCTCTTGTTATAACTGCCTATTATATAAATAGTTCGCCCTGCTGAGTAGGTTTATCACTGCCCTGATATTTTTTTAAGCATCGCATTTATCTCGCTTGTAATTTATAATTTTAAGTTTTGGCACACTATTTGTCGCTGGTTAAGTTAATTTATATCGTTTATCGTGGGATGGTAGCAAATAAAACGACTGATTATAAAATATTGACGTTTCGGTCCCTTTTTGGGCCTTTTTCACAAGATGATTTAATTTTATGGCATAATTGACATAGAAAAAAACGACAGTTTGAATTAATTTTTAAGGTTACTAGACTGTTCGATTAGTATCATAGGAAAAGGTAGTCAAGAAACCCTATGAACTTATTTTTAGGCATATTTTATATTTTATTATTAATCTAATTTTAGTTATGTTAATATTATGTAGATGTATATTTATACTTTTAAGTAGGTATGTATGTAAGTATATAAGTTTATATGTAGAGACAATGTTTTTTGTTAATCTGTTTAATATTTTTATATTAACAAATTGTAGATTGCAGAAAGATGTTCTGTATCTTTTTTGTTATTAAATGTATTAGGATATTTGGAATATAAATTGATTCCATAATTAGGCGTATCGTATGTGTGACTCATGCCAAATTTTGACGGAGGCATGACCAGAGCAAAGGAAGGAATAATGCAAGATATTCAGTACCTATATAGAGTATATAGTGTATATATAGTATTCAGTACTTATATAGTATATACCTGTTAGGACTAGGTCCGTCGCTCCAGGTACCTACTTTGCAGGATGCTACCTCTCATTAGGCATTTCTGATGTCTGATGGGTTGTAGCAAATGGCCGCTAGAGGGATCTGATATCTCTCGCCTACATAAAACTCCTTAGTCGGCATAGACTGATTGGGTTGCTTTGGTCATTCATCATTTCCTGCGAGCCAATGAGTTCGAAACTAGTCTCTGGTGAAGAGATTGGTGATGGACCGTAGCTACCAAATCGGATTTATAGGTGTAAGTCAATGCAGGAAGTGGTATTAGCCCGAGTATTTGGGATACACACTAGAGGGATCTGGTAAGTATCTCTCGCCTACATTAAAATCTCATATGGATAATATTGCTTTGGAAGTGATATCTGAGTTGCTAAAAAGTAACTATTCTACTCACAAAACATTTTAGGAAGAATGTGGATGTCGTTTGTTAAATCGCTCGGATTTAATAATATAATTTTAACTCTATACCAGAAACAGCTTTAACGTCTCACATAAATAATATCGTTAACCATAGCTTAATCGCATACATAACTAATATTCACGAATTAACGAGCTGAGCGCTATACTGTCCATAATGTAACATCCACCCGAGTGAATAAGTGTAACTTTGTCATCATATTTTACTCCACTTACATTATTAGTCATCCATAATACTTCACGAGGGTGATAAATCGCAGTAGTACTTACTTATACGTTGTCACATTTTAACTATTTATCCGTTTATATATGACATATCGCCTACAAGTATTTGTATGATTAGAATTAATTGTACAATATAAGAGCTAGTATCTGAGAATGGAGGAACCGATAGACTAGCTATTTTTGAGGGGGAGAAGGTTACTGGAAATGCCCATA
The DNA here is from genome assembly GCA_964058915.1 of Tetropium fuscum. NCBI lineage: Eukaryota > Metazoa > Arthropoda > Insecta > Coleoptera > Cerambycidae > Tetropium > Tetropium fuscum. Next base: position 289,338 of record CAXKVY010000018.1, on the reverse strand, counting down.
GGCAAAAAGGTCCCACAAAATTTCCCTATCTGCAGCTTGAGAATCGTAAGCCAAATTTCCCGGCTCCCATTGGCCGTACTTTTTAGTTTTGTTGGTACAAATTATAAAGTATAAACATTGAATGCAAGGTTGGGTTTTTAATTTTTTTTTATTAACATCAAGCCACTGTAAGAGAAATATAGTTGGAACTAGATGTGCCATACATTTTTATAAGAAAATTATTTTGGTCTCTTATTGACACTTTTCTGGTTGTAACACCTTTTTCGTTAACATTACAATGTATTTATGTCAGTTTTAATCGTCTCCGGATAACCTTGGTTGACGAAACGCGCGTCGAGCGAATTAGAAGTGTTTTGCTGTTTGCAACTACTTCGAGTGTAAACAATGTATAGCAATTTTTTGTCTACAATATATGTGCTATAGGCCATGCGTCAGGTAGATTAACATTGTTTTAAATCGGGCAAAACATTTTACAATTAAACATTTGATAATTATCAAAATTAAAGACATGTAAATTCTCTATTAAAACATTTTTACGTAATACAATATTATTCGAGCTATGGGCTATAGTAGTCTATGGAATTGGTACATTTTACCTTGCATCAAATGAGGTAGTTCTGATTATTTAATATGTTGTATGGGATGAAATGGTAATGACAAATCTAAATTTTCCACCTAGAAAGCCCTCCGGATCATTGTTAAAAACTGTAAAAACCATAAAATTTTCGGAATTTTTTCAGTTTTCGAATTTTTACCACCTGTTTTACGTCACTATGTACACTTTTTAAGTAGACTAAATTCGTCACAAAATGAAAATAATTTGGTCTCGGTAGCCTAAATAGTTTCTAAGATACATATATAATTTCCATAAAAATTGTTTTTTTAGTTTTCGTCAATGTTGACCACTAAGGACCCATTTTACGGCAAAAGTCATCATATACGTTATTAAAGTATACTAAATTTGCAACAAAACGAGACTAATTTAGTCTATGTGAACCTGATAGTTCTTGAGGTACAAGCAACTATTTTAAGTTGTTGAGGTAAGTAAGCAAATATTAGAAGGGTGTGTAAATTATAAAATATATTTTTTAAATATTTAAAATGTATGTAGTAGTTTCATATTACTACATACATTTTAACCTCATTGTATATAATGTACAGTATAGGTTAATATTGACGAAAACGTAAAAAAAACCTAAATATCCTTTTTTTATATTTTAAAAATCTTTGAGGAGCTGTACAGGGTAAGTCTCTTAAGATTGACACTCCCCTTATCTCACTTCTCCTTAGCCGATTTAACTTATTCAAAAAAGGAGTGGACGCGGTTTTTGTTGAATTTTTATAATCTGAGCACGGATATTAAAAATCTCGTAAGATATACAGAGTGGAAAATAAAACATGATTTTTTTAAACCAAAATAATGTTCTTAATTTTCTGAATAAAAAAATATCTAATTGTTATATAATCACTCCACCTGTTCGTGAGATATTACTAAAAACTTATCACATTACGGGTGTCAATTATAAAACAAAAAACATATCAAGATACCTCTGGAAACAATGCCATTTATTGAGATAATAAATAAATAATATATAGGTGACAATAACAGTAACGAGTAATAACAATGAACAACATAAGCCTAATAAAAACAAATAAAAGTCAATATTAATACAGTAACACAATAGAGTAACACAATTTTATTTATTTACACGTAACGTAATTAAATATTTTCCACGTAACCACCACCATTCTGAATACACATTTGGCATCGCTTTATAAAATTGCTTCTCACCCTTTGAAATATAAACCATTAGGTTTAATTGAGGAATTAAACCATTTTGGTTTAATTCCTCAATTTTTTTACACGTATGCATTCTTTTAACTCATTCATATTATTAAAAACCCCAGTTTCGTATATTTCTTGTTTTATCGTACCCCAGAGAAAAAAATCCATAGGTGATCAGTCCTTTTGGCGGGCCAATGTATAACACCGTGCCTTCTTATCCAAATAGGATATTTTCTGTTTAGGTATTCGGTGACGTTCCTTGCAGAGTGTGGTGGTGCTCCATCCTGCTGCCAAATAACAGATCTGTTGTCAACTAAATTAATATTATCTAAATAATTTTCAACTGGATGTTGAAGAATATCCACATAACGTTGTGCATTTAAGGGCCCATTTATAAATACAGGACCTACAATAGCATACTTGTGGATGCCACACCACACGTTTACAGTTTGGTATCCTTGTTTTTTTATTCTTTTTACAAAATGTGGATTTTCCGCTGCCCAGTAATGTGCATTTTTTCGGTTAAAAATTCCCGCAGTAGAAAAACTGCTTTCGTCAGTCCAAAAGACATGACTTAGAAACTCATCATCTTCCTCTATTCTATCAAGTATGTCTCTGCAGAAGGTTAACCTGTCTTGAAGGTTGTTGTCGTCTAAATATTGAACGGGCAAAATACTATATGGTTTGAAATTATGGCGATGTAATATTTTTATCACACTTCTTTGTGATATATGCAATTCTATTGCTGCAGTATAGGCCTGTTTTTGTTCTTCGCCTTTCCCTTTTCTTGTCTCTGAGAGATTCGGTATTCCTAAACTTTGCATAAATGTTTTTAAAACTATTTTTGGAAGGAGGTAGCCTTTCTCGAAATAACCTAACATACTCCCTCCGAGCAAGAGACTTATTCTTGTTGCACTGAATATAAATTTGATTATACGATTTTCAAAATAACTTACTTCTTTACGAATACTACGTATTTTTTACGCTAATATCTAAGAGAGTGAACTACTATCTCACAAAAAACTGGATGACATCTGTCAACAAATAAACAATGCAAATATGCATTGTTTACAGAGGTATCTTGATGTTCTTATTTTATAATTGACACCCGTAATGTGATAAGTTTTTAGTAATATCTCACGAACAGGTGGAGTGATTATATAACAATTACACATTTTTGGATTCAGAAAATTAAGGACATTATTTTGGTATACAAATATACGGAGTGTTCCATTTAAAAAAATCATGTTTTATTTTCCACCATGTATATCTTACGAAATTTTTAATATCCGTGCTCAGATTATAAAAATTTATCAAAAACCGTGTCCACTCCTTTTTTGAATGAGTTAAATCGGCAAAGGATAAGTGAGATAAGGGGGGTGTCAATCTTAAGAGACTTACCCGGTACCTTAGAAACTATTTGGTCTATCGAGACCAAATTCGAGAAATCGAGACTTTTTTGATACAGACGTCTATAAATAGGCATAACAAGGCAGCAGTTTTGCAAAATGGCGTTCATTAGTCCACAACAAAGATATAAAATCGTAGCTGTATCCGTTTTTTTCAACAGTTTAATCTTAGCCCCTGCCAAAATTTTATGACTACAATCAGATAGGTATTTATATAAATGTGTTTTTATGGCTTGATTTGTAAGATAGTTTCTAAGTATTTTCATACTATACTTTCTCAATCTAAAAACCGTACCGTACCAACCACAAATAATCGTCCCCATTCTTCTCAACTAGTATAATTGTTCTTTGCGACAAAAATAGTCTCAGCTGTTTGAATGCTGACAGTAAATTGTGTTCCTTGCATCCTTAGCCAGAACAATTAAAATGTCTAATAAAATTTTCTGTAGACATTTTTTCTCGCGGTTATTTTGGGGGACCAAGGTAATGGAAACTTCAAGAATTCTATTTAAAAAATGATAATTAGGTGTGTCTGCATATGAAATTAAATTGCAAAACAATATGTGGAAGAAAACAGTAATGTTAATGAAAAAAGAAAGCTTTCTTCTACATATACATCGTTTTCCTATCATGCATCCTTGTAGGTATGTTATATTCCGTTTTTCGCCTGCGTTTCGAACGCACTGGGACAGTTGCGCACCTAATTTTCTTATAGCCTATTCACACCTGTGCGTACCGATCTCGGTTTTTTGAGCGACATGTACAGGAATGCAGTCTCATTAATACCGTATATTCAGCACTTCAACAAATTTTAATGATCCGGAGTGATTTTTTCGTTTATTGGCTTCTAGCCTGTAAATGGATTCGGATTTTCGACTCGAGATATTTAGTTCGTCAGCCGTTTGCTGTAGCCTTGGTAGCCCAGTGGTATAGCGGATGCTTTAGATACAGAAGGTTATGCATTCGAATCTCGCAGCTTTTACTATTTTCATAAGAAATTAATTTTCAGAATGAACGTCACAATTATATTTTCCTTGCTATAAAACACAATTACTTTTGTCACAGGAGCGGCGACTGACTACATAATATAGATGCGTGTACATGATGTAAGGTCTGCCACGGACAACCAGTTGGTTTTTCAAGAACATTTTTAGATTGTTAAGGTACAGATTTTTATGTTTTTCAGATATAGTTCTTCGAATATACTGGCCATGCTTTCAATGAGGCATTGCAAGTACCTATACATTTCTGAAATAAACCTTATTTATAAAAATATAGATAGTAACATAACAATATAATATATTATGCGTTTTATGTGTTATTCATGTGTACCTAGTGGTGATCACTGCCAGTTATACTGGCAGGATCACAATGTAGTTAGTAAAGCGCCAAAATTAACAGAGACACAGTTAGGATCACTCGACATCAGTTTATTCAAATATAGTAACAACGACTAGCTCTTAGTAGCTAATCGATATAAATTATAAAGCTAAGTGATTGATTTAACCTAATTACAATAATTTAGTCAGGTCAGTACATCCCGTGTACGTAGCCCAGTTTCATATAATAATTGTTTAATAAGCCGGCCTTGGCCTAGGAACATTCTTTGCAGAATTTTTAACCAACCTGTGCAGAATACCAACCTTAGTCATCTGGCAACACTGCACCACTCTAACTCCATGCGTTAGAAACGCGGGGGGCATACATAAAATATACACTAGTGCATTTTTAGCAAATTCCCTAAAAGAGTGGTTGGTATCTTCATTGTAGATTGGCAATTAACTATTTGCATGTTAGCAGTCAGCTGCAACGGGGAAAACTAACCTCAGAAACTAATAAAATATACTAAAGTTAATGGAGATCCCAACCATTTTGTCTGTAATAAGAAATGCTTTTGGATCGAATAATATAAATTCAAGTAATCTTAATTACGTCTAATGCTAATTAATTTTCTGAGTGAATTCTCACAAGACTCCATGTATAAAGACTCAACTTTGAGATCAATTTTCTCCCAAACGAACATGAACGAATCCTACAAAATTTCATATTTCTTCTTAACCCTCGTTTGGCTGAAGAAGACTTATTATAGACTCATTTCATTGCACGTTTGCCAGAGCGCTGATAGCCTAGCGGTATACCGTATGCACGGTGTACTATGAGTTTCGAGTTCAATTCCCACAGTGTCTGCTATTTTGTTCCTTTTACTTTTTTTCAGTTCTTTCATATAGGGGATACAATTACATTGCCCTTGCCATGAAACGCAATTACTTTTGTCACAGGGTGAACGACTATCCAGATAATAAAAATACGTGTAAAATGGCCCATTATTCATTATTGTTAAATATTGGTATCTGGTGACTAAACTATACTGTATCCAACGAGAGAATGGACTTGCACTCGACCGAAAATTCGTCTGTTTTGGTCAGATCTCTGCCCCTTAGAACATTAGTTCAACGCCTTAATTGACTCAGCAGGTAGCCAGGGCCGGCGCCTGGGTCCGATACCTACCTGGTACCTAATTATATAAAGTACCTACTACTGCCTACCTATTCACAGTTTGTATTTGTAGTCTCGCAAGTACGGTTATTTTAGTTGTGTTGTTTACGGTTGTGAAATAAGTTTTAAATCTATTATAAGAATGGCAGCAGCCAGAGACGAGATAAATCCACCATTATCGCCAATTAAGAAGAATAAAAGAGGCCAGGTAAAGAAATATAATAATAAATATGTTTCATTTAATACGCTTACCACCAGTAACCGTGGTCAATGATTTATTTCTGTTTTAATTTTAGGTCGTGCATCAAAGTCAAAAAATAATTATAATAAATTTATATAAGAAATTAAAGGAAGACAATCCGCAAATGTCGTACGAAGAGACAGTTTTAACACTAACCAAACAAACGGGCATTGGAAAAACTACAATGAAAAAAATTTTAGCAGAATATACTAGAACCGGTCAGGTAACGGAACCAAACGGATTTCACTAAAATTGCTATAAGGAGCTATATATAATCGATGAATTTATCGATGAATTTATTTCACCTACTTACGAATTTATTTCATCGAATGACGGTCCTGCGTAGGTCGAGGTAGGTAGGTAGGAGGTACAGAGCCCCTCCTCTTTAGTCGTCGATGAGCAAAGCAAGTCCATTCTCTCGTTGCAAATCTCTTCTAATAAAGATTATTAAGTGAACCAGAAAACAGATAAGAAAATGTAGGGTTTTGGGAAAAAGAATAAAATACTCTAAATTGAGTCAAACGGAATTTATTTAGATGACACTGTCGCAACATTTTACCTTACATATTAAGTTTTTTATATCAATATTTAAAACTAGTCATAAATAATAAATTGTGAAGTTCATAGCAATAAAAAATAATGTTTCGTTATAATTATAGAAGCTAGGTATATTATAATTAAACTTTGCATCTTTATAGGCCATATAATCATATATACAATATAATCCTAGGTCCAGTTGCAATGTAATTGAATAGTACAGCCTGAAATTATTAAAATGTGTACCTGGAACTTGATACATACGTTTGCAATGCCAAAATCATACACAAAGCAAGTTTGCAAATCATACGACCTATATTCGCAGTCTATTGGACTCAGAGTTTGTATTCTCGGTTTACTTTTCCCTCGATGAAGTCGGAAATGCATTCATGTAGTTTGAGTAAAGGCTATTCCAGTTACGCTACTCTACGTATCCACATTTTCCGTATTATTATTAATATTACGTTAAATCAAACTATTGAATAATGGTTTAACTATTGTCTAACTATTGAAGAAGGATGCCAACAATTTTATTACAGAAAACTGTGAATGAAGTATTTATTTTTGGGCATTTATATTTCCATAGAGACATGGGACGTATCATCACTGGTGCTTTTATACACCTCCGATTTTTTAAAGAACAGACACCTGGATAATATTACCAAGTGCCGCGATAAAAATATGGAATATTTGCAATATCTGCATTATAATCGTCAGCAAGGCCCATAACGATAATTTCTGGCTAGTATAAATAGAAAGCGACTGAATTATGGATATGCAATTCTTTTGATGTTATAAATGAATTGGCATCTTCCCACCTTTAAATATAGACTGCTTATAATTAATCACTTTGTGCGGTTAATAAAGCCCCGATTATTTCGTGTACCTCTAAATATTTAGGAGAACAATAAGGTATCGATTACTAAATATAATATGGTGGAACTCTCTAATTATCGATATAGTTTCTAACATGTAGTAACATTGAATATGTTGCTACATTTTTTACTGCACAATAACCTGTGCATTTTTTACTAATGTGGACTCTAATATAACATAAATACTAATATTTTGTTAACACTTTTGCTGTATTAACGTTGCTTTGTTTTGTTTCAGGTAAGTTGCAGTCATTGATTCTTCCTAGAGGAGTAAGTTAACCTTACCAGTAATATACTAAAGGCTTTTGACAAAAAAAGTATTTTTTAATGATCTGTAGATTTTTTAATTTATTTATCTATATATTTGTTTACCTACATATTTATTTATTTATCTTGGAAAGGTAATTCTTGACCAATTCGCTGGTGTCCGTGTTACTTCTGACCCTAGGAAAGTTTATTGTGTACATCTGCATTAACCTGCATGTTATCCAACTTTATGTTCCCACCCACCTTCTCGTTCCCTTTCCTCGTTAATTGTCAAACCTTCGCATTTACGCTAAGTAGGGAGGTGTTATTAATATTGTACCCAATGTCAATATTATTGTACAAGCTATAAATTGTAAGCTGGTTGAATTTCGTGAATATCAACGATGTCAGATAATAATAACGAATAATACATTAACAAGTAACGACATATTATTTTTAAATGTTCCGACGTGCAACCAGATCACATTTTCTAGCTTGTACAATAATATTGACATTGTACATAACAAATGAACTACCCAACCTACTAAGTATAGGGATCTCGCGCTTCCACATTAATTTTATCTGCGGCCAATGTTCTAGTTTAGAGGTTAGGCATACACAACCTATTTTTGTTTTCACGTAAAATCCTACTTGTTGGTAGATAAGAGACTAATTTACCAAAAATTAATATTATACGAATACCGTTCAAACATATGGCGATAACAAATGCTAATATTTGTTTGCAATAATAGTGATAACACATGTAAACACCCGCGGCGTAATCTATCTACGATAACATTACCAAATTAGAAGTATGAGCACTACAACATATCTAATTAAGTGTAAGTTGTGCATGGGAAAATGCAATATTACTCTTATATTACGGGTGGCAACATTCAAACATTCATGGCAGATAAGCGGGTTATCCTACAGCAAAGAATACACCCTGGCAGAAATACAAGGACATTTTTATCGTTAATAGATATTGCCTTTTTTCATAATTAAATATATATATATATATATATATATATATATATATATATATATATATATATATATATATATATATATATATATATATATATATATATATATATATATATATATATATATATATATATATATATATATATATATTGTGTTATATTGTGTTATGTTTATATATATATATATATATATATATATATATATATATATATATATATATATATATATATATATATATATATATATTGTGTAATAAAGAATTTATGAATATTAGCGCCACTGTTGGGCGATAATTGTGATAGTTATGTGTGAACTCTGGATAATAATGCCCCACGTTTGGAAGATAATTTATTATATATTAATTTTACCTACTTGGGATATTATTGTTATGATTTGTAAAATATAATATGTAAAATGCTCTAATACGTTGTTGACTTATAAAAATGAGATAATAATAGTAATAGCATAGCGATGAAACGCCTGATAAGCTTACAGGATACTTACACTATTTCATCCCTGTTGATTCCTTCTTATGGGCGCCAGTTCTGTGAACACTAATTTATAATTTGAGAAGGATCACTGAGAATATGAGTACCCTATCATCTTAGAGGGGGTCCAATTAGATCTTTGTAAATATTTTGCAAGATTAGAATTTTTAAAACTGAAGTTGTTTTCCAAACAGTGAATGAATCTATGATACTGCAATATTTTGTTAAATCAATTGAATTTTATTTCGTCTCAAATTATAGGATTTAAATTGCTTCCTGAAAAGTTTCAAAATAATAATAAGAAAAGAGTAATATATATGACTATGTTCACTGTCATATGGTCTTGAAAATAAATAAATAAATTCTGAAACTTAATAATACCTTACGCAAACCTACATAACTTATTCTACTACGTGGGACTAAGCCTCTGGTACAATATATCCTTAAAACTAGCAAAGTTTGAAATGGTTGTTACCTTAGAAGTATGTTAATCCTTTTAATTTGCGATACACAAACACTTAGCACTATTTTCCACGATACTGGTTTGAACTCGAGTTGATAGCTGCTGCTGGGCTCTGGTGGTGTCATCTAGCGGATGCCGCCGTACTATCTCGGGAACGCTGCTACTATCGCCGTGCTTTCTCTGGAACGCTGCTACCATTGCCGGAAACGTGATTGTAATATATCTTAAACCTCAAACTGTGGATCGTCAGATTCTATATACTCCTTCTTCATACTTGGGATTTCTTATAAAATGATTTTCTTTTCCTTTTACTGCTCACCAAAGTCTTCTGCAGGCTGGGGACGCTACCATGCCTCTACTTCTCACTTCTTAATATCTACGAAAATACTTAATATGCAGTTATTTCTTCTTTAAAACCTTTCCCACTAGTGTTCTACTTTCTCACTATTTAATAATTTTCCTTAAGTTAAACTGTTAAATTTAACAAAATTTTATAAAATAAAAATTATTAGCGGAGCTGTTCTCTCCTTAAACGCTATAGCTGGACTCTTTTGCATTGTTCTCTGTAACCACGGACATGCCGTATAGAAAAACATCTGCACTTCCTGGTTACCATTTTTATTCCTATTATTATGATACAATCTGGCCAATCAGATTAATGCCTCTGATTTGATTTATTTAATTTTACGTACAACTCTTACAATTTGAACTTCACTTGATTTAATTTTGAATTCTAAACATTATAAAATAATCAGATTCACTTTCTGTCGTGTAACTTCTATGTATGTTTTAAGCGTCATAATATATATATATATATATATATATATATATATATATATATATATATATATATATATATATATATATATATATATATATATATATATATATATATATATATATATATATATATATATATATATATATATATATATATATATATATATATATATATATATATATATATATATATATATATATATATATATATATATAGAATAATGTAATAATCAGAGAAACACATGGCCGTGGTATGTGATCATCAAAAGTTAAAATACCTACCCTACTTTGTATTTAATTTAAATTAACCCTGTCCGAGATGCACTGGTTACTAACGAAAAGCGGGAGTTTTGAGATGAACAGAAAAGACTAAGCATTTTAATACACCTACTGATTTATTTAAACAGGTATTCAATTTATGAACAATATAAAATAAGTACATGCCGTACTCAGCTTTGAATTCACGAGGGGAAAGAGCACGGCAGAGAAACCCTCGATCTCTATTCAAAAGAATCTCAATAATGCTGTTGGACATTTAGGTCAAAGTAAAATGAAAACTTACAAGGGTTCCCATACTTCTGTTTTAACCTACAATAATTCTCTGGATACAAAACTGAAGAGTTTATTGTTAGTTAGCCGACTTTCGTCAGAAGGCACTGAGGTCCCATACGGGAGGCAACTCAAATAGTAGTTGTAAGGTTTTGGTGCAAAAACGAAGGTGCTATACGGGAGGCAACAAGCGTGTTCGCCCAGGCACGGGGGAAAAGTTTTAATAAATTCAAGAAGGCACAAACATTCATCATCTCATACAATAAGCGGCAATTAAGTCACTGTTGTAAGCAAAGCACAGAAGTACGGAAAACCTACTCGTAGCCATGAATGGAACAAAAAAAGGTCAACAACATTACTTAGATCGCACTAAATAAAACAAAATAAAATAATCTTAAAACAGAATGAGCTGAACACACTAAATAAACAAGTAAAATGTTTATAGTTTATGCGTAACGTATCATAATTATTCATAGTTCAAAAACAAAATATAACAGGGACAATTTTAATAAAATGATAGCAGGAATTCTCGAGATAACAATTTAATAATAAACATTACAAATTAAGTATATTTACTAACTTGGGAAATTTGACGTCAAGCACTAACACACACCAACCACCTGCTTATGTATATATATATATATATATATATATATATATATATATATATATATATATATATATATATATATATATATATATATATATATATATATATATATATATATATATATATATATATATATATATATATATATAGATTGTACATAAATAAATTAATATTGTAAATAATAAAATAATAAAAGTTCTTGAAACGTCTCTAGCAACGGAGACGATTTCCGGAAATTATCTCTCCTCCTTCAGGCATGACGAGGAGGTGATTAAAGTGGAAAATTTTTGCTAACCAAAACATCTGACGAGATAAAATTTAAAACGTATGTATATCTAAAACTTAAGTTTCTCGTGTGAAATTTTCTTACCGTATCCCCGTCGTTATTCGAGTAATAACCAGGAAATTAAATTAAAAATCCTGTAATAATCCAATCACTTGGGATATTATAAGGTAAAACCTAACGCCCATTTAGTAAAAGGGCTGACGCCGAAAAGACTCATCCTGTTATATTGCGAGCGGTCGTTTCAAACTAACTAATTCCCAGTTAATTCCTGCAAATAAACTTAATTTGTACAAACAAGTGGGTCTCAGATTTAACTGCAGTATCATGCTGAAAAACCCCGTCTTTACCACTATCCACATGATTGTCAGCTGAAATCAGATTTGTAGAGCGGTTTGCTCTGCAAATATTAACAAAGTCGGGTTCGTTGAAATACTAACGGAATCTTCAACGTAAACCTCAGTTAAATTACCTTTGGTTTGATGTATAATTAGTAGTTTGGCTAGCCTGGCATTTATGTATATCGCTAGACTAAGTGTAGCCAATGCAACTAAAGTTTGTAGGTCTTGGTTTTGGCTCTTCTATAATATATTTTAATTACAAGGACAAGAGGCTTAGACGCCTCCTGCCAATAATGACGAAAAATGAATTCAACAATTCTTCACATTTTTCTATATTTTTCAACAGTAAAGTCTGTTTCAATAAACTTTTTGGATTAATAATTATAGTAGGGCAGCCCAAGAGGGGACAAATCCAAGTTTTCCACCTCGGCAGCCCTCGGATCGTTGTTAAATATTTGAAAAACTATATATTTGGATTTTTTGCAGCAGATTTTCTCAATTTTTACCACCAAGGATCTGGGTTACGGCAGCAGTCATTATGAACACTTTTTAAGTAGACTAAGTTTGCAACAAAATGAATGACAATTTGGTCTTGTTATATAGACCAAATAGTTTTTAAGATACAGCTGTTCAAAGATTTGCAAAATTTCCCAAAAAAACGAAATTTAATTTTTCGTCAATATTAACCTATTACTGTACTGTATATTATATAAAATGAGGTGTTTCATATTACCACATACATTTTAAATATTAAAAAAATAGTTATAATTTACAATCCCTTCTAATATTTGCTTACTTACCTCAACAACTTTTGAAAGTTGTACCTCAGGAACAATCAGGTCTACATTGACCAAATGGGTCTCTTTTTGTTGCAAATTTAGTGTACTTTAATAACGTATATGATGACTTTTGCCATAAAATGGGTCCTTAGTGTTCAACATTAACGAAAAATTAAAAAAACAACAAAAAAAATCTGTTTTTTGGAAATTATATCTGTATCTTAGAAACTATTTAGGCTACCGAGACCAAATTATTTTCTTTTTGTTGCAAATTTTAGCTGCTTAAAAAGTGTACATAATGAATTTTGCTGTAAAACAGGTCGTTGGTGGTAAAAATTGAGAAAAACTGAAAAAAGTCCGAAAATTTAATGGTTTTTAAAGTTTTTAACAATGATCCGAAGGGCTTTCGAGATGGAAAACTTGGATTTATCATTACCACTTCATCCCATAAAATATATAAAAAAATCAGAACTACCTCATTTGATGCAAGGTAAAATGTGCCAATTCCATAGACTACCTACTACCAAATGGTGTAACTCATAAGCAGCGAATAAAAACCTATCAAATGTTGGCTACTTTTTAACACTTTTGGTGTTGCACAAATAATACAAATATTACACCACTGCGCAGCAGCCTCGCTCTGACTATGTCAACGCTCCAGTTGATATTTGACGATTTGGACTCCAAATTTGGTACTTGCTATTTAACAAATGATTTAACAAATGTCGCTAAAATCCAAGGCAACCCCAAGCCAGAATATTAAACTTTCAGGATGATCCTCAATAACTCGACGTACCTCATTTTCCCGCAAATGATGTTCCCAACTCTCATTTTGCATGATTTACCGGGTCTTGTATAATAAATACATTAATATATAAGATTGTAGTAGAAAGAAAATAATTCAACTTAATACGGCAGCATAAATATTAATTTTTGTCGTCTACCCCCTGGCTATTATGGGCCCCGATCCTGAACTCAATTATTCAAAATTAAATGAGGCCTAACATTTCCAGTGGCAGTTTCATTATGGCCGGATTTCATTTTTAAGGAAAGCGCTAATGCAGCTCATGAATTACGGATTACAAAAATCTTCGGCTTGCTCTCTATGTCGGCAGACATGAAAGGCCCCGCTTTATCTTAAAGTAAAGTTTATATTGCAAGGCATGTGATACATAAAAACAAATAGCTCAACTTCGTTCCGGGTTCGATAATTATCCCGAACTGACACAGTTCTTCCTGGATCCTGTCATTTATTTACAGACGGATAAGGATACTACCGATATAAAACCATATACAGTGTAGACAAAGAGTCTGGAACGCATTAATTATCTCCCAGAATAGTGTACTTTTGCAAAAATGCTCATACACCTCGATTTTTATTTTTTATCTGCCATCTTTTGAAAGAGCTAGATAATTTAATGGCGTAATGCTGAGCTGGCAAAATCATTATATTTTTTTTAAATGGCTACCCCCATTTTTTAATCTTTAGTTTGAAAGAGTACCTTTTCTGAATACCACATAAAAAAATATTTGGTTGCACAAATCAAAATGGAAATTTCAAAATATAAAAAACACGTAGTTGTTAATTGAAATTATAAAATTAAGTAAAACGGAGATACTAACTAAGAAGATGTAGAAATTGTTGTCTATTTACTATTTGGTAGTGAGCTAGATGCAAAGCGACTTAATTTTGATTGTTATTATTATTTCTGGTCAAAGTTGGTTAGAAGGTAGTAGGAAGTTCTCATCAAAAAATATGGTCCTAAAGATATGTTTCCTGCTATGCCAGCCCAAACCTTAACTTTCCTGGAATATTGTGTATGAGCTTCCTGCGTCCATCGTGGATTTTCTGTAGCCCAATATCTGTAGTTTTGTCTTTTAACACTTCTGAAAAAAACTGGCTTCATCTGAGAAGACAATATTTTTTAGAAACATATTGTCATTATTGCAGCGCATTTGCATATCTTCGCAGAATTTCACTTTACGGTCGTAGTCATATTGTGAGAGTTCTTGAGTTAAAATAACTTTGTCAGGGTGAAAGCCATTTATTTGTACGCAAAACGCTGAGCACAGTAACATGACTTAAATTCGTATCTGAACCAACCTGACGGGAGGCAGAATGTGGGTTATTATGCATTCTTAGTAAAATATCAAGTTGTGAATCTTCATTTATTCTTTTGCGGTCAGTTCTAGGGAAATTCGGAACATGTCCATGTTGTCTGTATTTACTGGATAGGGCTGGAACCTTTGATGCAACTGTAACACTCGGAGTAGTTTCCACAAACACCAAAACACTTTCACTTCGCTCGACGCGCGTTTCGCCAACCAAGTTGGCATCATCCGGAGACGAATAAAACGAGTTTTAATCGTCTCCAACTTGGTGCCAACTTGGTTGGCGAAACGCGCGTCGAGCGAAGTGAAAGTGATTTCGTGTTTGTGGAAACTACTCCGAGTGTTGTCTGTATTTATATATAATTTAACTAACAGTAGATAGCATTATTGGTCGATCTTGACTGGCGCCATTAAATGGTACACAGACTTCCACTGTGGTTCTTGTCCTATCTCCGTTCGATACGGTCTTCATCCGAAAGGTTCATTCTAATGGCTTTATTAACACCACGTTAAGAATACGCAAAATAAAAATATAATCCTCTGCAAAAGCCAAAGATCACAGGTTCGCAGTTATTGTGCCTTAATCGTGTGTTATAATGTCAAACTTTGACATGACGGCTAAAAACAAATAGTTTGAACGCCTACTTAGTCAGTGTTTCTATTTGTTTTATTATCAAATAAAACACTATGCCCGGTGTCATAAAAATATTAACAATAATTAACTAACAAGAAGATTAACAACGATTTTCTTTTGTTAATTTAAATTTTAAGTTTGAAATATCATCTTAATATCAAAATAACTTAACAGTAAGAGTAATATATTTTTGTTGAATCAGAGTTGGGTTTTATAAAAGTAAGCAAACTCAAAAATCTTATGTTAGTTAGTTTGACACATCAAATCTCTCATGTTCGTACTTGGAATCTGGAATATGTCCGGAGTGCGGATCAGAGATCCGCTTCCTCCGTGAGGGAAATGTCTCCCTAGGTCATCGACCAGCCCAATATTGTACAAAAGGTGATGATGTTGCCCAGGGGTATTTCCCTCAAATTGGCCATAGAAGGCCAACGTTCCCCCAATATGGATTCTCTGGTCGATGACACGGCGGGACATTCGCAAAGTACATGCTCAATCATTTCATCTTCTTGTTCACATCCTCTGCAGATGGGTGTGTCACTTTGTCTCATGTTATAGAGGTGTTTCATTACCCGGCAGTGTTCGGTTAGGATTCCTGTAACAAATCGCAGTTTACCCCTGGACATTGCCAGATAGTTCCTCGCCGTCTCTTCGATGGGATATCTCAAGAGATTTCTGGCCAGCTGACAGCTACTTGTTTCATCCCATAACGTCTTAAATTTTATGTGGGTGTTTTCCTTTATTAATTGGAGTTTCGCTGCAACTGGTAGCGTACTTGAAGGACCAGGCCCAAGGATACTCAGGTTGGCTGCCTTCTTGGCCAGTGTGTCAGCTTCTATATTACCGTTACATTGTGAGTGTCCTTTGACCCAGCACAGGCAGATGTTATTCATCTGACATGCTCTCACAAGTGCTTGGTGACATTCCCATGTTGATCCTTTAGTTATTTTATAATTTTTCAGGGCCAGTAGTGATTGTCTACTATCTGTGCAGATTCTGATTGTCTTGTCCGTTATTTCTCTGCGAGCAATCTCTTGTGCGGCTATGGTTATACCAGCGAGTTCTGTTTGTACTACACTGGCATTTTTATCCATAGTCCAGCTGCATCGGAGTCGCAGATTCCTGGAATATATACCACAGCCTGCTCCATCCTTTTTCTTTGATCCGTCCGTGAAGACATAGTTTACACCTTCAACGCCGGCCTCGTCTTCACCAGTAGTATGTATGGTGTAAGGTTTATCAAAGACAAGCCGTGACGGAATACCATCTGCACATGCCTGTAAAAAGGGTATCTTTCTGACAGCCTCAGTCCACAGGCGGCTTCTGGTTTGGCCACAGCTTGCATTTGGTAGTATGCCAACGGATTTAAGGCGAGTCATGGTAGTCAGAGCCACTTCTTCTAGATGTAGGTCTAGCGGTGGAAGACACAGCATTATCTCCATTGCTCTCGTTGGTGTTGTTCGCATGGCTCCGGTTATGCTCAGACAGGCAACTATTTGTACCTGTTCGTACTTACTTAAATAATATTTTCCCTCGACGATGAATAGGTCGACGTGGCTCTATAGAGAACTTGATATTTTTCTTATAGAGTTACTTAAAAGGGAAAGTTTATACTAACAGATTAGAGAAATCTCTCAACAGGTCGCCCTGTACATACATATCTAAAAACTACAACCAACTGAAATTCGCAAGCTCGGCCGTCGTCAATGACTGCAACAAAAGGGGTATGTTCTGTTTCTTTCTTAACTTCTTCATGATAAATTTCTAACATGCACTCAAGAAGTTCATTTTGGATTGTCTGAGGTACCCTTAAAACACTCGAGCTTTGAATATGTTTTTTTTAAGTCTTTAAACAATTCGGCGCTAAAATTTATCAGTTCCTTAAATATGCCCCTATTTGCTGAACCTTCCTTTTCATCGTGACTCCTTAACGCTAATTCAAACGCACCACAAAACCGTATACCGTTAATTATTTGGTTTAAAACATATCTATTCTTATCCACTTCATCATTATGTTTAATGAGAGCAGTCCGATAAAGCGAGTTTAATTGTGTCTTTATATTTCACTTACCCAGCATGGCAAAAGTGAACACGTTGCTCATGTGAGCTTTAGATTTTTCGTGGGTTTTCATTTTGTCCCATATATGAACATGATCGTCCGTGCCATTTGTCGACCAAGTTTCATCACCTCCAAACAGGACACATACAATGAACGATCATAGATGATATAAATATTGGACTAGAAGTAAAATAAATTTATTTTGCATCTAAGTCACTGCCAAACAAAGTAAGTGGACAAGAATTTGAACAACTTCTTAGCAAATATCTCGGTTTTATTTAATTTTATGATTTACATTAATAAATAGGTTCTTTTATATATCGAAATATCGATTACATTTCTCTCGGTTTTTTTAGGCGACCTTATATTTTTTTTATGCTAGAGTATTCAGAAAAAGATGCTCTTTCAAACTAAATATTAAAATGAGGGGGTATAAAACAAAATAATTAATTTGCCAGCTCAGCGTTACGCCACTGAACAAATTATCTAGCTCCTTCAAATGATGGAAAATTAAAAATAAAAGTCGACGTGTCTGAGCGTTTTTGCAAAAGTACACTATTCCGGGAGATATTTCATGTGTTTCAGAATTTTTGTCCACACTGTATAACTTATGTATAGTTTAGGATATGATGTCTGATGAAAATATTTGATATATTTTAGGAACCACCTAGGTTATGGAGTTTTTTAATATGCATTCTATGACCGATTCCTAAATTTTATAAATAAACACAACATTTTAACACCTAGACAACATGGTTTTCTTTCACCATGATTCGACTCTGACTGGTTATTTAACTGTTGTTAACAAGACCACCGAGTTTCCAGACAGAATTATAAATAATATCCAATTGAATAATTCAATTCAATTGATTAATATCATTTGATTAACCTGAAGTTGAAGCTGGAAACTTCAGCAATATTGCTAAAAGAACAGCCTATAATTAAATTAGTTTACTCATGCAACAAAAAGAATGAATAATGCTGCTGAAATCAGAGAAGAGAACTAAAAGAAAAGAACAAGAAGAAGGTGGCAGCAATCCAGACATCTTGCTTACAAACTGTGATAAGCAACAAGACAGAAAAACTTAGAGAAGAGAAATACAGAAACTCAAGAAAGTTTATATCTGCAAAATCTCTCAGCAGATGAAGAAATGTATTATTTTTTCTGGAAAACAATTATGATTAACTAATTAATATTGATAGTCTTCAAGACAGCATGGCGAATATCGTATTGACTATTTTGCATCAATGACTTGCCCGCATTGGAGGATACGGTTTCAGCCAGATTCGCGGATAATACTGTTTTTCTAGCAATAGAAGTCGAAGAAGGGGAGTCTAATGTGTGCCTCAATTGTGAACTGGACACGAATATAGAAGATCACATGCAACGAGCTTAATTCCATCCATGTCAACAATATACCAACAATATTCTGACCACTTCCTCTAGGAGAAGAAAAGGAAATATACAACATTACTAGCTACTTTGGAGAAATTCCAAATTGACAATATATTATAAAAATTCTGGGATGTGCAGTAGGATTAAAACCATACAAAAGTTCCAGAACAATTATCAAATTCGTAAGACTAGTCGGAGTAGTTTCTAATTCAGAGCAAAATTTGTGGTACTCAATAACTTAATTTCATGGATCTGGTTTTTCATTTTATGTACAAGTCAGTTGCAGCAATTTATTTAGATGTTATTTTCTCAAGAGATTTACCGAATTAGTACATGTGACACAAAATCATTGTATTGATCGCATTCCTTGTATCCCACGTTACAATAACGGCTGCGCCCGCAAGTATTCGAACAAGAAAATCAGAACATAAATTCAATATCGACATAACTTCAGGTCGCGCATTTCTTGTAAAATCTTGCTGGCATGTCTCGCGCGGCAGGGCAACATTTTAACGTCATATATGAAAATCCCCGACATTTTTCAACAGAAATTTAGCCCGACAGACATCCTTGTTAAATAATATGTCGGAGATTTTAGAATATTAGACGAGCACATTTAAAAATCAACTTAAGTGACTTTGTTTGTAGGCAAGTCCCTGGGTAGATTATGGGAGGGGAAAACTTCATCGAATAAAAGTTGGAGCGAAGGCTCACTTGATTTTATTCAAATAGGAATCCATTTGCACCTCTGATTTCACGCAAATAGTAAGCGTGCTCAAACATGCATGGAGTGAAATATTTATGGCAACCAGGCAGTATTTGTTTATTACCGCGATAAAAAAATACGTGCGAGAACCCGTTTCTCCAGATGCGCGAAACTAATCAAATTGCCTTTATGTTTGATTCGGTATATCCCTAATAGTATCTGCTGATAGATCCCCATCTATATCGTATTCCAAGAAGTAAAGCAGCCACATATGCACTAAAATAACCTTATTTGTCAAATCGTTCAGAATTATAAGTGCCTGTAATGACGTGTCACGTAATTTTTCTTTAAATATGTGCGATGCATTGACTGAAAATTTTTCAGATCCACTTATTGTTTTGGTTAATGACGCTATCTATGAGACTTTCTGCATGGGTTCCATGCTTCATCCCATCGTACTTCATCCTTACTTTATGTAAGTTGGTATTCAAAACGGACATTGTCTCTGCCTTGGTGATTTCCAAACATGGCTGGATGGTGTTATATTGTCGAACAAATATTGCTCAAATATTGTGCGTCATCTTCCTATATTTTGATCAAGTTGTCTTTAGTATTATTGGCCTGCAACAATAATAGCAAAGGTATTTTCACTAGGTATTCAAGTCTGCCTTGGTGATCAAGGAAGTAAAAACAATAATATATACTTATTCAAAAATAAATTCTCAGTCTAGGCAATGAATCACCGAAAATGGGTTGTAAGGTGCACGGAAGTAAAACTTTTCGCTTCTGGAATTTGTTATGGTTAGTTAGTACGTTAGTTGAGGTTAATTAAACATGTTGAAAGTCCCCGCCCATAGCCCCACCACTTCAGGAGCGGTAGAGGAACAAAAAGATATCCGTTAATTTGGCCGTTAGTTTGGTCCGTTCATTATTTCAGTTGATGCAACTCAACTGAAATAATTCCCAGTTTATTTCGTTTGGATTATGTTGTAGGTATTCCTTTTTTGTGCCAACTACTCAATCATGCCCTTCTTAGTGTATAATTTAGTAGGAATTTTATCCTCTTGCGCCGAGTGATAGGAGCATTGTCCAAGAAGATCACTGAGTATCACGGAATATTAGTTAACATTTTTTTTCAGCCATTTGAAGAAGTTACCTTTGTATATTTGTTAAACTTGCGTTTGGAACAATACCCTTTTCAGGCTCAGCATAAACGATGACTAAACGGTAACTTGCCCTAATGTTGCTAATTATCCCAAAAACACCTTGACTTTGCCAAGATTTTACACAATACTTTTCACAGAGCAACCTTCCAAAGCAACCTTCGAAAGACATGGTTTAACAAATTTACACAATCTTCATCCATGGGCTGACGAAAACTAACGTGTATGTAAGACAAAGTTTCAGTACAATTTTAGTTTTAACATTTGGGCAGGAATTGTAGGAAATACACATGTCGGCCCTTTAATTTTACCTCGCCAGCTTGGTGCCACTGAATACCTACAATTTTTGAGCGAAAATATTCTAGCATTACTTGAGGATACACCATTCGATGCATGTACGCCTAGCCATTTGGTACATTTATGATGCTGCTCCTGCCCACAGCACAATAACAGTTAGGCAATACTTTAATTTAAAATATCCCAATCGTTGGATAGGTCGCGGCAATGAAGCACCTATTCTTGGACCTGCACGCTCGCCCGACTTTGCACCCATGGAATTCTATTTTCGGGGACATATGAAAAGTATTGTTTATGCTACGTCAGTTAACAGTGTTGAAGAGTTACAAGAAATAATATTTTTGGCAGCTGACGAGATTCGCAAAAATCTCGAAATTTTTGCACGGGCAACATTTAAACAGGCGTTTTAGACTGTATTTGGAACAAAATGGAAATTATTTTGAAAATATTGTTTAATCAGTATTGTTTGTTTTCATATTTTTAATAATAAGCAATATATAAATAGCAAATTTCGTGTTCACATTAAAATTGTTTTATTTTTCTTTTAAATAAAGATGATAAATTTATTTTTGTCAATAAACGGTTAATATTGAAGTAAACAAGTAAGAGAGGTAAATGTTTTAAAATAAACCGGGTTATCGGATACTAATTTTTGAATATCAAATTTTTGTCAAACAAATAAGTTGTAGCAAAATACAACTTAGGAAATTCTCATTCCAACCCCCTCCAAGGGGTTCATTTTTTCGAAGATTTCTAAAAATTGTTGCACATGCATAGTAGTAGAAAATATGTGTAAAATTTGGCTATTACATATTTTTGGTTTTCCTATTACAGCCGTTATTCCATATTTTTTTGGAAACTTTGTAAAGATGTATATCCTCAGGGGTGAACATTCTACTAAAGTTATTTTTATACAGAACATGTTCTGTTTGGCTGTAGATTCACCGGTACCATTTGTGCTACTTATTTTGAAAACACCCTGTAGATTATAAAATGAATAAGGCAATAGGAATTCTTGACATCACACTTCAAAAGAATAATATTATTTATCTGTCTAATACTAACTACATGGAAGAAGGTTAAATATTTTTGGAGCTATTACAAATGGACTATTGGCAGATTTATACAAATGGTGTTGAGGAAGAAGGACATTACTTTGGGTTATGAGATTATATCCGATTTGTCTGTCCCCAAAATATGAAAATTGATTAGGGTGAACCTTAACATATGTCACACATGCTAAAATGTACATAGACACAATGGTCAAAATTCCCGAAGCCCTGAACAGTTTGCGACACCAATCATTATCATCCAAAATAGCTTATGGGAATGTGGAGTTCTCTCAGTCACAGACAGCAAGACACCAGCCTGTAAAGACTATAATTTCGGCAAATTTGTCATAATATATTCGGGCACCTCAGGGGACGGCATATAGGCAAGTCACGTGTTTTAATAATCCAATATAAATTCAAAATATGTATTCAGACAGCGTGCAGTTCACCTCCGGCCAACGCGATTAAAAATCAACAGGTACCAATATAACGTTCTGAAACCAGCGACCCCTCGTAGATGTTTTACGAAAGGGGTCCACTTGTGGGAACCATTGTAACAATTGCATATGAAGCATGTGAAGCATCTGCTAATGAAATATAACCGAAGGTGGAGGAACATGCCCTTAAAACATTTCGGTGGTGGGTGCGGCGTCACAGACCGACACTATCACAAATCCGAAGGTATCAAAAAGTTCGATATATACCTTACTACTACAACAAATTAAATAAATATCTAGCGTTGCAGTGTGCTTAATTATTGTGAAGCATTTGTTGAGGCAATTATTTCAATACATATTATTTGCTTATTGGCATTTATTTATTAGCGAATCTAATTACGGTTTAATCACCACCAATTAGTTTTGTTTATTTAACACGATGTGGTTTTATGTTAATTCAAATAATCAGCTGGAAATATACATTAGAGTTCATTATTTATGACATTAATTTCCGGCGAATTATTAATGGAATAGTTGAATGGTTTTTATGAAACAGTAAAATACTATTAGTAAATGTACGAAATAAAAACAACTAAATTATAACAAATGATGAGTACTGCATTAAGGGATAAGTACTGCATTATAGGATAATATTTTCCGAAGGTATCATGTATCTTCTATACTTACATGACCTTATTTGGTTAACTAAGTTCATGTAAATCGGGGCGAATTAGCTAATGCCAAGCTAATGGAAAAGTTTGTTCTAAACATCAAATCACAGGCTTCAGCTCTTTACCAGACTTGATAGACAACTTAATGAACTCGCATATCTAACTACTCGAGCTCTATTTAGTGGCAGTTACAACTCAGGACGCCGACGCGACGTTGCAATCGAAGTGGGTTCTGATAAATAATAAATTATAGTTTAAAAAAACTAAAAAAACCCGCTCTAAAGGGAAACTGAACTAAAAGTTAAAAAAAATGCTTAACACGTGAGGTGCATGATATCAATGAAATATTTATAATAATTGATATCATGTTTCGTTTTTCTCCTCGGTTTTGTTTACCAAATCTTAATAGTTGAACATTATTTATTACTTTTTAGTTCGGTTTCCCTATAAAGCGTGTTTTTTTCAGTTTTTTAAACTATAATTTATTCTTCACTTCAACAAATAGCTATAACTGCGATCAGTAAATTCTATATTGTGATGGATGCGCCAATGTGAGACGCATTTTTTGTCCTGGTGAGGACATTAGGACAAAGTTGTCAAATTATTCTATTGTCATCGGTCTTTGATAAGTGTGCGAAGCTTCAGTTTAAGTTGACGTTTTGAAGTTGGTGAAAATCTCGTTAAAAGATTCCGTTACAAGACACATACAAACATACAGGTAAAGTTAATAACAGCGTGTTAAAAAAAGAGTTAGCTATAAATGTCATATGTAGGCCACATCTGCGCACATAGGTACTGTCGTGAGTCGTGAGCAACAAGAAATAGGACAACTATTTTTTCTAATAAAAATATGTCTCTATTTGAATAATAACAACAAATCGACAACTAACAGAAAATGTCACAAGAATTAAAGTTAGATGTACACAACTAGATATTTAGCAAAAATACGTTACAAGATTTATTTGTTCAATTTTTGTACATGTTCTTATGTGATATCCACTTGCATTTATTTAATCAGCAATTAAAATACAGGTAGCTAGTCACCGGTGGGAAAATAGCAGCTGCCAAATTTCATCTACTTGAAAAGGAATTCAGGGGGTCGTTTGGAGCCCGGAAATTTGAAAAAACTCGCAAAGTAAGCCGCGGCCCATAAATTCGCTTTCAGGGAATGTTTATAATATTGTTATCAATAACTGTACCAAATTTCATCGACTTGCAAAGGGATTCAGAAGGTCGCAGGGATCCCGGATTATTAAAAAAAATATATAACTCGGGAAGTAAGCCTCGGAGAAATTTTATAAAATGTTAACATCAGTAACGAAAATTTTTCCTAGGACTTTTATCTTTCAGCAGATGAACAATTTTTTAATGATCCTTCTTTTAGGACTTATTTACAATTAATAATAGGATAATTGCCCAGCTCTTACTGCACGAATAGTAAGAGATTGGATGGGTCATAATGGGATTAATCTTTTACCTTGGCCCGCAAAAGTCCAGACTTGGATCCTATCGAAAACATTTGGGGTTACGTAACTAAACATATTTATAAACAACGTTTCAGACCTCAAAACGCTAATCAGCTTTGGGAAGTAGTTGAAGATGCTTGGGATGAACTTGTGAATAGTTACGATATGAGGTCATTAATTATGTCGATGCCAAGGCGTTTGGAAAGTGTCTTAGCAGCTAACGGTTCTGCTATAAAATATAATTTTTTTGTAATATTTTTATTTACCAAACTTTTGCCCAATACTTAAATAAATTATCAATATTCTTATTGCACGTCACTGAACAATTTTAGAACAAAACCCGATTTACAATAATGAAAAATGAGAAAAAGTACTGAGGCAATGGAAAGTCGTAGATTTTTGGGAGACGGCGACTGTACATACTAACTTTATATAATTTTTTGAAACAATTCCTGACTGAACACTGAACACTTCTGTAGTGGACCCCTGAGGAACGACGCCTATAAAGGTTGGGGAGTTTCCGCAATCTTAGGCTATCAACTATCAACTTTTCGTAAATATAGGGTAACTAATGAATGTTATGCCTTGCGTCATCACTGGTAATGACGTGGTTCAAGTTATTTGGACGTACGCGTTACTACTGTTTCATAAACACAGTGTGAATGCAACGGAGACAGTGGCTGGCTGCACTGTCTGTGATTAATTCCGTTATTGATGACGCAACGCCGAATATTCATTAGTTACCCTATATCCTTCATATTCAAAAATGAAAGCACATAAGATTTCCTACAAATTTCACTATTTAGATTTTTATCTCGGGCGAACCGCAATTGTTTTATTATGTGCAAAAGTGAATGCAAATACAAATCATGGTTAACGAAAACGAAACGTTGTGTCTTAATATATGTCTATTAAGTCTGCTTTCCCGGGTGACCATATATTTTCCGTAATTAAATGAAGCATAAAACAGATTTCGTAAGCTACGCGTATAAGAGAATTAGGTACCTTGCTTACGGGTATCGTGTGTCTCTCTAAACATCCTTTGTTATGTCATCTATCTCTTTCTGGAATCTGTATCATTTTTATATTTAATTCAACGGAATAATGGTCGCTTATCTTATCTAAACCACTCCTTGTTATTAAAACCGTATATTTTCCTGCCATAGCTCTGCCAAATAATTATTTTTAAGTTGGTATCATATTTTAATTAAAATTTTAATATGTATACCGTCTAATACGCATATTTGAAAAATGTTGCGGATCGCTGGTTATTACGGCTCCTCCGACTTTCTTTTACTACTAAAAAATCCCTTACGGCCATTACTCCTGTTTATACATTGTTATATAAAATTAAAAATACCTACAGCTAATATTTTTTTCTCGGAAATTTCATATAATTAAAAAGTTTCTATTTAAAAAAAATAAGGTTTAGTAATACTTCCAAGAATATAACAGTAAAAACTTTTATGAAATATCTTATAAATAACAAAGTAATGTCACCTGAAAGCGCGAGTGTGTACCTCTAGGTACACACTATCGATCAACCTTACCCTTTCTGTTTGTTTATTTGTTTTTTAGCCTTTATGTTTCGAAATTCCATAAAATTCAAAAACTTTTATAATCATTGCTAGAAACTACCAAATTCAAGAACATTTTATTTGTAAAATGAAAAAAATTAGTTATTTTATTCCGTCTTTTTTTCACTCTTTTGATACCTTTTCGGACCTGCATTTAAGGGTTTTTTTTATTTGGCATATTTACCCTCAGAAATTCTAACACGGTCTAATAAGAGAGACAATGGAATACTTACGAAAATTCAATACTTCCACAAATTTTCTTGGTACCTAATGGACAAACTTCCTGCCCAATAATAGATGATACTCCCCTTGGCGTAAGGAGCTGTTATCACTTTCTTTTTAAGCTTCCATTAACGTCCCAGAACCATCCCGGTACCCAGCCCTTCAACCGCCACGTTGCTTCTTGGCCGTAGATGATGTCTGGCTGGTCCCGGGATTGGTATTGTCCTTGGACGACATTTCTCATGTTCCATAATTTATAAATAAATACTTTGAATTGAAATTGAAATGAATTGTCGATATAGCTGAAAACCTAGTTCGTATAATTCTTCGTTCATACTTCACTGACCGTCACTTCAGAGTTAAATATGGAGAAGAATATTCTGACCTCAATAGGATTTGTGCTGGAGTACCTCAGGGCAGTGTACCTGCTGTACACCAACGACATACCACAAAGCGACGGTGTAGTTACGGCAACATTTGCCTCTGCTCGCTACTGACCAGGACATCCAGTCAGCTACAAACAAATTTCAAACGGCACTAACGGCAGTCAATAATAATGTCACCACTTGAACAAAGAAATGGCGATTAAAACTACATGGGGCAAAATCGGTTCACGTCCATTTTATCAACAAGAAATATTACTATACTTCAGTGATTGTCAATCAGCAAACAATCACACATGCCAACGAAACCAAGTATCTAAGCATATATAACTCCAGATGCAAAACTTCTATGGAAAACATATGTGAAGAAACCTCAAATTCAAATAAATGTATTAGCTCCTCGGACGTCATTCTGAGTTGTCAATACATAACAAACTACTTCTCTACAAGCAAATCCTGAAGCCCATATGGGCTTCAGAATAAAGTACGTCGTACGTTCAGATATGGACAAACGTTCCAGAATAAAGTACGTCGAAGCGTCGTCAAAGCACCATGGTACATTGGAAATGAAGACATCCATCGCGACCTGCATGAATATGCCTATAGTTGAAGATTAGATCAAGAGGTTTGCAGGCCAACATCTGAGGAAGCTAGAAGACCACGAGAATGTCGAAGTGATATCACTACTCGACAACAACGCCATGTTCGACGGCTAAAGAAATATAACCGTTTGAATTGGTGCAATGACAGTGAAAGTGCCTAGAATTATAAGCATACTATGTCTATCACACGGACCAAGTGACTAGCAGTGACTAGTGTTATGAGGAGAGTGTCAGTGGACACTCTTCTACCGAATAGCTAAGTCAGATAATAAGACAAAAAAGTTAGATTTAATCTAGTTACATGTTCAACGTCCACGGGGCGTTCTTCTAACAAAAAGCATATATGGTTCAGCAATCAAAACGGCATCAAGCAACGCGAAATCCTCTTTTTTTTACCTCAAAACTTTCAGCTGATGAACTGCCTACGCTTACTTTCTCTTAGTCTCTTAGTCTACTTAACAAGTGCCATTTTGGTGAATTTCTTTTAGCCTCTACCGAAAATTATGATTTAGTGCTCATTCGATTCGGAATGACATCTAGAAACTTTTTGAAAAATTTAAAGTGGGGCCCGTAAAAATTACAAAAGTTATAAACAATTTGGTAAAAAAGGGGGGAGGGGGTCGTTTTTGCAAGTATCTCAAAAACTATTGCAGTTATCGAAAATCTAAAAAAATATTCTTAAAGAGGACGAAACCCCTTTAAAAAAAGCCACCTCCCGGAACTCTACCACCAATATTTATCATTTTATTGTAATTTAGAGGTGAAAATATGGCTAAAAACGGATGATGAACACTTTAAAAACAAAAATTATTTAAACCCATTAAATATATATATATATATATATATATATATATATATATATATATATATATATATATATATATATATATATATATATATATATATATATATATATATATATATATATATATATATATATATATATATATATATAATATTAAGAAATTAAAAAATTGCCTTTTTGATTACTTGAATAAACGATAATCTATTGGAGAAAAATTTTCCGTATATTTTTATCAGATATACAATTTTTTGTTACTAAACATTAATATTAATGAACCATTTTTTTATCCGCGTTTCTATTGCTCTTCCATATTCTGAAAAAATTTTAAAAATTGTTTTTATTTTATTTGTTTATTTAATAAACAATTTGTTACAAACTAATAAATGTTCGTGGTATAATTTTTTTTCAAGACTACAAAAATAATAAAAACATCCACGTGCCTTGTTATGTGAAAAAAGGATTCTTTGTTTTTCATATAATTTTAAGTATTTTTTAAGTATTTTTTAGTAATTTTAATTTTAGTAAGTAATTTTAGTATTTTAAGTATTTTTAGTAATTTTAGTAATTAAGTATTTTTTAGTAATTTTAATTTTAGTAAGTATTTTTAAGTAATTTTAAGTATTTTTAAGCCATAAGGAGCCATATTCTCCTTGCATCTATATGAAGAATATAGTATTGTAGGCAAAATAGGTAATTTAAAAAAGGGGCATAATCTACAAACAGGTTCACAGGAATTAATTACACTTGCTATTTTTTGACGTGGGCATCTTTCCATCTTTATACAATTTACTTTTTAATGTCACTGTGTATAATTTCTAATTAATAAATAATTTTAATTCAATTGCACATATGCCATTTAGGCGTGCGTTAGTCAACGAGTAAAAGCCATTTAGCAGAAATAAATCAGGATGGCGTGGCGTTTCGGGCGGGACTCAAATTAAACGATTTGCGAACGTGTTTCGCCTGCACGGCATATTCTTCTCCCTACCGACTACGAATTCCGACGTGTCGTTTAAAAATGCATGCGTTTTCGCCATTTGCTTGATTGATGCCGAGCAAAATATACAGCTCGAGCCACGTATATGTGGAATATTTACTAATATTTCACGGTATTTTTAGGTGAATGCGCGTGAAGGATGAAAACGGCGCGTGAAAACGGCTACGATCGAAAAATGGGCCATTTACGTCCTAATATATCCATACATTTAGTGTAGTTAATCTATTAATGATTATGGTGAATATAGTTCGTGGACCATAGTGTTGTCGTCGACTAGAGCGTTATTGGGATGCAGTAATTTTGAATAAAAATATTGGCTACATTATCTTTATAGTGGAGCGGATCTAAGTTTGCAAACGGAAGTGACTTTTTTGAAAATTTTTTTTTCCAACTTGTTAATAATGTTCCCCCCTACCTCCTGGTAACTTTTTCCGGTAATTGTTGTACACCAGGGGGCGCGCGCGGCCCTTCAAATATTGTAAAAACAGGGTTTTTTTAGATTACGCGTAATCTAGGAGACGGATAGAAAAATGTTTTTAACAAGAAAAATAGGTCTCCTCGATACGCGTAATCTGGTTTTGGACCTGTCAAAATCGGTCCATCAGAACCGGAGATACAGCGATTTTAAGATTTTAGTATTTTAGGGGGGACAAAAGAAAGGGAGTGAGCAATGGGGATGTTGCGGGAAAGGGGGTGGGACTGTGAAGCTGATTTTTTTTCCTCTTGTAGGTAATGGTTATCGTAGGTATTTTTTGGTATTTCTCAATTATGGAATTGTTGGGAGGGGATAGGGTGGAAAAGGGTTGTAACGGGTGTATCTCCGGCCCTGATGAACCGATTTAAAAAAATAAAAATGGAGTTCAGGAAGGTAAGCTTGAGATTAGTGACATTTTCTCTCCGACTCCGACGGGTGCAGTGCAGCAAGAAGGTTATCTCTCCAGACTGCAGCATTCTGTTTGAGTGGAAAATAAATACAAAAAAAATCCCGTTAACGCCTGTACATTAATTTACTGAAGCTGCTGTAAGTACTGCGTGTTTATTTTTGATCTATACAATACATAGTACTTTTCCCTTCTACTGAACAACCTTAATCTAATTTCCTCAATTTTTAATAAACGCAGATCGGGGGTGCATGACGATGCTTGCAGCAATTTTTTGTATGCAAACTTGTATGAGAATTTGGAAAATAATGACCCAGATTCATATTGGGAATATGAAAGCGATGACGAATCAGTGACGAGTATTTAAAAATCATTGTGAAAAAATTGAGAAAATTTACTTGAAAGAACTTGAAATTAAAATTTATTAAACCACGTTTTGCTCTAAGTATATTATCTTCGCTCCTAAACATTTTTAAAATAGCACATACAGTTAAGAATGTTGTTCCTTATGAAATTTGCAAACAAGCTCAAGTAGAGGTCGCTGAGTGCAGTTGCTAACTTACTAATAGATTCCAAAATTAATTTTTCGGCATTTATTAACTTGAAAATTGACTATTGCGTCATTTTCCCCACCAACCGGTATCACTGGTCGGACCATGCTAGAGAAATTACAAATTTATTAAAATTTCCTGTCCCGTTGTAATTTTTGAATAATACCGGTTATCGCCGTTTTATGAGTTTGTCTACGCATCTACGTCTATAGGGAAAAAAGAGTGTTCTACAGCAAAAAAATCGTAAAAAACAAAAACCGCCAGGCCGTTCCAACAGCGCATGCGCGAGTTGCGCGCCGATCGCGAAATTAATTTGAAATAAAAGAATACAGAATACATAATACCTATAACCTATCATCGTCGCCATCATTCTGCGTGATACTTTTTAGCGATTACCACGTGAGTTATTAAAAAGTGCCGTCAGAATTTCGATTGCGATTTATTAAACAAATTAGAGCACATTAAAATTACTGTATGTATAATATTATATATACCTATACTCCACCTATACTCCACATATACCTATTATACGTAGTTACCTACTTAAATTTCATCAAACATATCTAATATATAAGCAGTAATAGATATTTTATGTGTTAAAAATTTAGCATTCATCATGGATATGACGGATATGTGCTGACAGCAGCACAAGAAATAGGCACATCAAGAAAATTCATAAGAGATCAGTGGCTCCTTACATTTTCTTTACAATTTCGTTGTTCTAATTTTGCTAGTTGTCGATCTAGATAAGAACTATGCAAGGGCCATGATGCTGCATAATTATTTTAGAAGAACTTGTACTCTGTTTTGCTTTATCGATATATATATATATATATATATATATATATATATATATATATATATATATATATATATATATATATATATATATATATTGAATATGGAATATGGAATTATATTTATTCCAATCAACGTGTTTGAAGTCAACATTGTATTTAGTAGTTCATTCATTCTGTCTGTGTCTGTTAAAAATATACTTAACACTCTGCTCTTGTAAAACTTTATTAATACGTTATAAAAATAGTTATCATATAAAAGTCCATTCATACCTATATATCTATTCCAACATATACCTAACTATACTCTAGTTACTATTCTATCTATATACTCTTAGCTACGTCTGTAAGTATGTATGTATGTATATGGGTCGGAGTGTAGTGAAAGGTAGTGTTACACTCCCATTCCACCACAGCACTTAGGCCTCATTAGGCCCTTTGTGCATTCCTCCTTTTTACTCGAGTACTTTTCTTCAAACCATCCTATTTATTACGGGTGGCCTGGTGGCAAAGTCTCTACAATTTGTATGTATGATAGTATGGTTCTGAGTTACCGAGATTAATTATTCTGGTCCTCATTACCATTTATCTGGGACCACGCGTCCGCGGCAGATGTGTTGAGTGTTCCCAGGTCTCGGGCAGACGCCACAGTCCGGGCCCAAGCCTGCCTAGGTCACCCATCCAAGTGCCACCAACGCCCGCCCAGCATAATTTTGAAGATCTTACCGGTCAAGGCTAAGCGGCTAGGCGGTCCCATTCAGTCACCTTAGTCGCCTCTTACGACAGGTAGGAGGTACCCTGGGTCTATTCTACAATTGTGGCCCCGAACCCAGAGGGGAAGTAAGTATATAAGTATGTAAGTATATAACATACATGTCATATAATAATAATGTCTTTATTGAACAAATAGTTTAAAAGACAAAGAATTATATAAACGTTAAAAAGTTGTTTGGTAGCGTTAAAGGCAGTTGAGTAAAATAAGGTTGTTTTTGCTTTTATCACTATGACCATTTTGGTACTAATTTGTTAATTTAGTATATAATATTATCGATATATACTGGCATGAAAATAGCATGACCGAATGCAAATTATAAAGATTTTAATATTACATTGATCTTATTTTTATAAGGTTTTTGTTTTCCAAATTACAGTCTGCAAGCTTAAATAATATTAAAGCAAAAAAGTATAAGAATTTTAAGGATCATCCCATAACATACTCAAATATATTAACAGCTATGTTACACATCTATAATATTTCACGATTTATTTTCGCGTTCCAAATAAACAAAATTTGTGATAGAACATATTGTTTATTGTTTATTTGCGATCTAAACTAGGCATCTTTCACATTCATTTAATTTAAATTCCTGAAAGGTGCCCGGCAAATTCGCGCATGCGCTATTGAGACGGCCTGGTGCGGGATTTAGCTTAGCCTCTGATAACTGGAATGTGTGCACCACAGTCGGAAGGCTATTTCAGTTAGTCAATAACTTCACACTCGTTGAAATAGTCTTCGTTCCACTCTTTATACACAATGTACACAATTCACTGCCTGTTTCCCATAGTTATATTATAAATTGTTACACTAGCGCCTCTAGCGAATATTTCTGTAAGTAAGTACTTCGACCTTCTGGTCTTAAACAGTAACAGTTTTTTTTTATCGTATAAGAATTTTTATATCGATTAAGGCATCGTGTAACGCAAACGTTATTTCTTTATGGAACTACTTTACGGTATCTCGTTACTCATTTATTTTATCGCCTGAATTTAGAAAGCATTTTATAGGGACGGGGCGGGCGTACTAAGAAAACTCCTCGCTATACTTTTTATGGAAGAGCTTGATTCTGGCTTAATTAAACAGTTTGTTGCTTAGGAAATAGTATTAGATGGCTAGAAAAATTCACAGACCTTGCATCCTACGCAAGTGTCTTAGACGTATTAAAAAAACCAGACGCAACTTTTTGTTTATAGTAGAGTACTTGATTAGTTACATGTGTCTTATGTGTCAAAATAACATATTTTATCGGTTTCTGGTGACAGCTGGTATAGTTTAGGATGATTATATGCTGAAAATGAAGCATTTATTATGCCAATTGAAATAGTCGCTAGAAGAAAACTTCAAATAAAACTTATGCATGTGTGTTCGCCCTCAAAATTGACTAGCGTCCGATATTGATGATTAAATGATTAGGTTTTGTAAATTTTGGTATATTCAAGCAAAGGTTGTGTTAAAATAACTTTTTTGCACGACTTTTTTGCACGTAAAATAACTTTTTTTGTTCACTTACCGTATTTGTTTCTCCGACAGTAGGATGCGCTTACTGGCGGCAGAGGCTAATAAAACGGTAAGTAACACTTACAGTTCTAGAACGGTAAGTATTTAATTATCAAAATAGACATTTTTAACATCGCATTGATTTAGAATGGGTTTTCAATAATCCAGTTTAAAATTTAATTGAATTATATTTTTCTTGGATCCTGGGCACTTTAGAAGGTGGAATTTCACTAATGTAAATAATGCTACTAGCTTGTAAAATTGACAGTTAACCTGTCAAAATATTACAAGTTAGTAGCTTGTTAAAATAAGCTTTTTGTTTAATACGCCGTTTTGATAAATTAACGTTTACAAATGAATAACAAATAAATG
This sequence comes from Tetropium fuscum, assembly GCA_964058915.1. Lineage (NCBI taxonomy): Eukaryota > Metazoa > Arthropoda > Insecta > Coleoptera > Cerambycidae > Tetropium > Tetropium fuscum. The sequence continues at coordinate 255,013 of CAXKVY010000018.1, read as the reverse complement.
TAGGTATTATTATACCTATACGCTATTTAAACAGTGAGGTACAATTCTGATCGCCTTCTATATCTTTTTAATTTCCCCAGCGTTTAAGATCTCGAGGTATCTAAAAAATATAATATCGTGCGACGGCGACGCCGTGAAACTTGAAAGCCCCAACAGGCCAAATTAACCGATTCCCGTTATGCCGGCCGCCTCGCCGTCCCCTAGGGACTCCCGCGACAGCTTCCCGCAACTACTACGACTAGTGAGCTTTGAGCGCGTCGCAGGAATTCCGTTCAAGAGATGCTCACAAATGCTTATTACCAAATAAATGGACATTTTGCTGTAGGCAAAGAAATCATGTGATTCATGCTCAAGACACGCACTTGGTTATTTAGCTTCTATAGTATAGTTATTTTTGTAGCTCTTTGTTCTTTTTTTCCTTTTTGATTTATTTATATTACAATCAGTACGTTGGGAAAGTCTAACATAAGCATAGATGTAGTGCTTGTAATAATAGTTATTAATGTATAAGGACCATAAAAAGATCATAATAAGCTGTGAAAATAGTATCAGACGAGGCGTGAACCGAATTTCTTAGTCTATACAGACGAAGTGACCCATCGTGGCATCACTTGAATATTTGAGGAAATGACATTAGACCAGATAGCTCGGCAGAAATATCGGTGCACAGGGAATACATACCAGAACGACGTATAATACCCAAAACGCGACGACTGAATTAACAACTTCATATTGTAAGTAAATTATTAAATTGCATTTGTAAAAACATAATTTTCCAGAATGTTCATGCACAATGTTATAACTAAAATTAGTTCCAAGACTAAAAATTACGGTAAAAGTTACATATGGAATTTAACGGACGCAAGTCGATGTTTTTTGGATTTTTCTTGCAATCTTTAAAACTTGCTCAGCTTTACGCGACTACTGATCTGAGAATTTAGTCAGCATTCATTTTGTAGGGGGAAAACTTGAGAACACTTTCACAGCATGCAAATAAATCGTTTAAAACCATATAATTTTTACCCCCATTTTTAAACGCTTCACAGTACTTGTCGCCTGGCATATATGTGATCATTTACATCTAGATTTTTTATACAGGACAGTACTAGACTATTTCGGAATCGAGCACAATTGAAAAAAATATCTGCACAATTTAGCATAAAATGGGCACAATCGAACAAGCCAAAAATACTTTCTAAAACCTTAAATAATTGAGGGCTATGGGTCTAGTTAGCATCCGGATTAATTTTTAGTCTTCTGTCATTTAAACATGAGCCCAATTGAAAAAAATATCGGCGCAATTGAGCACAATCGAAGATGTCAAAAATATATTTTAAATTTTTAAATAATGGGGGACTGAGGATCAAGTTAGCCCTCGGATAAGTTTTTGTTATTTAAAAATGAGAACAATTGAAAAAAATATTGGCACAATTGAGCAAAAAACGAGTACATTTAATGACAATGGAAGACATTTAAAAAACAAAAGCAGACTGAACTGGCTTTTTAAGCAGCTGCATCCACAAAGAAGCAGGAAACGGCGCAGGTACCATGATAAGCTGTTGTGCGGCCATATCAAATGGGTTCCCTCTCAACCAATTTATCATTTCTTCATCTTAAATCAAATTGCTTCTCCTTGCAGCTCCTTCCCCATAATGGTATGTTAAATTCTCACCTTGCAACCATTTTATTTTCAATTTATATATGCAACTTTTGCTTATACATGGAAAAGATTGGCAATAGCAATTAAAAGCCACCTAGCATTAAAATAATTTACTACTAAATTAATACCTTACTAAGTTGAACTATATCGAGGTTACGTCGACACCAAAAAAACTAAAAAATGTTATAAACAATTAATCAGAAGTAATAATAAGAGTCTAACAGCCAGTTCCATAAATATGACCAAAAGCACCCTTTTCGAAAAGAGAACTTTTAGAAAAAGTAGACTTTTAATTCTCTGTAAAGTCGGTTCTGTTCCATAAAGTGAAATGCATCTCCCGTTAGGAAAAGCGTCAATTTGTGAATATTTATAGTGTTTGCGGGCCTGAAAGTTACATGTGAAGTTAGTCGAGAGGTAAAATTGTCACTCATTTTGCCACTCATTCTGCATTGTCACTCATTCTGACAATTTTATTTAATAATAACCTAAAATTTTCGACGTTGTTTTTTGTGTTGGAGATTTAAATAAATTTTGTTGGTTTGTAAACATTGTAGTTAATTGCTTCATTGTATATTTTTATCCTGTTATTAAAGTGTTGGTATATATAATAAATAATGAGTCAACGTTGGTTACGTGGAACAAAATCCGCAAAAAAGCCACTTTATTGAAAGAGGATGAGATTAAATTACTGAATGCCATATATTTGCAGAGAAAAGTTATCGAAAATAAAGTGACCAATAAAGTAACAAATGCGGAGAAGGGATTTTTGTCAATTATATGATAGTATGATAAAGTTCTATTTTTATTTGAGGACAAGGCTGGAGGGGGGGGGGGGGGTGATATCAAAAACGATGGAAAGATTCTGTCGTCGCGTCGTTTTGATGAAAACATTGCAGTCGTTTCCTATATATTATTTCTCTTCTTAACACCGTTATGTCTTCTTCCTCACTCTCTCAGGAAGAACTTGAACTGGAATTGAGTAAACGATAGATTGTATTTCCAACCCACCTAGCCCTAACGACCGCTATTAAGTACTGACAGTTTTTGCTGACAGTAAAAAATAATTTTGTAGGTTAAGTTTACAATAAAGTCGAAAAAGGGCCAAAATCGAAACTTTAGCAAAAAGGAAGCTTTTTAGTAAATGTGTCTTTAAAATTCGATTATGGAACACGCTTTAGAACTTAAAGGAGACTTTTAATATTAAAGGAAGCTTTACGTCGATTATGGAACTGGCCATTAGAGTCCTAAATGATAAGGAAATAAAAAAATACTTGCATATATTCTTTTATTTAATTCGTTTGGTAGGAAATATTAATATAAACTAAAAAAACATTCTTTTACATAAACCAAAACTCTTTAAACAATGTAAAACAGATAAAAAATATTTAAAAACACTAAGAACTAACAACACCAAAAACAGCGCACTGGCTTGTATTATTAAGGCATTATTTGACATTAAACTAAAACAATTTATTTTAAACAAACAAAACAAATAAATAATGTAACACAAATAGAAAATATTAAAAAACACTGAGAAGATAGGAACAAACTTTGGAGCACACCTTTAATCGTCAAAGAAACATGAGGCACAATAACAGGTGCGTGGGATCTTACAAAATAATATATTTACCCGAAACAAGGAGAAAAAACAAACTTGAAAAAAGTGATAAAAAAATTTTAAAAATGTTATTACGTTTTACAGTAATTTCGAAGTTAATCAAGCCCTAAAGCCCAAGTTTGGCAGATCGAACTAAATCACCATCTATGTTGACTTATGTCATAAGTAGATCGTTATATTTCGGTATAGTGTTTTCCCCCGTTTAACCTCATCCATCGTTAAATTCGTACAACATTTAGGAATATTATATAGGATGGTTGGAAACTGTTTTTGGGCCGTTCTTTGAAGTATAAAAATAAAAACCTTTTTGCCCCTTTTTTCCGAAACGTCCAAAAATAACCTGCAAGGTTAGTGTATTAATGACAAGCAAGTTATTAAAAGTATAGTAAGTAGGGCACCACCAGTGATATTACAGGTCACTGGGCCTGGTCCAGTCAGGGGAGCACTTGACTAAAAGGGTGAGGGCTCGAGGGCCTTATTAATGAAGTAACGGTAGCAGTAACAAAAAAAGATAGTGAACTTTTTTATGATCAAAACGAAAAATATCAGCAATACGTCAAAAATCAGTGTCATATTCCCAAGCAATCTGACCTGTCTATCAAAATTAATGCAAAAAAAAATATGCTTGTGGGCCTTTTTTATGATCACACAACAAAACACAAGTACATGTGTCTTGATTCACAGATATTGTGTTTATATTTTCAATAGATTATGAATTTCTGCACACAAATTCACAATCCCAATTTGACATGTGAACATCGAGGCGTTGCTCTATCTACCATTGTTATTAATAGAATAATAAACCGTACCACAGTCAAATAAATCCACCGAAATATGCAAAACATTAATCCAGCAAGCAGTCCACAATGAATAGGTCCATTACGAAAGTTAGTCACTTCTAGTTTTACAGTGTGAATATATCCGCCAACGCTGATGGTTTTGAGCGACAGCGGAACTCATAGCGCGATGCAGTTTCATCATTAAATGTTTTAAACAGTTGGTGCAAATTATGTAGCTTGTAACCCAGAGCTTTCGCAAATATTGCAAGATGTCGAGTGTAAACTGAAATCGCTGGATAAAACGCCTGTATTCTGGCAGTTTTCGGATTCTGATTATTACATTAGTCATACAAAACTAATACGATTAGAACCTAACCTGTAGTCCGGCGACAGGGAAAATACTGATTAAATTATACTATTAGATAATTAAACAGCAAGGAGGATTATATACTAATCTCATCCGATATCCAAGCCGGTATGTTCATTTTATATGATATATGGCAGTTAATAACCTCGCGATGCAGTTCTATTCGAGGACTTGGTTTGGCACTAAAGTAACAAAGGCAATTTCGTAGCCCTCTTATCTATTAATAAATAACGAAATTATCATTTGTTAAATTAGTCACCGGGAAATCTCTCGTTTTGCTATAGATTTCGTTCCTCCATTCCTTCAAAGAACTATTTTTTTAACAATGCCAAATTGTGCCGTGCGGAACGGCATCGTATGGAAATTTGTTCTGGCGCGCCAGCCTCTGTTTTTTATCACCACTTTTGTCCAATGGCGATCCAAAAGGGGGCTGCAGTGAAGAATGGTATATCCGGAAGTTAACGCTATTTGAAGAATTTAATCAGTAACAAATCTTCAATGGTTTTAACAACTTATTGTACAAAACGTGAAATATTTTTTACTCACAATCGGTTAGTAATTTATGAATTTCTAACCTTTGAAGTAATCGGGAAGCGACTTATTACTTACTTTACTTTCCCAGCTAGCCGGGAAAGTACTTTCCCGGCTAGCATCTGTCACTTTTCTTACCTGGAAATGTCAATGTCATTTTTGATTAAAAGATGGTTTAGAAAGAATAGAATCCACTCAACATTTATTTAATTCAGAAACAACAACAACAATAACAAAAAGAAAACTATTTGGAATTATAAATATTAATAGTTACATTGGAATTATGATTACTATTAACGGTTAAAGTAAGACCGTGTTGCTCAAAATTATGAGTTTCAGAAATAGATGAAGACGCCGACGTTTCTGGATTTTCTACATGAGACAACATATTAGCAATTTTTATTTGTCCATGTAATGAATTCTCCACATATCCCTCTGCTACGGTGTTGGATTTCCAACCCCCCAACTTTTTCAACTGTAGGATGTCTCCACCTATATTTGCTAATAATGTTGCTGAAGTACGTCTAAAACAAAGTCCTGTAAACCTGTTAACATTTTCCAGCTTTAAATAAGTTGCTATTTTTTTGGGAAAACTTCCTATAGCATTATGCCCAAAAGGCTGTCGTGTAATTTTACCAAATCTTATTTGTAAAAAAAATCTATCGTGTCAATGTTATTACGAAGGTCACAGTATTGCTTTATTATATTTATCCATTCCGATTTTGTAATTACAAATGTACGGGAAGAGTAGGTTTTTGTGACAGGAATCACTATTATAATTCGATTTTCTAAAATATCCAGGTCACTTATTTTCATTTTTAAAAGTTCATCGCACCTACAGGCTCCGGAAATGCCAATAATTAAAGCAAACTAAAAAAATTTAATATAACATATATTTAATATGCACTAAATAAATTAAAATTACCTTTTGAGGAAGATATTCTATCGGGGCATTGTTTAAAAATGTATCGATGTCTGCTTCAGAAAAAACACTTGACTTTTTAGCTTGATATCCCACATTCTTCCTTTTCAAAAATGCCTTCAATTTTGCGTAATTACTAATATCAACATTATGCCTAAAGTTTAATACTGCTCGCAACATCGAATATCTTGACCATAATGTGGAGGCTTTACTTTGTTTGCTTATTTCACAAAAATAAGCAAGAAGTACCGTCTCAGAGGTATGCTGCACACCTTTAGCCACGCACCATTTACTGTATAGTTCATAGGTGTTTTCATACCTCTCCCTGCTTTTTTCAGGAATTATTCCTTCAGTAGCTCTCTCTGCAGCTACCCGCACTTCTGGTGGCGTACATTCAAATTCACTATCAGACATTTTTGTAAAATAAACACAATTTGATTATATGTACAATTAATGGCGTCGTGTATCGCCTAAATGTCAGATTCAACAAACTTGTTTTGTTACCTAGCAACGATCTCACAGGTTACTTAAAATAATTCATCTTATCACATAATGAAAATGGATACAGATATTTGAAACGAAATTATTATTGGTAGATTGTGAGTATTAGAAATCCATAAACTACTAACCGATTGTGAGTAAAATAGTATACAAACCTCGCGGGAACTCATTCTAGCCTCGCGTCTGTAGTTTACCTTGCCGCTCGGCTAAAATAGAGTACTTTCCCGCTCGGCTAAAATAGAGTACTTTCCCGCTCGGTATGTAATGTACTATTATTACCTGTAAAAGTTAAATAGTTGACCTCAACGCTCGGTATAATTATTATAGAAACGTAACTTACCTACCTATTTATTATATTGTTCATTAATGCATACTAATATTTTTCTGGAAACTGATGTTTTCAAAATATGAGTTATTTATCTTATTTTTGGCATCCTTTGACTGCTATTTCCTATTTCTATTTCTATTTCTACCTCGGTATTTCTTTGCACGTGGAAAAGTAACAAATCCCATTTTATCATTTTTATTTTGTACCTTTGTAGTTCTTTCCCTGATTAGCTGCTTTCCATTATGAATGAATTCCATTCATAATGAATGATATGTGATAAGGCAGATAGATCGCTCATCGACGCTTCCATATTTTTAACAATTAACTGGGAATATTCAGCTTTATCGTGCATACCCTGCAAAATCAGCATACCTCGGACACTTCTAAATTTATTCGCAAACATCTCAGTTGTTATTCATGCGTTACAGTTATCACCCTATATAAAATTTCTTCCTTTTTTATAGAAAAGATAAAAAAGAAACTCCACCACAAAGTGACATAAAACTGCGGTAAATTGTCCTTTTTACATATCGGGACTTCGTAAGACCCTCGAAAGCTAATGCTCACTCAGGGGCGTATCATATATCTGAGCCACTTGGGACAACTTTCTTGTTCCACTTTTCATAAAAGGTAGGCATATTTCGAAATGTATAGGTATGTCATAAATATAAATCGAAAACTTACACAATGATTTATAATTTCAATTTGATTTTTATTTCACCATACAAAAGCAACAGAAAAAATGTCAGCTGGTTATTAATGGTTTTTATGACCTCGTTATTTTGACATGGCTTAACTCTAAAAGTATTAATCTTAGAAAAAAATGTTATTAATAAAAGTTGTAGAGAATTCTCCTAAAGTCTCCTACAGTTTTATATTATGCTTTTTTTTCTAGGGGGTAGGTACTCAATAAAAGATATTTCGAAAAATGGATTTTTGGCGGCATTTTTCCAATATGGTGGCGGAAGCAGAAGGGGTGTTAGTTCAAAATGGTGGATCTCAAAATGTACTAATGTGTCAATTTTGATCTTCTTCCAACTTTTAAACTCATGTTTAAACGCGTTGTTGCCCGGCCAATTCCTGGAAAGAAAATTGTTAAAATGCCCTATAGGCCAGTCATATAGTTACATTAAAATCGCAAACTAACGGCTAGTTCTGATTTTTTAATATGTTGTTAGGACCAATACCAGTAATGTATAACCAAGTTTGCAACTTCGAAAGGCCTGTGCTAACTTCGTAGCACTCGAAAAACCGCGAAATTTTCGCACTTTTTTTGCCTTTTTCACTATATTTCCTGAACGATGTGCTTGTTCATAAAATATGTATTATGTGGCTTTTAAAGTAGATCAAATTTGCTACCATTTGAGACCAGAATAAGGTCTGTAAGTATAATAATTATCAAGATACATCCCTCCAAAAATTCGCAAATTTTTCCAGAAAAGTGATGAAAAGTGATTAAGATTTGATCAACTCGAAACCGGAGAAAATACACATTTTACGGGTAAAGTTATAGAGGGAGATGTTGTGGCGATTGTAATTAGCTTTAATTTAAGCATAGAACGGCATTCGTAGGCCCGCAATTTTTCCAAAAGCGAAACCCATATATCCCAAGATATCAAGAGAAGTTAAAAAAAATCGTGGAAATCAGAAACAGGCGTAACCATACATTGCTACTGTCATGTAGAACATATAGCGCGAAGAGCCTCGAAAAATTTAGAACATACGAGGTGCGATAATAGTTTCGCTTCGAAATGTTAAAAAAATCGTGGAAACCAGAAACAGGGGTATCCCGCATTTTTTATGGTAACCATACAGCACTACTGTCATAGAGAACATATTATATGTTCTTAATATTTCGAAGCTCTTCGCACATGTCATATATAACAATAAATATATATTTAGCCTATTAATAATATATTTACAATGTATTTTAACATTTATATTTATTGATGTGTTATAGATGTGTGTATATATATATATATATATATATATATATATATATATATATATATATATATATATATATATATATATATATATATATATATATATATATATATATATATATATATATATATATATATATACATCTATATGTATATATGATATATATATATATATATATATATATATATATATATATATATATATATATATATACATGATATACAGTGGCGGGTCGTGGGTATTTTCAGAGTGTGGGCACAAAAAAATAATTTAAAGATTCAGAATCTAACTGCAGTTCTGAAATAAAGTAAATTTGCAGTGCGTGAAGAAATTAAAATAAATGTAAGTACGTTATACTTGGACATTTTTTGGAAAGCAGTGTGAGAAAACTATCAGACCTACCGACGTCGTTGTGTACTAAAATTAAAGCTAATTACAACATATTCGCTACAACATCTTCCCCTATGACTTTCCCCGTAAAATTTTCTTCGATTTCAGGGACGAGCAAATCTTAAAATTTTACTTTTTTGGATTGAATTGCCAGTTTTTGGAGGGCTGGATCTTGGTAACTATATTATACCTACCGAGCAGGTTCTAGTCTCAAATTATTAACTTTATATTATTAATTATTAACAAAATGAATATACTTTTATAACGTCATAACATGTTTTAGGGACAATCGCATAGTTTAGAAGATATAGTGAAAATACTGAAAAAAGTGCGAACATTTCGCGGTTTTTCGAGTCCTGCGAAGTTAGCACAGGTCTTTCAAGGCTGCAAACTTAGATATACATATATATACACTACTTGGATATACACTACTGGTAGTGGTCCTAACAACACATCAAAAAATCAGAATTAGCCGTTTGTTTACGATTTTAGCGATTGCTACTGTACTATTTAACTGGCCTACTAGTTTTGAGTCTTAGGTGACTGTATTATTATCATACTGTATTATTATCCTTGCTGGAGACTAAACCTACCTGCTAATACCTAGCATCCCTGTTAATGGCATCTAATAAAATAAAACGATATAATTATAGAACACAGGGCAGTGTAGATAATCGCAAAAAAGTGCATATAATCGTTAACGGAAAAGGAAATTATTAATAGCAAAAATTATTTTTACAAAATAGGTAGTTATCTAATCTAAAATCTAATAATCAAAATAGTCATCAACTGTCATTGTCCGCCTGAGTACGTCCAAATGTGAGATGGTAGGTATCATAAATAATAAACCCTTTATATATGTATAAGTACACCTTTGGGACTCTCTTATTTCCGCCCATGCATCAAGACCGCCTGCCACACCCCATTCTATTTTTTTAGAGATATATCTATTTTCCAAGGGTCTCCTGGCCAAATAAAACGGGTCGAGCTCTCTTTATTTTCTTGAAAATAGACGAGTTGTTAAACTTTGCCGGGCCTTTGTTGACAAAGGAATTTTAACGGGAAATAATGGAAAGCTATTGAACTGCTTTATGACCGCGTAGGTCATTATAATATTCTGTCAGGGGTGATTTATCGATTATATAGAATAGAATTGTGATGTTTTTCTGTAATAATATGTAGTGAAAGGCTACTTCAGTTTGAATATTTCATATACATACAATACATCGCAAATTTACTACTTATAAATAACCTCGTAAATAACAGATTCAAAACAAAAACTGATGCACGTTATCAAGCTTAAAACCTGTGACCAACAAACATTGTTAAGTCTGTCAGACGGTAGTAAATGTTAAAGAAATTTTATGTTTATTTTGAGGTTAAACAAATTCTTGAAAAATTAAATAAGATTACTTATTTATGACCCATTTCCTTAAAAGATGATTGTGTAAATATATATAATGAAATATATTTGCTAGTTAATTTTTCGGGTAAAAGTTTAATATCGTATAATACAAAATAGGTATATTTATATTACTTTCAATTTGGCCAGTAACAAATTTTAATAATTTTTAGTAACAAAAGAGTAAGTCAGTAACAAAAAAGTAAGTACGTTAAAGACATAAACTTTCTCTATGATGTACACACAGAGAGCATGTCTAAGGAACACAAAAATGTTTCCTCGTATATACAATAATTTTAATTAATTGGATACCGTTATGGTTTTCTCCAGCAGCGTTAATTACAGCCTGACACCGTCTTGGCATACTTAAAATAAAAAAATCAATTTGGGTTTGAGGTGATAAGGACCATTCTTGTGTGAGAAGATCTTCATGACCTTGGAGAGTATGAACATTACGCGGAGGAGGAGCAATTCGTCTCTGGAGCATATCCCATACGTGCTCGATGTTATTAAGGTCTGGTGTCTGTGCTGGCCACGGTAGAAGGTTCTAAGATACGATCAATATATTGATACTAATTGAAGGCGCCTTCCACAAAGACGGGAACAGTTCGATGGTGAAAAATTATTACAGCTCACGCATCATCACAGCAACTATACTCTATCCAACTTATTCAAATACTGGCGATGTCGGAACTCAAACATTGGCATTGTTGGCACCGTCTTCTTTTGTCACTGATAGCGTGTATCGGTTTTGGTCTTGAATCGGCTTTGGTTTTGACAAGACTTGAATGCATCTTGAACCACCTAAATTCTGTTATGCAACATGAATTGAGGATTTGTGATATGCATAAAAATATGCCAAATATGCTTATTTCAAGAAAGATTAGAGAAAAATTAAAATTTCAAAATTGCGTTATTTTTAAATTTGTTCACGTTATCATAGACATACTAACATATTATATAAGTCGTCCAAAGGCCAAATATTAAAGCTACGCTTCGCCAAAAATAGAACTCGCCTCTACACCATAAGATAAATAGATAGTGCCTATAAATATTTACAGCTTAAGTAGGTATAGTGAATTAGTGGACTAACCCTAGTGGTTAGTCAGTGGCGGCTCGTGGGTTTTAGAATAGACGAAATTAACAAACAAATAAAAAACACTGCTTATGCATCCACCTCTTTGAGTATATATCCTGCAAACCATTTAAATGTCCGGATATTACAATTTCCCCGTCATAACACTGAGCAATTTGACTTTTCATAATTATATCGTTCCAAAGCAAGAGGTTAAATAAAATTTCAGCTGTATGATCTGCACTAACATCAAAAAATTGTTTTCACTAATTTTACACTAGAATAAAGCATATCTAAGAATAAAAATCTATCATTTTTGTACAATGTCTGTCGTATCATCCACATTAATACTTATTTTTTTTCGGTTATAAATAATAATATGATATACCTATTACATTATTATGTTATTAATACATTATCTTGAAAAATAGCCATTATAAATTGTGCAAATAAATGTTAAAAATATGCCGTTCTATATTAATGATATTTCTTTTTGTTGCAGGTAAGTCAACTTCACTGAATATGGCATCTTCGTACTAGTAGATATAATAAGTAAGTAAATTATTATGTATAGAGGCGGTATAGAGATAGGAGGCAATATACAGGGTACATCACGGTGAGTGGCCTATTAGACGTTTCTGGAAAACCACATGTATTTTGGAACTGAAAATTTGCACACAGGGGTTTTCAGGAGTGCTCTATTCAATGAAAATATTGCCGTGTATGTGCCACTTCCGGTTATACACGTGTAAGTCGACAACAACTTCCTTATTTTAAATGGCATGCTATATTTTTTATGCCAGATTCGAATTCTACTCGTTATTTTAAGGTAACCTTCAATACTATTCCTTATCCCTAAAAGCAATAGTTTTTGAGATATTTCCATTTTAATAAAATCTTATGCGAAAACAACCCGTACGTTAGAAATTAATAACTTTCGCTATGGTAACTTTCCAGAACCAATTTTTGTACCACATACTAAAAAGACATGGAGCTTATGTATCTATAAACTACAAATGCTCCAAAATACACAGGGTGTCCAATAACTGATGTTAAACTTTGACTACTTCGACCTTCAATAAGTGTCTTATTTTAAATGGGACATACTGTATTTTATAATCCAATTCGCTTCATTTTTTGATTACCTTTCAACTCATATGTAGTTTTCTATAGCTAAATTGGACGGTTCTTCAGTTATTTAGAGATATTTAAAAATATTGTTGAATTAAAATTAACATCGAGTGCAGTGTGCCATGAAAACGAAAAATTCTGTTCGTCTTGTCATTCTAAATTATTCTGCAAGTGTCAACGTATTATTGTTGTTATTGGTCAGTTAATATGTTAGTACCTTAAAATAACGAGTAGAATTCGAATCTGGCATAAAAAATATAGCATGCCATTTAAAATAAGGAAGTTGTCGTCGACTTCCGGTATAACCGGAAGAGGCACATACACGGCAATATTTTCATTGAATAGAGCACCCCTGAAAACCCCTATGTGCCAATTTTCAGTTCCAAAATATATGTGTTTTCCCAGAAACGTCTAATAGGCCATTCACCGTGATGTACCCTGTATATAGAGGTACATATTAACAAAAAAATTAGACTGACAATTTTTATATGTCATCTAACTTAGGTCATTATGCTAAGGACATCGTTTATGTTAACGACAGATTTTTGAACTCGTTAATTCCTTAATGCAGGGTAACTAATGAATATTATGCCTTGCGTCATCACTGGTAATGTGGTTCAAGTTATTTCGACTTACGCGTTACTACTGTTTCATAAACACAGTGCGAATGCAACGCAGACAGTAGCCTATTGCACTGTCTGTGATTAATTCTGTTAATGATGACGCAACGCCTAATATTCATTAGTTACCCTGTAACAATACGTTAATTCATATAACGACTTGTCAGCTGACTACCATTTTAGATATGTCAACGAGTGAAAATGTGGCGACAACAATAATATTTGTTGTCGCCACATTGGTCAACACCAATTAACATTTCTGGTAAAATTCGATATTACATAATCTTATATCCATTTAGTTGTTGCAAGACAAGGAAAAATTAAACTGTTTAAAAATATTCGTTTATGTACCGTGGAAGTATAAACCTACTAATATACAGGAAGGATCAAAAAGTTGTAATTATTTTAGTCGGAATATGCAATAATTATATTGTAATTTGGCTGTTAAAAATGATTGATTGATGATGTTACTAGTTAAAAATGATTAGTTATTAAAATCTCAATGCAACTGCCAAGAAAGCGGAATGCAGCACAATAATATACGGTAATAGTGCTCCTTATAATATTAATAAAATATAAAATATTTAGTTTTTTATTAGTTGTATCTCAAATCTCAAATATTGTACATATTTTGTTAATTTCTCCCTGAAAAAAAATCTGCACGATCCTCGTCTGCACGTTTTTTTTGTTTTCTTACGATAGAAATCCACTTTTAATATTTTGGGAAACTAGAATTATAGACTAGAATAGAAAATAGAATTAATAGGTACTTGCTCTTTTTATCAATTGTTACAATTAATAATACAACTTTTGTGAACTCCCATGTTTCAATAATTATACTACGATTATAAGACGTAAATCTCGTGAATGACGTGCCCCTAGAATGCAAGACTTTGCCACTGGGCGCGCACGATCGTTCACCGCCTCCCCATCCAGCAGCTACACGGTCCCAATGGGGTCCCAATCAACAAATGAAATCGGGATGTACGATGTACCTATACCTAAAGAATTACCATTAAAAAAAATACTAGGTTTACTAGTTAATAGGTTTAGGTATACAGCGACTAAGTATATGTATTATATTAAGTGCTCGCCCTATATATGTTCATTTCCATACATCCGATATATTAAATAATACGACAATAACTAGATCAGATCAATCGATTAATTAGTATAGGAGATACAGCGCCCCTAGTATTTTATCTTGTTGTTGTTCCCGCGGCTTTTTAAACAGCGCGCCGCCATACGTTCCTTCACCACAAACCTCCCACCACGGCAGCAGGCCAGGCACGCGATCAAATCTATTCAATTCGTAGAAATTTTTGTCATTTTCGTTCCGGGTAATCGGCTGGCCGAGAAGTCGCGCGAATATCTATCTCAGACCACGTGTTACACAATTATCGCATTTGAAAATCAACGGGAGTGACGGTTTGGAAAATACGATGTTGGAACCTCCGTTCTTCTTCAGGGAACAGGCTTATTTTACCGAGTAAGTTGACAGCATTTAACTTAGTTTAGTAATTTAACGTAGTTTTTTCATCGACAAAGAAACGTAAATACTTACACGTGATCTTGAACTTGACAGCGTGGACGCTACAATGATAGTACTAATACTATTTACTATTATTAATATTTATTTATTTATACATGATAATTAAAGTATGCCCTTTATGCATAATTGTTTCAGTTTCCAGTGTTTTACGACTAATTTTCGGGTAAATATTATTTGCATGTACAAAAACTAAAACTGGCAATCTCAGATAAAAAGGACAACTCACAAGGATAAAAAAATAGAAGTATGAAGTAAACACATGCGACATAAGTACGTTCTCATTATTACGAGTATTATTATAAGATGTAGGTACTCTATCGATGTCGTTATTTCGAGACAATTAATCTTTTCACAACCATTGGTTATTTCTATATTACAATGTTTCTTGGGATGATTTACAGCCCACGCCAATATTACTATATCATAATATCTCCAAAAATAGGTAGGTACCTACTTTAGATATGTTAATCTTAAACCACATATTTTAGTTTGAAAAATATTTTTTCTAATTTTGACATGTAAAATAACAATTTTCAAAACCCTTTGACGTTAGGAAACGTCTTACTTTTCACAACCAGTTACGAAAAGTAAAATATTTCGCAACTGGTTTTGTAAAGTACATTTCACAGCAGGTTATTTAGACCTGACAAGCTATGAAAGTGACGTGCTGTCACACCGTTACACTCGCATCCTTTTGCGGAACTCGCCTAGCGCTCGTTCCGCAGAAACCTGCTCGTTACACAAAATAGTACTTTTCCCAACTGGTTACATAAATAGCTATTATCGCCCCCCCAGTGGCATCCCTGAAAACATGTCTTTGCCATTTTAAAAAATTTTTATAAAAAAAATATATCATTATCAATATTAATAATAATTAGTTTCATTTTGCATTTAATTGTTTCAATCAAGAACTATGCATCTGACAACTAAAACGCAAACGAGACCGTTTTCATGTAGTATTGACCCGGCTAATCATAAAAATATATCAACATCTCAGTGGCGTACTACTTTTTTAGATATCTAGATATTTTTTAGATATTTACAATACAATATCAGAGGCCGTGTTTGTATAGGGACGCTACTTGTGGGGGAGGTAAAGTAACTTTTCAAACTAAAATATTCTATCAAAACGTACTTACCATAATTGAAAATAATATCTGAAGTACTCTATATTAAAAAAATAACGATTTTTCAAAGAACAATTTAACACCATGTAGCAAAATCTTTATGCCGGTGGAAACATATAATATAAACTTTTGTTCCTAAGGTGACCTATAGTGCTTTCGTTTAATAGGCAAACTATTGGAATGCGGTGCTCAGTGGGGCGCGCAATTATCCTAATTTCTTTCTTTTATTTTAAATTGTTATACATAATATGTTATGACATAATAAGACATCCTTTGACATCACTTCACCTTGGTTGCGCATGATGATACGCCACTGAGCAGTAAAGCCAGCAGTGAAGCCATAAATCGCCGGCTTGTTCAGATAGGTGTCATCTAAGTGAGCGAGAAAGGAAATGGGATTTATATGAATTGAAGAGGGATAGCGACCGATACAGTAAGCCGCGGATTGCAAACCCTAGTTCTATTCACAAGAAATTGTGGCGGTATACAGTTTTACATTAAATATCCTTTTGTATTGCATAGTGATGTGATTAACTGCTTCTGTAGTAATTGGTACGGGGTTTCTTTGTAAAATGCCGCACAATTTTTTTCTCTACTTTGTATATTAAACGAAAACACAATAATGAATCACGCCTTGAAATAGCACGTCATTCAGGTACAACTTTATTTTCAGTAGGTACTGATTGACAATCATTTATTAATTTGCTTAAGCAACAAATTAACCTAATAGGTGCCAATCTGATTCGTTTTCTATATACACGTTATTTAGATATATTATAAGCGCATTTAAAAAACGCCATAATCTAGTAGGTATTTTATACTGGCCTAGCTAGGTATATTTTTTTATTCTGACACGATTTTTTGGTCTGTATGTAGCTATAGTTAGCATCTTCGCCCTGATAACTCTTGAAATGTTATTCTTATAGAGAATTAAAGTTAATTTTTCTCCGATTAACAGCAAAACATTCATTTTGCACCATTTATAAAGCCAAATATGAGTTTTTGGAAAAGTGAGAGGTTTCTATGGGTATAGTTCAATTGGTTTATACATGAAAGAAATAACCAAAGTAACTAAATGAAAATTCGACAACTACGATTTTTTCTGCGACTACGATTACGGAAAATTATTATTAATTTGAAATGTTTAACAAGGCAGAAAACTGAATTCGGACTATTTAAACAAATGACTATTTCGGCACACATTTTTGTCATAATTTTTTTTACAAAAGTAAATATTTTTGATTTGGGATTTTTACGATGATTTCAATACCGATTAGTGACTTTTACTCGATTAGGTACTTCGATTAGGTATTTTTCTTACTTAATTTATCATCCTTACCTTAAATCATAGGTAAAACTAAAGTATATTTTTGGGAGTTTGAATATTGACAACATTTATTATCAAAAAATGACTTCCGTGAAATGACAAATAAAAAAGTTTTTCCTCTTTTCAACCACGCATATGTGGACACACTGTATATCTGTACGTAATTCCATATTTAAATCTTTGCCAAACGATATTGCATTGTCAAATTTAATCACAGTTCAGTATGATTAACACCGTTACTTAGTTATAGTTTATTATTATAAAATGACAGCTAATCTCCTGTCAATTTGAGAGGAGACTTTAAACAGATATTTAAGTTTAATTTAATACTTGAACAAAATTTAAACAAATTACTTATGGTAGACATAAAAAATATTTAAAAAAATATTAGTAGCATTTATAAGCATGACAAAATATTTACTTTTGGGTGAGTTGAGAAGTTTTATTATCGTTTCAGTAAATAAAGGGGCTGACTGACAATAATCCATCATGTTTTCGGCATTTGGAGGCGATTATTACTACAATACACTTAAATTGCGTGTGTTACTTAAATTACTTACCACTTAAATAGCATTATTTCGTAAATAAATGGCACATAATACATTTAGTACGTATCTTAACAAATAGTTTCTTAACTAAATCTTGTAAATGTTGGAAGTCGCCCACAATGAACGTCCATACGTTCATTGTGGGCGTTCAACAAGTATTAACCGAAAGTTAAGTTGCTTTGTTTAAAAAAATAAATAAGGCAGATACTTTTGGACGGGTTAACATTAAACCACAAAACCCCAAAGTTGTATTTTCTAAAATAAAAAAAAAGTGATTAATTCACGCTGAAACTTTAATAGCATCTTAATTATATATTTAAAAATATTTGCAAAAAGTCAGACGCTTTTCCGGGGTTTAATAACTGGCAAACATTAAAATAAATCTTGCACGGAATAGAGAAATACGCTGCGGGTGGTACCGAATGTGAGTGAGATAAACGATCAACGGTGTAGCGTGGTCGCTCTCTACGTTCTCATTGGTTATCGATCACGTTCTCGTTCTTATTGGTTATCAAATACAGTAAGCAAAATAATAATGCCTACCCCGTATAAGTCACTGACTTGGCTACTTATTGTGGTTGGAATGATGGGTAGAGATACTATTATATTAAATTACCAATTAAATAAAAACTAATAAAAATCTGAGGCAAATATTAACCATTAAAATACTGTTGTTTTACAGAGAATTTGGTAGGCTTTAGAACTATAATATTTTTATTTTCTCGTTCTGTAAAAATATTAGGGTGGTCATCGCCCTCACTCAGAGGTTGAAATGATACGTTTTCAGCCCTGTAGAGTAAGTGGTGATTAATATGATAAGATATAAGGTTCTAGACAAATTATTATTCCTCTAGTAAAAAATGTCCATTCCATTTGAGATCTTGGCAAGTTGTCAGCTTAAAAATAAAAATAAGTACCCATCGGAATTAATTGAGACATACATATTATAGATTGTTTACGTTTTAATTGTTGATTTAAATAATAAAATGATTAATTTTTATACGTAAGAAATTAAACTGGCATATTTCGTGGCATATTTTTATGTAAGTAATATGAATCACACACAAAGTTATTGTAGTATTATTTATTTTGACTGATACGTAAACAAATATTTAGATCCTATACCGGCAAAAGTTGAAAAGTTTTCATAAATATATAAATCAGATTTAGGTAGATATAAGTTTTCAAAGTTCAGTTTCAAAACACAAGTGTGCAAATCTTGGCGCTAATCATTCCTCTTTAAATTATCCACTTGCTAATGTAACGAATCATTTAAATTTGTAAACTAAGGAGACAGTGCAAAGCTTAGCTTATATATTTTTAACTTGGATTTATACTCTTAACTCTGAATGTATACTTCAACTTTATAAACGTTTTACGATTTGCCGTGTCTCGTTTAATACAATTTCTAATAAAATCCTACTATTTTTAAATGATTTAGCTAACGTAATTTAATAACTCCGTTTACTTTACCGGCATGTGTTGCTAATTTATCATTCCAGCAGGGTTAAGGTAATTTTTAAAAAAATCACTACGCTTTGCTACAATTATTCTCTCTAATGTCACAAAACTTCGGATGAAGATCACCTATACTGTCATTTATATATCGTTTTTTAGGGTTCCGTACCCAAAGGGTAATATGAGACCCTATTACTAATACTTCGCTGTCCGTCCGTCTGTCATCAGGCTGTATCTCATGAACCGTGATAGTTAGACATTTGAAATATTCACAAATGATTTATTTCTGTTGCCGCTATAACAACAAATACTAAAAACAGAATAAAATAAATATTTAAGGGGTTCCCATACAACAAACGTGATTTTTTCGCTCGTTCTTTAAATATTCAATGATAATGTAATTAATATACCTAATTTCGGCGTCAATTTATACCCAAACGATATTTTCGAATTAGTTTCTTCAAATTTTAAGTAGTTGATAAGGGGATGATACAATACCTTCTAGAGAAAATACTGGATGATAGCACTTGGCAATGTACTCATCCATAAAGGCAGTAAAGTTCTAAGTCAGACAGACTATAGTGCAAAAACTGCGGTCCGGTAGTGCAGAAACTCCGGTCCGGTATAGTCGGGCGAGAAAGGATTCCCATCAGTACAATATCAATTATCCAGTTTAATTTCTAGCCACTACGTTCAACTGTATTTAGCACCCCATTATTAGGTAACATACAAAACTTGCTTTTTACACCCTAGAATAATATTTTCTGTAGCGATCAGCGCCACTACAGACAAAGCGTTATACACATACCGTCAGGCAGATACATGCCTGACGTACTCCTCCTCGACCACCAATATAAGACGATGTTCGTTATAGAGTTTTCGGGTCCGGCCGAAAAGAACATCGTCTTGGAAAGGGGGGACAATCGGACAAAATATCGAGATTCTGAGAGATGTGGTGAGTGGTCGTTGAGTAACGAGGCTGGCGGGACTCTCTAGACCAGTCGGGGGCCGGGGAATTGACCAGCACAAAAAATAAATAAATAAATATAACCGGCATATTTGCAAAAATACAGTATTTACCTCTGGAGATTTTATGCATTTCAGACTTTCAGATGTTTGCACCTTTTATTTATATAAATAGGAAAATAAAGTTCAGAATTATAAATAAATTTCAACCCAAAAGGTTCGTATTTTGCTACAAAATCCACTGAAAAATATGAACTTCCAGAATCATTTTTAAACGGATGTGAGATTAAATATACAATCATCCGTAGAAATTCATACCGTACAATTTTTTATTATACGCTTCTTGCTACCGGCAAAGTAATATTTAACGAGAAACATGTTTAATCCGGAGAAATTTGCAGATAGTTTTTGATTTATCACAATATAATATAATAGTGTATGTAATTGTCGTATTTTCATTATAAAACGTTTTACTAATCGTACGCTTACTAATCCCTCTGAAATTTCATAAATGTTTTCATAATAAAGGCAGTATTCCGTATGATGTAAATAATTCAGGTATACCTTATAAATGTTTAATAAAACTTGAATTAAAAATAATTGCCAATTATCTGTTTTTTCGTTATTCGCCTGACGAGGTCAAAGTTAAGGGTCCTATCCTAAGGGTAAACATGTTTTGCCACCAGCGCATTTTAACATTTTCTGTCTTTTTTTTCTACCTAGCTATTACCCATTCAAATGTTTGCTGTTTCTATAATACGGATTTTGTTTTTAGTCGAAAAGTACAGTAAAGTGAAAAATCGACCCGTAAGAAATTTCCTTTGTTCTTCAGGAGAACATCCTCTACATGGTTTGTACATCACCTTGATACATTTACACTCACTGGAGTGGTGTCATCTAGCGGCGCTGTGCCGAAGCTGGGATGGAATGCTGCAAGCTGGAAACCCGCCTTATCACCTCCTACTACCTATTATTCGTAGCACGGTATCCAATTTTCTAGATATTCGATATTTGTTAATCTCACTTTTTGATTCGTTGGTCTTCTTGTTACGATCACACAAATTACCGCCTTACCTAATACGAAGCTACATAACTTCATACAACAGAGGTTTGACATGCAATAACACTTAATTTACTAGTCATACAATTACAAAACCACATGTAAACATGAGTATGCCTATTTAGCATGCATTCTAAGCAATTAATTTGAATTATTTAGATACTTTTACTTGTTAAAACTTAAATTTTCTGTTAGTGCAGTTATTTAAAATCTCGATAGCTCATACACGTTTTCATATTTAAAGTCAACTTTGAGCTTTAAATTTTCTTGAAACATTTTTATTTATTGCGCGCTTTTTAAATTGATCGATCATATGTGAAAAATCTGTTGAAAAATCGGGGTTTTTAACAACAAAAGAATCAATTTTTTTAAAGAAAAATTTGTTTTTCCTTTGTTAGCAGCATTGAAACTGGTATTTTGTTAGCAACATTGAAGCTGGTATTTTTTTTATAAATTTACAAACGACCCTTTGGAGCTGAGATATTTTTTTTACTACTGTCTTTTAATATTAAGGGCTGAAATTTACATGTTGCTTAACAATTATTATTTACCTGTCAACTCATATGTCTTTAAGAATCACCATTAAATTTTCAAAGAATAGAGAGCGAATATGTCATTGTAGTATTTTTTATGTAAAATACAAGTATGAACTACAAACTCTGTAAATTTAAGCCCTTAATATTAAAGGATAGCGACACTAGATTGTTTCAAAAAAAATTATCTCAGCTCCAAAGGGTCGTGGATAAAAAATTTTGTTTTGTAAATTTAAAAAGAAAATACCAGCCATTCAATGCTGCCAACAAAATAGGAAAAAAACACGATTTTTTTGTTGTTAAAAAAAACAAATATTCAACCGATTTTTCGCATATTAGCTACCGATCAATTTAAAAAGCGCGTAAAAAATAAAAATGTTACATTTCGACAACATTTTTAGCTCAGAATTGACTCTAAATATGGAAGTGTGTATGAGATATCGAGATTTTAAAAAAACGTGATTTTTTCAAAAAAATCAATTTTTGTAAAAAGTTTATAATATTTCTAAACATTTTGAAAATTATCTTTTTCAATTAGTAGAGAGCTACACTTTCACCAAGTTTCGTGAACAAATGATTTGTTGTCAAGAAGATATGAGCGCTTCAAAAAAACGCGACGCGCCAACGCCAACTTTGATCCCAATTTACTATGGGACCTGGATGTGCCCGTTGTTTGTATTTCGGTTTTTTGAATTCTACGGAAAATTTCGCATTTGTTACATATTTTTGTTTACTGTATCTCCGAAGTGAAAAATTAACATAGGGCCAAAAGTAGGCAGACTGCACTATTATTTCACTTTACATTACTATTTTGTAAACATCACAAATCAAATATATTCAGTCTGAGTACTTGTTTACTGTAATGTCGGCTTTTTGGCAGGCGGTCGTAAATCAACTTCGCACGCGAGTAGTTGCCGTATACGAGGATAGTTTGTTTAGTCACGTTTGTCGTTGTCGATTACGATGCGGGGACCGTGCAAATATATTCCAGTAAACGTGTTTAATATTCCCTCAACAGATTCTCTGTAGATTTTTTAAGTACCTTTCACACATTTGCTGAAGAAGAAGTAAAATATAAATTTATATGGGTATTTGTTGCACATTACATTTTAAAAACAAATACATAGGTATACGGCGTACAATATGTATGTGTAGTGGAACGACCGGCAACCCTGACCTACACAATGTTTTTCATTGGCGGAGATATTTTTTTTTTCTTAGGGGGGTGAAAGTAGAAGGTCTTTATATGCATATTTTCAACACCACAGCTGATATTGAATGCAAGTTTCCACACCACTCATGAAGTATTTATTGCTTTCAGGGTGTTACCATTTTTTAGTGGGTGGCTTGCTAGTAGCCATATTTCCCACAAGAAACAAAAATAATATGTACAAAACAGCTAAGTAGCCATGAAAATAAACTTTAAAACGGAAAAATAAAATAAATATGCTTGCAATTGAAATAGTCATATTTATTGTGTAAGTAGGTACCTACCTACTAATTTTTAATTCAAAGTCAATGAACAATAGGTACCTAGGTACTTATGTAATAAACCAGAGAGCGTTTCCAATTTTCGTAAATCCCAATAAAACGCCTAACTTATATCGTTGTATTTATAACCTAGCGGCCTCAAGCACTGGGATATTTTTTGGGTAAAATTATTTGAGAAATGTCTTAAGTGGAGGAGGTACCTATTAGTACCTACCTCAGTACACGTCAGTACCTACTTCGAGCAGCCCATAAATCAACTTTTTTTTGTTAAAGTTGGCTCTGCTCTAACCCTCACTATAAATGTTTGCCGTCAAATAATATTTTCCTTACATTTTTTAACATACCTATCCTATCTTGTAAATAAAGCGAGGTCTGGTGGAAATCTGCGTTTTTCAGGTTTCATACGAAACGAACAAAAATTTTTGCTAACCGCCATACTTTTCTAACTTATTTTTGCCATATTTTTGCTAAACGCCATTTTTTTTATTTCGACTCTCGTAGCGGTGTATACCTACATAGGTAGGTATATAAATAAGATATAGGTAGATACACGTCTTGCTTCGCCGTTTTGACTTTTTGTATAAGCTCCAGGATAAAAACAATTTAAACAACGGGACTTAAAATTTACCTACCAACACTAGGAGGTACTTAGGTACCTCTGAAAATACATAAATATCTAAGTATCTGTACTGAAAATAAATAATTAGTTTATTTTTAGTTACAGGACTTTTTTGTTTCGTCAGAGGTACCACCTACCTACACCGCTCAGATAATAAAAATAACCGTATTATATTGTATCACAATAACATTTAAACAGCACTATATATATACGCGAATATCTCAACCAACACGGATGACCGTTGCAGATTATAGAAATGAGCGCAATACCCGCAAACCCGCCACTGTAAGAGATCCGAACGTTCCGAGAGTCCATAGGGACTGTCAAACTAACATAGACGGCGCGTCATTCCAATGGGTTAAAAAGAGATACACTGCTCGATTATCCAGTATTCCGTCTACGGTAGAGCGGCGTTGCCGCTTTTAACTATAAAAATAAATGTTTAGGGGATTTCAATAATTTAAAGTAGACGAAAATAAATGTAAAAATGGCTAACATCTTGGGCTATAATATATTATTGTATGCACAATAATTCTTTTATGACATTCATAAATAATATATATAATATTTATATAGTATTGTGGAATATGATAGTTTAATTGAATATTAAGAAATTTGAGAATTACATGTGGCAACTGCGCGGTATCTTATATGAGGTCAGTTAACTACATATACATATTGAATGAACAGGTACTGTATATTCGACGTCAAAATAATGTCTTTGAAAGTTGCCCTCATCTATTGACAACCAATGAAAATTCGATATTCGACAATTTCCCTAAGAGAAATATTCGATTGCCGTGACTACCACATTTAGGAAGTTGTATACTATATTATAGTAGCAATTTTATTAACACAAAATCGGGTAAAAAAATTATGATAATTATTTGATGTGCTACTATTTTTTGCTCTATACTATTTCTGAGCTTCGGCGTGCAATGTGGAATGGTGTATATTAATTATTATACAAAAACATTTTTTGGGGCGTTTCTCACATTTCATCCCCTTTAATCCCCCGTGCAGGGCTACCCTTGACGAGTTACGAATTTAGATGTTTCTAAAAGTGATGAATCATAACAAACCTGAAATGAAAATTGCAATTTGAGTGTCCGTGGAGTCTCTATAAACAAATGTAGAGAATCAAATTCAAAGAATCGTGTAACGGATAATACCTAATATCCACCGCTTCCTGAATGCCTAGGTAGGTATATACTGTATTTGTTCCATATACTCAACTTATACATACTAACCTAAAACATAACCGAAAATAAGGAAGAAATAAATAAGGAATATGTACCCTAAAATAAGTAGGAAAATGAAACGCGATGGGCGAAGCGGTTATGTAAGTTAATTTCTCTATGCAATTTTCCTATACCTACCTAATCCCTTGATACATATTTTTACACTAATACATTTTACTGTGATTTTTTTACTTGGGATACTTTTTACCATACTTGGGATAAGTATGTTATAAGATTCTATAAATTCGTTTTTCAGAAGCGCATTTTCTAACTACGAATAAGATTATAACTTTGTAGTTTTATGGCGTCATTTGGGGTGAAGTTACACAAATTTTATGCGGAGAATTTGTGTACAAACTGCCGTATGTATATGGAACATATATAAAGAGATGGCCGATAAAATATTTCCGGGAATGTATCTATAGTTATAGATAGTATTCGTAAGCTTGATAGCAAGCTCAATCGTAATTTCATTGTCAAATATAATGAAATGCGAGTTCTGGTAAATCTATAAAATTGGCATTGTTGACGTTGCTACAAAGTCTCTTATACGAGGAAAGTAGCAGGGAAGTTTTAATACTAAAAAATACGTACAAGTTACTACAACCAAGACTGCAAATGTCGATATTTTTTTCATTTAATATAAATAGGGTGCCCCAGAAGTCAACGTCATTCCTTGCTAAATGGCCCAGCTAAATGTCCATAAAGTTACCAGTTCAACTTTTGCAAATCGATCTCGCTATGGGCATACACATGTGCCGTTTTTTAGCCGTTAATTAATCGTGAAAGAAAACAATTTGCCTCTCTTTATTTTTTATATCGTGTTCCCTGCTCTTCTTATGAAGTTCACATATATAAATATCAGGTCACATATATAAAACAAATTTAAAAAAATTAAGTTAGCTTAAAATCTGCCGCTTTTTTAGGCCATATCAAAATATGGCCATATTTGTGAATATATTTTTTTAACCCAATATCGTAGCATGCATGACGGCTGAGATATAGCCGCCCCGTATCCCTAATTGTTCACCCGGTATGAATCCACTCTGTACGTATTCGTACTTGTGAAGTCATTCTCACCCAAGCCATAATCGGCCCATAGCCAATTGGAAGTCGCTAGTCAATGCCTGATTCAACGAACCATCGCTGTCATGGTTCGAACAAACATGGACCTACTTATCAATAAAGGGGATTATTTGGAATAGGTTCTTTATCTATTCATGCTATTTTTACATTTTCCTATTGGCAAGCTCTCAAATGCCAATAGGAAATGTCAACTTTCTTGAATTTGTCACGTTTCTAAAATGCGCAACATGTAGGAAAAATGTTTTTTTGATGAAAATAAACACTACCTCTAAACAGCATAGCAAACAAATAGCAAACCAGTAGCTATTTTTCTCGCTGCAATAATTCTCAAAACGAAAAAGATATTTGTGAAAATCTGGTGCGGCAACCAATTAGATAATAAAATAATGATCAGTTGCCTATGTGACAAGTTCTTTGAATAAATAAATTTATCCTAAAGGTTCATATTTTTCAAATATTTTTCATATTGATGGATAAAGTATTGTACTGTATTTGTGAATAATGACTTTTACTACACTTGTAACATTAAAACAGTCGCCAATGATCGTGTTTTCATTATGTAATATTTTATACTATTACCTCAAGATGTTTAAAATATTAAAACAACTACTTTATCTCGATATGTGCTAGAAAATATTGGTCTATATAAGATAATTCAAAAGCAAATTGTGCCTATTACATTATTTATTTTTTTAAGTTACGTAGAATATTCTTATTTTTCACCCATATATTATTCTTTGCTAATAATGTCTATTGTGTCATAAGTAATCTTGGAATAGGTACCCTAGCGGCCATTTGATTTTTTTTGATATTGTAATGTGATCATTTTATATTTCATTTTGACACTTATTTGAAACTTCAAACAGATGTCAGTAATTAACTCCGTAATTTACAAACCACTTTATTAGTTTTCATGTTTTAAAATGCCGTGGTTAACTGAACCTGAAAAAATGCGAGCTGTTACATTGCTTGAAAATGATTGGTCATTACAGGCAGTTGCAGATGAGCTAAATGTGAGTAAGAGATATATATTCAAACTCAAACACAAATTGAATGCAGTAGGAAACGTTCGCTACGCCCACGGCGGAGGGCGTCGTAAAATAAGCACTGTGGAGCAAGACAACCTCTTCCTAGACCATCTTAGAACGAATCCCTTTGGAACAGCATTGACGGGCTGTTTCGAAACGGAGTTTCCTGGATCTGTGAGGTCTGCAAGGCGGCGGGTGAAAGGTTCAGAGTTACGAAATTATGCGGCAGCAAAGAAGGTATTTTTGGAACCAAGGCATAAAGAACAACGTCTTAATTTTGCGAACCAGTTTGTCGGTAGGCCCGACGACTTTTGGAATAATGTCATATTTTCCGACGAAAAGGTCTCAGTCATGTCATGATGCTTCCATCCGCGTCTACCGACCTCAGAATTCGAGGTATGAAGAGGTATATTAAACCTACCGACCGGAGTTGACGTTTTTCCATCAATGTTTCGGCATGGATAAGTTCCCTAGGTCCCGGTGTTTGCTGGAGGATAGGAGAGCGCCTTACCGGACAGAGTTACATACGCATATTGGACAATATTATGCTGCCGTCCGTCACTATGTTGTATCCTCAGAATTTTATTTTCCAGCGAGATAATTGCTCAATTCATACATCAAGAATTGTGACTAACTGGATTAATGAACACAAGATAAACGTGCTACCTTGGCCTTCAAAGTCGCCCGACCTAAACCCAATTGAAAATGCATGGTCGATGATTGTTGAGAATATTTATAATAGACCTTGCCGCCCAGCAAATGCCGAAAAATTGTGCAATTGAAAATGCTTGGGACAATATCAACGTAGATTACACGAGGACACTTGTTTCATCAATGAGACGTCGATTGCAAGGTGTAATGGACTCAAATGGCGCCTGGACGAAATATTAATTTTATACAGACCTACTCGCGTTGGAGTGTTGTAGTTTTAAGTTACTTAATTTTTATAATTTAGTTTATTTTGAACATTTTTGGGACGTTCTTTGTTAATTTGAAATTTTTTCGATAAAATAATAATACACGTTTTAATTTTGATAAGTAATAATTAGACAATTGTGAATGTCATAATGACACATCACATGAATCTCAAATTTCAAAGTCAGTCAAATATAACGAAATCTGATATGATAAGAGTCGTGCACTTTCAAATGGTCGCCAAAGTACTAGCAATAAATTATTATAAAAAATAAATTAAACAAGATGACATTTGTCACCATTTATACAGTTGAATAAACACTGAATTCAATAATTTTAGAAGTTGTACAAGTTCCTTCTTTCCTATTAGCGTTCTTCAGAAATTATGTGCCATTTATCTATTCAAAGCAATTTACATTTAAACGTTCAATAAAATGGAAAATATGCAGTAATAATATATAGCAGGGAGAAAATAGTAAAATTGTAAAAATAATTATTTTAAATGAGAAAATTTAAGAAAAGCAAGCAGTAGTAAACGGATTTACATAAATATGTTCAGCTTTCGAATAAAATTACCGTGAAAGTACACAATTGAGAAATATAATTAGTATACCAATTTTTATTGGGTAACCTTCATTAATTTATTAATGAAATTGTGAAGAAATAGTTAAATCCACAGCCAGCAGCGATTTCAATTGCAGGGACCACTCGAATGACGCCCCAGACGTCGAAATTTGCATGTCATTGAGTCCTAATTACTGCAGCGCCCCCCACCCTCTGCGGTGCACCGCCAAAACTCCTAAATCCCGACTAGGAGATTCAGATGCATGTGCGACACGTCCCAAGCGCAGTTCTCACAAAGAAAAAAATTACGCTCAAACGTGATTTGGATCATGAAATCGTGGACTCCGATCCAAAGCTAAGGCGGCCTTCGGCGTCAGGCCGGAATGCTAATGATGTTGCGCTAGAGAATGATCGGAAAAAAGGAAATTCCTTTGTATTCATAAAGTAGAATTATTGCAAAGAATGATTGGATATGTTGGACGCATCGATCTCGATGTATTGCGATGTATTATTTCCCAGTTTAAAATTTCCAGTTTACCAATTTACATACCCATTTAATATTTAATATATTTTTAATATATTTTTCATGCAATATAATAGCGAGAATTATTGAATACTAATTTAAAAAAACACGATTTGATTCTGAAATTACCGGGGCGAGTAATATTTTTGCTCAACAATAATTTAATGTTAACTATCGTGGATCGTTGAGGTGTCATCGCTATTAATATATTTCATTAATCGGCCGGACAAAATAGACCAAAAAAAGTGCTGACAGGGAAAAAAATTAAATAACGATTTTCCTTCGCGAATCGTTGGGGGAGAGGGGTCACTACTAGTCTACATTTCGGTTTTCGGGAATAAGCTTCAGCCGCCATCTTGAATTTAAAGGTAAATTTTTATTTATTGAATAACTCGTTTATTTTCGAATTCTCACGAAAAATAGTAATAAGCAAAGTTGTTTAGAATTAAATTTTGTTCCTTATCATTTCCTCCTAAGATCGATATTTTCTATGAGGACCCGAAAGAGGGGGCAAAATTTTATTATAGTATTATCTCGTTTATTATTGAGTTTGACGTTTAAAGATAATGAACAAACTTGTTGGAAATTAAACTTGTTATATGCACAAGAGATTGCTCGCAGAGAAATAACGGGCAATACAATAAGATTCTGCACAGATAGTAGACAATCACTACTGGCACTGATATATAAAACAACTAAATTATAAAATAACTAAAGGGTCAACATGGGAATGTCACCAAACACTTGTGAGAGCATGTCAGATGAATAACATCTGCCTGTGCTGGGTCAAAGGACACTCACAATGCAACGGCAATGAAGAAGCTGACAAACTGGCCAAGAAGGCAGCCAGCCTTAGAATCCTTGGTTCCGGTCCTTCAAGCACACTACCAGTTGCACCGAAACTCCAATTAATAAAGGAAAACACCCATAAGAAATTTAAGACGTCATGGGATGAAACAAGTAGCTGTCAGCTGGCCAGAAATCTCCTGAGTTATCCCAGCGAAGAGACGGCGAAGAATTATCTGGCAATGTCTAGGGGTAAACTGCGATTTCTTACAGGAATCCTAACCAGACACTGCCGGGTAAGGAAGCACCTCTATAACATGAGACAAAGTGATATGCCCATCTGCAGAGGATGTGAACAAGAAGATGAAGCGATCGAGCATGTACTTTGTGATGTCCCGCCGTGTCATCGACCAGAGAATTCATATAGGGGGAACGTTGGCCTTATGGCCAATTTGAGGGAAATGCCCCTAGGCAACATCATCGCCTTTTGTACAATATTAGGCGGGTCGATGGCCTAGGGAGACATTTCCCTCACGGAGGAAGCACAAGGGGCCCAATGGGGACCAGTACTTCGATATTTTTAATTGGTGAATATTTATTTTATCTAATAGGGGAGAGAGAAAATAGGTAGTTCACAGGGCGCCAAGTGGTATTTAACCGGTCCTGAGTTTATTATATTTGTACCATCGTCATTCTTAATACCAAATAAACAGTTTCTTTACATTTTAGATAAAAAGCATATGTTTTCATTGCAGTATTGAATATCACTTTGTAATAGATAAGAAAGGAAGCTAAGAATTTAATCGTTGAGTGAAAAACAATATAATTATATGATAGGTAATAATAGCATAATTTTTTATACACAATACCAAGAATAAGAAATCGTTTAACTTTCCTAGCTACGAGTTCTAGGTTCTATTGTGGCAGCTGTTTCGAATACAACAGCCAACTAGCAAACGCTGTATTTGAGCCCTGGTCCCAATGCTTCTCTTAAATAGTACGCCAAGCACGATCTCCTATATAGACGAATAACATTTTAAGTACAATTTCGATTCCAGATAAATTGCTACATATCCTGCGCTCTTGAACAATGGTTGAAATCTTATATTACGCGACGCAAACTACTTTATTATTTTAATGTCTCCATATGCTACACGGTGTATCGAGACTGTTCCTGAGCGGATTGGAACATTCGTTCGATTTTATACGTACTTAGTCATAGTTGTTATTTTGTAATAGGAAAGGATACCGGCAATATGAGTATTGGTCTTAGTAGACATAAAATGCAGATATACAGTAGCTACTGTTGTACAACTAAGCTTTTTTTTTAATATTTTACAAAGTAATGCTAACTTTGTATCGGCATATTATTAAAACTAAACGCTAAATGATTCTGGTTCATATGAAACCACACTGTTACACAAATGCTAAAACATTAAACCCTATACTCGACGCGCGTTTCGCCAACCAAGTTAATATCGTCAGGAGTTGGCTAAAACATGACTTTTAATGTATCGTATTGCTTGAACAAAAGATTGCAAGGCTCAGTCATTTGGAAACCAAAAATTAGTCTAGGAACACGTTTTTGAGCAATTAGAGCCCTGGTAGACATTTTTGGGTAGGTATTTGAGGCACGATGAAAACTTGTTCAATACTTCACCTACACTACAATACCTAACTACAGAACCGCAGACATGGTTAAAGGGTAGCGGGGCTAAATCGACCATTATATTATATATATATATATATATATATATATATATATATATATATATATATATATATATATATATATATATATATATATATATATATATATATATATATATATATGTATATATATATATATAAATATATATATATATATATATATATATATATATATATATATATATATATATATATATATATATATATATATATATATATATATATATATATATGTATATATATATATAAATATATATATATATATATATATATATATATATATATATATATATATATATATATATATATATATATATATATATATATATATATATATATATATATATATATATATATATATATATATATATATATATATATATATATATATATATATATATATATATATATATATATATATATATATATATATATATATATATATATATATATATATATATATATATATATATATATATATATTATATATAATATATATATTATATATATTATATTATTATATCCTAACTTAGTTTTTCGTTTCTTTCAACTGGTTTTGTGGTTTTCGTACCATTTTGCAAGGGGTATCCCTTTTTGGAAGATCCATTAAAATATTTCTAATTCTTACCAGAGAGATTTAATTTTCCTAGCCAGATCTCGTACCCTATAAAACTCTGAAATCAAGAAGTGTCATTGCAGTACCTACCTAGATGACCTATAAGTCTATTCAGTTATTAATAGCCCTAAAGACTGCTTTTTACTTCAAAAATATTCACACTCATTATGTAATTGGCTTTTCCATTGAATGGCATGCTAATAAATAAATGAATAACAGGGCCATACAGAAGAGACAAACGCCGTCGCAATAATTAATGGGTACTATATAAGCATACTTTTTAAAGAACATGATTATCATACCAGGTTCGCTGTAAGATAGATATTCCTGTACCTTAAAAGTTAACAAGACATTTTTTGAAGACATTTAAATTCAATATGAGAGACCGATTGTTCAAGCAATTACTACTATTATAATACATACATAACCTAGGACATATTATGGAATAGGTACATGTTAAGAAATTCGCCTTCTTCTGTCCTTATCCGTAACGTACGCTGGGAGTATTCATATAATATCTCTATTACATTTTCAATATGCTTCCATTACAGCTTAAAGATCTAACACAGGCACTCCACCTTGTATTATTCTACTTTGCATTCGCGGTTATTACCCGTCGAGAAAGTGTCTGCCAATTTATGCGAAACTTTAAAAATATGCTCGAAAGTTCGGAGGGCGAGAGTAGATTAAATTTTCGCCGCCGCGCATTGAACGAGAGGCAACCAAAGAAAAATACGCGCCATAGCCGTCAATATTTATATGACAAATCAGTTTAAATAATTTACCAGCGACATATTCTCCATCTCCTTGTCATCCGCGACCGCGCTGAAAGGCATTTGAAAAATAAAAGAAGAAAGAAAAGTTACAAGGGTAATAAAAAGGAATGAAAGGCAAAGCTGTTCATTACTCCCGGCAGAACAAACCAAAGAAAGCATTATTTCACCCGTTTTTGTTAACTTCTTTTAACGTCTTTCGAGTATCGGCCGATAAATTTCCAAGTTTGGGCCGTAAGTTTTTTCCAGTAAGCAGGTAGGAGTTCGGAGCGGTTAGCCACGTATATATCCCGTAATCCCATTAATGAAAAACAAATTACGCTTAACTTTTCCCATGATTTTGCCTGGCAGGAAGGAGCTCCCGTGGGACTCACGAGGAGCTTTAAGAAATGGTTCGGATGCAGGCAACATGCTCATCTAGCGCACATGATCGGATTACTCCGCGGCAGCCCAATACTGGAATAATCGATTAAAGGCCCCCCGCAGCATGTGCACTGCCACGGCGGGAGAACCATTCCAACACCGGTCATTCCATAAATTCTGGGTATTTCAAAAAGAATAATCAACAAAATAATTAAATTATCTTAAGGATGCTTTATTGTTGATTGGCAGGAGTTTCTGTTTTTGCTGTTGGCAACTTTGTTAATAGTTACAATTGTGATGGACGGAAATTATATAAAATTTGCTTTAATAACATGAAAATATTATTGAGGCAATTGTTTTAATAAGACGTAAGGCGCAAATGGGGTCAGAAAATATTCAACAAATTATTATTAGAATTAACATCGATTTCTTTTCGATGTAGAGACCAAGACCAATTGATGTTTGAAGTAGGTGCCACTACTAAAAGAAAAATATATAGCCCCTAAAAGGTGCGTTCTAGATGAAGTGGAAACAATTTTTTTTAAAGAGGGCCATTTGCCCATGTAACGCCAATAACAGATGCTAGAGGACGAACTGTACGAACCTTTGGCTAATATTTCTGTGGAAGAGATAGAATATTGTACTTGCGATAGTATTGACTCCTTATATATCCCGACCGTTGGATGGTATGTCCACAATTCACCCACATACATAATACATAAAAATGGTACGAGACAAAATATAGAAAATTATAGACCCATATCTGTACCGTCAGCAGTAGCAAAGGTATTTGAACAAATAATTTATAATTTAAGTACGTACGTTAAGTACGCATATGACGGAAAAAATTACCGAATGCCCGCATGGTTTTGTAGCAAAAAAATCAATAGTTACTAATTTAACGATATTTACAGATGATTTAAGTTCTACAATTGACAATAATTGTGGCCAGACGGATATTATATATTTAGGTTTTGCAAAAGCTTTTGACAGAGTGGATCACGATATTTTGTTAAGTAAGTGACAAACTAATAAATTCTCTAATAATTCGCTACTGTTTTTTAAATCGTATTTGACATCTGAATCTCAGCAAATTTAAGTACGTAAGTTAAGTACGCATATGACGGAAAAAATTACCGAATGCCCGCATGGTTTTGTAGCAAAAAAATCAATAGTTACTAATTTAACGATATTTACAGATGATTTAAGTTCTACAATTGACAATAATTGTGGCCAGACGGATATTATATATTTAGGTTTTGCAAAAGCTTTTGACAGAGTGGATCACGATATTTTGTTAAGTAAGTGACAAACTAATAAATTCTCTAATAATTCGCTACTGTTTTTTAAATCGTATTTGACATCTGGATCTCAGCAAATAAAACATGTGACCACTCTGTCGGCACCTTATTTGACTAAAACTGGCGTGCCTCAAGGAAGTAACCTGGGACCGTTGCTTTTTGTGTTTTTTGTTAACGGCATACCTAAGCATTTAAAGTATTCTAAATGTTTAATGTATGCAGACGACATTAAGTTATATAGAGAGGTTGAAATTGAGAAGGATGCGCAATTATTACAAGACGATGTCAACAGTATTTTCTCATGGAGCTAAAGTAATAAGCTGCCTTTGAACGCTACAAAATGTACGACCATGACTTGCTCACTAAAAGAGGATCCCTTATTATATACATATAAAATAAATAATGTACAATTGACTCAAATGACAAAGCAAAGGGACCTAGGGGTGTTAATTAATAAAGAGCTTAATTTTTTAGAACATATTGAGAATATGGTAACAAAGGTATACAAAAATTTGAGTTTTATTATGCGAAATACAAAACATTTTTCTCTGAAAACTACAAAATTGTTATATTATTCTTTTGTCAGGTCTAAATTGGAATTTGCATCACAAATTTGGGACCCTGGGACTGTTGAGAGACATACAAAACAAATTTCTGTCATACCTATACTATAAAAAACATAAAAAATATCCGAATTACAATGACTACTACTTAATAAGAAATGAATTTAGTATGTTAAAATTATCAATGAGAAGAAAAATATCTAGTGTCTTATTTATTTCTAATATAGTAACTGAACGCGTGTGTTCTCTCGAAATGTCATCACGATTAAATTATTATAATCCACAGAGAGTAAGACCTAGGAATATTTTATTTTGATATACTTATCGAATAAAACTTAGAGAAAACTCGGCTGTCGTCAAAATGTGCAATATTGTAAACTCAGTTTGTTCAACAAATAATATATTTGAAAACTGACAAAAAATTAAAAATACAGTTAATAACTTTTTATACAAATAATTAAATGTCCACATTTTATGTAGTTTTACGTCGATTTTATTTTTTTTCCAATTCCTGTGTTATTTGTTTTTCTTTATGATTTCTTTACGTTTCATTTGATTTTATATGCCCACTATGTTCTCACTTTTCTTTTTCTTTCCTATGAAATATGCACTTATTGATTATATTATATACTTATTATTTGTATTTAAGACTATACTGATTGTTATTTTTAAATTAAGTGATGTAACTGTAAAGTTAGGCAATTTGTCCTGTGGTACATCAATAAATAAATAAATTATTATAGTGATGATTATAATTTAAGCTCTTTCTCAAATTTTTCTTAAAATCCTATGATGTGGTTTTGTAATGAAAATATGCATTTTTATTGTTAAACCACATTACTTTCAACCCACAGCACAGGCTAATAAGGTAATTTTAGGACAAAAAACTTATATTATAATCATCACTATAATAATAGCTAGTGTCTGAAACTAATTTGAATACCAGATCGTATGTAGCTTTTTAACTATATTTATAGTTAACCAAAATAAATGCATCTATTTGCCTCTCACTCTACAAAATCCCAACAACCTTAAAGGATTTGTGAACGTTTTGTCTCTCATCATGCGAATTATACATACGAATACTGCAGTCTTAATTAAAGTACATTAAATAATGTTGTAAATGAGTTTTTGTCTCGATGAGTATAACGGATATCTATTTACTAAGAACAAAATTTGTCAATTTATAATTTGACAGCTGGTGGAAAATCACCCAACCGCACCGCGACACGATGTCGAATCTCCACTGGCACCCAACACCAAGGGAGGTGATTCGGGTTTATTCTCGCGTATGCTGTTCTTGCTGCTCTGTGTGATGGCTCTGATAACGCTTACCGTGGGAGCTAGGGCGACTGGAGCGGCGTGTTGTAGAACCATGAAATTTGCACGTACTAGGGGCTAATTAGACAAATCTAGGGTGGATTAGTTAAAACGGAGCCATATTACAGTTTGGTGGTTTGGTTTGGTGAGTCCGTCAAACAGAAATTTTCTATCGTCATATACATAACAAAGACATTAAAAAAGACATTAAAAAGACAAACCTAAAAGTCAATTTGTGTTCAAATGACCCGTAGCAGGAAAGTTTTGGGATCGTTCGGATTTCTTCCATTCTATACGTTTTCTCGAGTATTGAGTCCAAATCTGAGGCTTGATAGCAAAATTTCGTGACGCAACATTTAAAAAAATGCAAAAAAAGTAAAAAATATTTTTTTGGCGGTTTTTACTTATAACTCGGAAACTATCAACTTTCCGTAAATAACCTACCTATACAAAAGTAAAGCACATTAAATTTCCTAGAAACTTCACTATTTAGGTTTTTCTCCGGTGAATCCACTTTTGCAAATAATAGAATATCCATCGCAGTAGATGATGCTGATGATGATACACATTGTTCGCACAGGCATTCAAATATCCGCGGAAAATGAACAAGTTGTCGTGGTTGGAGAAGATGTCGATCTTCTTGTTTCATTAACATCGCTCTCTCTCTCTCTCTCTCTGTCTCCCTCTCTCTCTCTCTCTATCTGTCTCCCTCTCTCTCTCCACGAGGCAATGACAGGAACTGCAAACGATCCCTTTTATCTATCCATGCTGTAAGCGGCTGCGACACAATATCATAGTTTTCTGGAAGTTTTCTATAGCTTCCCTGAAGCTACAGTTAGTCGAACTTTATAATGAGAGAAGAGACCACGAGAACCTTTTTAACAACGCCGAATCAATTTTTGATCAAATTGAAAATGGATTATTCATTCTAGCAATCTACAGAGCTGGACCATCAGAGAGTACCTGAACTAGTACCTACAGATATACCTGCTTTAACAAATTCGTAGGCCAAGCAAATAGTACCATACTGTTATGAAAATTGCCTCCAAGTACAAGCATGACGCGAACGATTTGTTTAACCTTAGCTAAGGGTCTGGAAGAGATATAGCGACACCTTGTCACTTGTCACCAGTTTCCACCACACAAGCACCAGTCTCAGCCTCGGTTTTTTTATTAATTGCCTGCAACTAATTGTAAGCAAGGTCACGGAAAGAGATGGCCAAAGCTGCCCAAATGCGGACGTGATAGATTCTGCGGACGATGGCGAATGAAAATTATCTAACAGCTTCAGTGGATTAGTCCTATTGAGCAGTGGATTCGTCCCACTGAAAAAAGGGCCGAGAGAGTTCTACCTCAGGGTAGTGCAGAAACGAGTTCTTCTGTTTCTTAAACGTCACATCCTAGCGCGTATAATACCCAAGCGCAAAATATTGTGTTTTTTTTCGTATGCTTCCATTTTTAGTCTAAAATAAATGGACTAATTTTAAACTATAAAAAATACTTAATAAATAATTGTAAACTATAAACTATAAGAATTTTTCACCCAGTGTAAAGTCCTAGATTTTGTTGAGATTAATAAATCCCATATGTGTAAAAACATGACGTAACCTACAATTTTTTTAATGTCCAAGAAACAATATTTTTAATACTGAAAACTAAATATCACGATAATTGGACTTTCAATGTAAAGCAAAATATAAACCAACCTTACATAGGTTGGGTTACTGTTCTGTGCTCATTCGCAGTTTAATAGGATAGGGCTTATATGGGGTTTGAGATCAAAAGATCAGTTGAAATTGAGTTCGACCAAGTAAACATGATAATTGACATGTCAACAATGGTCTACTCAGCAATGACTCTAGTCCTACATGTAATGTACAAAGGGCTTTTCCGCGACTTAGTTGCAGCTGTATTAGTAATCGCTAGCTACAGTCGTTCTACTATAATAATTATAATACCTATTAAAACGAGTTATTTTTATTCTGTTAAATTCCTTTATACTCTTACATTAATTAGCTCAAGTTTTGGTACATAATAGGAGTCAAATATTCTGGATGATTCCTTTAAAATTGTCAACAATTATTACCAGTGCAATAATATTTATTATATTATTTGCATATCTTCTAGCAGCTTACATATCAGCTTAACATACAAGTTACGCCATATTACGCGAGGGCCATGTAGTGGATACACCATTCTTCGGAAAGGATGTAAAGCAGGTCCCGAAAACTTCGCATGTGGATGACAATTGGAAAACCAAATGTCACAATATAATATTTAGAATAAAATAATAAAATTTACAATAAAAAAGCAAATACTGTTGCTCAGGTTGCTTTTTGTCTATAAACAAAAAAAGGCTACAAAATAAAAAATAAGATAAAGAGAACCCATAAAAGTAACCTCACATTCACCCGATCGGCAAATCGGTGATTTTCTTATAAGTAATTTTATCGTAATCTATTCTGTAATTTGTTCGGAGTCCGCTGCACTTAGGCCCCATTGGGCCCTTTGTGCTTCCTCCGTGTGAGCGAAATGTCTCCCTAGGCCATCGGCCAGCCTAATGTTATAAAAACGTTGTTGATGTTGCCTAGGGGCATTTCCTTCAAATTGGCCGTGGAAGGCCAACGTTCCCCTAATATTATCGTAATGTATTATCGATTAGTATTAGTGACTAGCTTCGTAAATAAGAAAGTATGATTTGAAATATATTTTACTGAATTGAACCAAATTAGTATAAATACGTAATACGGACCTGTGCTCGACCCTGTAGGTGTTCACCGATATAGTCGGCGCGTGTGGCGGAGAGTCAAAGGTTTTTTTTATTTCTTATATACGTGATGTATGTAACTTAAACACAAAGATAACCCTGTACTTACGTGGATTAGAATTTATGTTAATTAACTACAATGTAGAACATAACAATAAGTACTAAGCGACATTAGATAGAAATGGATAACTCATGAATTTATGTTTTTACAATTGCCATACTATTTGCTGATAGTTATAATTACCCAACTATTATTACCCAATAAGTAGGTACGGTACTATTATTTATTACTCTTGTTCTGGTTATTCACAAACAACGGTGACTCATCACTGATAGTCTCTTTAATAGGGTGATTTTCGTGAACAAACAACGGCCTTTTGACATTTTTAAGTTTAGCCTCACTATTTATAGATTTCCTCGTCTTGAAAATTAGTCCACAGGGAGCCGTTAGGAAGTTTATTGGCGTATAAAAATTTCTGCCTAATTTACGATTAATATAAATTAAAAAACTAGGTGAAAATGACTCGATTTCGTAGCTGTAAACGCATGACTTGTCGTCAACCTATAATTTTCCGAATTAAAATAGAATATTCGGCAAATATTTTACGATACAAATGAGGCATGTATACTCATCAAATTTGTTGAAGATTTACAACGCTGTAAAACTGTCGAAAATGTATGGATTCGTACAGGTTTTTTAGCGTTTTAATGGAAATTTTATTTGCTTGCATCTCACCTGTTTAACTTTAAGATTAAGTTTTTAAAGAAATGCTTAAACGGTGTTGAATAAATGCCTGTTTATCGGTCAATTTTTATGTTGTACTAACCGTTAACCAAACGTCCTGTATTACAAAATTTAGTTGAAATATGTGTCTGCTTTAAAAACCTTTCTGAATTTTGCATCTATCTCGTTTGCAGAAAAAGATACAGAGGGTTTAGTAAAATGCTACATTTCCACAAGTAAATAGCAGATAGACTATTTTAGATACGTTGCAATAATTGCTTATTAAAACCAAACAAAATATTGTTATCTTTTCATTTAATTTCACGAAGAAAAATCATAGCTCTTCAGAAAAAAATTATATTTTGCAAGAATTTGGTTATGAAATTATTACATGAAATAATTTATTTAAACTGTTGGTGACAAAAATTAACCAATACACCTAAATACATGAACAAAATATGGACATACAGTCAATTAATACAGTCCTATGCAAAGTATGTAAGCATTTCTTCTGCAAGAATGGTCCAGTTTCGTCCCTTAGCGACAAAGTAATAAATATACACCCAGTTATAAAGGGTCCGCCAATAGGGACGCTCGATCTTTGACAGCTCATGGCGGCCATGCTGTTTGTGGTAGAGTTGGCAAACGTAGTTGTTATTATTCAGTGTATCTTCACAAATCACCATGAACCAATTCAGCCGCGAGCAACATGTGCAAATCGTTAAAACTTATTACGAAAATCATTCATCGGTTCGAGCAACGTTCCGCGCGCTCCGCCAATTTTACGGTGCAATTGATCGTCCTGCTGAGTCGACTATCCGTCGTTTGATTAACAAATTCGAGGCAACCGGTTCGGTGAACAATCAGCCAACACCGACGCGTCGTCGAAACGTCCGATCTGCCCAGAATGTCGCCGCTGTGCGCGATAGTGTGCGTGAAAATCCGCGACAGTCAATTTCACGTCGCGCACAGGAACTCCGCCTTTCGGAAACATCACTTCGCCGAATCTTGCATCTGGATTTGGGCATGCATCCGTACAAGATCCAGCTGACACAAGAGCTCAAAATAAACGACCATAGACAGCGCCGTATCTTCGCTGATTGGGCTTTAGAGCAGTTGGAAGTCGACCCCGATTTTGGTCGCAAAATCATCTTCAGCGATGAGGCACATTTTTGGTTAAATGGGAATGTCAACAAGCAGAATTGCCGTTATTGGGCCGAGAACAATCCACAGGAGGTCCACCAGGTCGCAATGCACCCAGCAAAGGTAACTGTTTGGTGTGGATTTTGGGCCGGAGGCATCATCGGGCCGTATTTCTTCGAGAACGACGATGGTGTGTCCATCACGGTAAACGGCGAACGATACAGATCCATGATAACGAACTTTTTCTGGCATGAAATCGACAATATGGATGTCGAGGATATGTGGTTTCAGCAGGACGGCGCTACGAGCCACACAGCGCGCGCCACAATGGATCTTCTGCACGAGCGCTTCGGAGGAATGGTTATCTCGCGCGGAGGCGACATCAACTGGCCACCGAGATCGTGCGATTTAACCCCACTAGATTATTTCTTGTGGGGTTTTCTTAAATCACAGGTCTACGCAAACCAACCACAAAACACTGATGCCCTCAAAGTCAACATACGCCACGCCATCGATGAAATACAGCCCGATTTGTGCGCCAGAGTCATTGAAAATTGGACTTCTCGTATGCGCGCCACCCAGCGAAGCCGAGGTGGACATTTGACCGATATTATTTTCCATACATAATGCCTTCGAAAACTCTTTCAAACAAAAAATAAATTTCATTTATACCTCTCACACAACTTGCTTTATTTCATTTTAAAGATCGAGCGCGCTTATTGGCGGACCCTTTATAATGCTGCAAGAACATGGCCCTTAAATGAGCAGGGCATTTTTTGTTTAACGTTTTTCTGTACTCCTAACCGAGACGAAAATTGCGTCCCCTATTTATGTCTATACTATACGTACGCGACACATGTAGGTATACTAAACTAATATTTGGACATCCCATAAAAATAATTGTGTAGGCCTGTGCTGTGGATATATCCAATTAAGCTTGGTAAACTCAATTAGAGATATGGGATCATAAAAAATACAATACAGGTTGATGTTGACAGAAAATATGACACTACTGCTAAGAGGGCACTGAATGTGATGTCTGCTCAACGACGTTCCCTATTATATGTTTTTATTGTACCGTGGAAATAGCAAGCCAGGTATATATTAGTTTTCAACTTATTTTGTTTAATGTAAAAAAAAAATCAAATACCTTGCATCCTACCCAAGTGTTAGCTTAGAAGTTCTTATTTATTAAGCTATTCATATTTGTTTTGCGAAGAGTCATTTTGGGTTTGTTGGTTAATTACACAGAGAAATAGGACACCCTTACCAGTTGTATGTCCAGATATACAACTGGTAAAAGTTTGTCTTCCTTATTATTCGTCTATTTGCCTGTTTCTCTATGTATTGAAATGCTACAAACCCAAGATTACTCTTCACAATATATATATATATATATATATATATATATATATATATATATATATATATATATATATATATATATATATATATATATATATATATATATATATATATATATATATATATATATATATATATATATATATATATATACAGGGTGTTCAAAAAGATGCGGCAATATGAAAGGAGGTGATTGCCCAGGTTATTTTACTAAAGAAAGTTTCTTCAAACATAGGTCCGGAAACGCGTCGTTACCGATGTAGGATGTCGAAGTTTAATTAAAAAAAAACAGTAAAAATTATACCGGCTATTTTTAAAGAACAAAATATGACGCCGCTTGTTTCTCTAAAAATAAAAATTACTTTTGATTTCCCTGTTCAATTACGAAGAAACCTTTTCTTCGATTTTATCGTTCTACGCACCGTTCTTGAGTGAAAAAATAAAAACCATGCATGTCCATTTATCATTCAAAAATCATTCAAGGGCAAAACGGGCAATTTATCATTCAAGGGCAAAAACAAGAGTATTTTACAATAAGTATCATTATTTGCTTACCAAAAATTACAAAAGTTGTTGAAAGTGAGATCTAATTTTTACTGTTCTTTTTACTGCCTACTCAATAGGCAGTAAAAAAAATCCAATAGGCCTTATTGAATATCCTTGTTCATTTAAATTAGTAAACAATTTTGACCGAAACGTTTTCGGGATCTTTTATAATCGATTTCCTAAATATTTCTTTTCTTTTTCAGGTAAGTTTTAAAAGTACTATGCCACTGCTGAGAATATGAATGAAAACTATAAAATTAAGTGAGTATAACACCTGATGCATGGTCAGAGGGTAATCTATCTATTTCTGTCATCAGTTTTTTTGAGAAACCCGTAGGAGAGACAATATTCAAAAACATCAAGTATGTAGTGTATGACATATTAACAAAGCCAGTTTCGATGTTTTCGCTACGGAAGATTTTATGGCTGATTTTACGTGCGCCCTCGAAGCTGACCTCGACTTCAACGCTGTTTGCGGGATATAGGTTATGATTAGCCGAGAAAGTGAGGATTTTTATTATTGAAAATAGTACTGGGCGCGTATATAAGGACCCGTCGTAAACGTAATATATACGTTTAGTCGGAGAACGAGCAATGTCTAAGATGTCTAAAAAAAATTATTCTTATATAAATCCAATTTTGGAGTTCGCCAAGGAATCCAAATTTGCAAAACTGGTCAAAAATGCCGGTTTCTAAAAAATCTCAAATTTTATGTGTTTTTCTTAATTTTTACTTATCACCCTTCGTTTAAATCCAATTGAATTTTTAGAAGATCTAACTTAGACCTTTTTACCAAACCTTTTAGACCTTTTAGACCAAAAAGAATTTATGTGTCACCAGTAATATTGTTTCGAAAGTTTGTTAAAAATGCAGCAACAAATACTCGATCGAGAAAACATTTTCGTTTAGCCGCAAAATAGATATAGGTAGTAAGCGACAAGGTTGTAGCCAAAGAACCAGAGAAACTTATTTCTTTCGGTGATTTTTTTGACAACTGACTCGCTTTTTAACATAACAATCGGACTACAAGAGGATTATAGTTGCATCTGGTATTTTCAATACGCCAATGCGCGATACTTGCGAAAGATCCAAGATCTGTGAATTTTTGACCATAATTTAAAGACAAATTTTTCATACCTATATATTTTTTCGTCCAATGAACGGTTTATGAGAAATCGCGAAAAACATCTGCGGAATACAATTGCCGCTAAGGGTGTTTTTTCGTGAAAAATGGGATGTTCCACCCTCACAAGGGATGGGGACTTTTCAGATCTTTATTCTTAATACTTTCGAAAATTCGTACCTCAAAAATATTTTCTTTGTAATTTATTTCTTCTATTATTCACTGTATTTTATATTTATATTTAGTCTAATTTACGTGGCTTATATATAGTTCCATATTCTGTGAGTATAATGCTTCTTGGTGTATTGGATTTATTTCCAAAGGGTAAAATGCAAATATTTCAACCACCCTACACACACGTTTCCTCCTAAATCAGCGGCGGACAGAATTGACGCAACATTTTTTTTAGTTTTTATTGGCACGGCCTGGAAACAAAAAACATTAAAGCAGCGTCCTGCACACATTATTTCACTTAAAAGAATAATTTACTTTAAAATACTGCGGTAGGCCGAAGCAGGATTGAGTTGGTTCGAAAAACC
This sequence comes from Tetropium fuscum, assembly GCA_964058915.1. NCBI lineage: Eukaryota > Metazoa > Arthropoda > Insecta > Coleoptera > Cerambycidae > Tetropium > Tetropium fuscum. The sequence goes on along the minus strand of CAXKVY010000018.1, from coordinate 210,065 downwards.
TTAAAGCCGAACGATCTTTCTAACCCACATAACAGCTTGCGTCTGTGATACAGGTGTAGAGTGGAATTGCTTAGAGAAGATAATATACGTCGCGGCTTCTCCCATAGCGTTTGATTGACTGTAGACAACGAGTGTCGTATAAATTAATTCGTATCGATAGGTACCGATAGGTTAGTTATTAATAGAGGGTTTTTAGTTATAGATAGATATATATAGTCCGTACCATAACGTATGTTATCTTCTCGAAGCAACTCCAATCTACAGTGAACTACAAATGTTGGCAAGGTGTCTTGTGCGTATATGAATCAGGAAAATATAAGGAACTACGTAGGGTCAAAATTAGAGAATTTATTATTTCGCCTACAGTTTTCAGTAAAATAAATCTTGAGCATACATATTGAAATATTGAGTCAAGGACCTTCGTGTTCAAGTTTTTATACTACTAAGGTCCATTCCACACCAAGTCCAGTCCAGTCCAGCCCAGTCGCGTCCAGTCAAGTCGGACGCTATTGGATTGGAAATATTAACTTATCGTTAAAATAAAGACACTGTGTAAATCTGGTTTCATGCTAAGCACGTCACGTCCAGTCCGCTCGCGTCAAGGTTTTAGGTGTTCATTGGTTCAAGGTTTTAGGTGTGTGGGGTGCCTGTTATCTACACATATGAAGAGAAAACCCCACAGAAAAACTCTTCTTAGTAGTTGCAAAATTTTGTAGGGTAATTCAGTAAGTCGAGAAATAAGTGATTAACACTGGTCTCCTGGTATGTATGGTATGAACCCTAAAACATATTTCGTCGTTTCTTCATCCTTCTTCTTCTGTGTAACCGGCGTAAAATTATGCCTTGGAAGTATATCCATCTAGACACAAATTCTTCACAATACTGATGCGACGTATTCAGTGCGAAAGGCAATGTTGACGTGACTTGACTGGACAAGACTTGACTGGACGCGACTGGACTGAACTGGTTTAGTGCGAAATGACCCTAAGGGTCGGTTTATTCACGTCTTGGTAGATGTATGGCACTTATTGTTGATACAATCGTATCCCATTTGCAAGATGAATTTATCATGAAGTGAATTCGGTCCTTAATAAATTGTTAATATTAGTCAGTATGTATACTAATGAAGGATAATATGGGTATCATGCAGAAAGAGGGTACATGTAGCTAAAACATAAAAAACAAATTAAATCAATTGACACTTTATTCTAAAATCAAGCAATATTTAATAGGTGCTCAATTGCTAGCAATTACTGCTTCCAACCGTCTTGCCAAGCGTTCTGAAAGGCCCTCTAAAGTTCTTCCCTGTTTTGCGGTCTTGAGCAGTCTTGCTTCTTTGTTGCGGTCAGATAACCAAGGCTTTTTTAGCAGCTGCATAATAACTTATATCGCTTTGTTTAACTCGGCGTCTAGCTGTGTACAAGGAAGCAGAAAACTGTGTACCATGACAAGCTATTGCAGCCGTATCACAGGGGTTTCTTCTTAACTACTTTATCATTTTTTCACCATAAATCAAATTTCTTCCACTTGCAGCTACTCTCCATGATGATATGTTAAAGAAAATAATGCTTACCTTGCAACCATTTTCTTTTCAAATTAAATACGCAACTTGGAAAATGTTGCCAATAGCACTTAAACGCAACCCAGCATTAAAATAATTTACGATGCGTATCTTTTCCTCATCTGTAAGCTTCACCACAATGCTTGTTACTTCTATAGAAGATTCCTTAGATAACTTTGAGGTCCATTATTTTTATAGTTGTTTAACAGGACTTTATTTATTTCGTTGAGTTTTTTTCTTTTACGCAAGTTCTTAATAAGCTCGATTATTATTACACATTAAACTAATGATCTACTAAACGCCTACGTTAGACTACCCTGTATAGGCAAATTACGGGTTTCCTCATTTGCCCTATTGAAGTTTGCTGCGTTATCCAAACAAATCTACGAAGTGGGTCAGATACCTCCCCGCCACTGCCTCACCGAGTCTTGAGTTAACAATACCAGGCTTGGTAACTGTACTCCGGAGGACCCACTCACTCTCTATAGACGTCGTTTCATGCAAATTCCGGTGAAAGCAAGGGAAGCGCCCTCTTAATCGCGACTTTCTGTCAACTCCTATCCGCTGTAGGCCCTTTCAAAGTTTTGGCACTATATACTGGTGAGATTCCGGCGCATATTTTTAATCATACCGAGCGATATGTTATGCAGGCTCAACTAGTTAGGTTCTAGGTAGTATGTAACCACTGGGGTTTAGATCAGATTGCCGATGTTCAAAAATGAAAGGGAGCGCATTGGGTTGGCAAGAATTCGAGTATATGTATACATACGTATACACATACATCCATACACACATGATCTCATAGTCCTGGGTTCGTCACGTATGCTTTTAAAGTTAGAAGCTTCTTACCTCATGTACTCTCATGTTGTCGATATTAATCCTTCCATGGCTAACACTTCACCTAAGATAAGATGCACATACTAACCTTGCCGTATAATACCGAATTTCGTTAGTCGAGATTAATGATTAATGATATAAGATTAATAATGAATAAGATTAATGCAAATAACATCAAAACAGGATATATATTTAACGTTTAACGTAATAATTTAAGACAACAATAAAACATTTACACCAAACAAGCTATAAATTTAGACATATAACTACTGAACCTTACCCCTTACATAATTTCAGGAAATTATTCCCGTACGCTAACGACATATGGTTGTAAAATAAGAACTACACATTTTACACGAGACGGATAAATTATAGCAATATTTTAGGTGTTCATTGTCGAGTGCCTGTTATCTACACATATGAAGAGAAAACCCCACAGAAAAACTCTTCCTAGCCTTAGATCCTTAATTCCCCAAAACAATACGATGATGATATTTCTGAGATACTCTTTCTGCATTAATTAGTTAGCTGCTCCTACGTTTTATGAAAGTATTATTCTAATATGATCTCCTGGGTAACGTTTGGCCATTTCACTACTTAATTCGGTTTTGTATCTGATGAATATTATACTGAATACTAATTCATCAATACCGGAAACCATAAATTAAGTGATAATTCTCACTGCACCAAGAAATAGTTTATTAATGTTACTGTCGAACCTTTAAGTTTCGTGCCGCTTTATGAGCAGACCCTCCTTTTTACAATAGGACAATAGGATTTTAAATATCTTACTTGAAAATACCGTACTTTTTGGCGTCATACGACATGTGTTCCCAATTTGAGTTTTGAAATTAAGCTAAAACTGATTCTTGCCTTGAAAATAAGTGATTTTGACATGATCTGCAATGAAAAATTGTCAAAACATGCCTCTGCAAAAAATCTGTTCTTGTAGTTATAATGGCGAGTTTTCCTTAGAATCTTGATAAGTTCCATCCCAAGACTATTATCTTTCCATACATATCAAAAATGTTTGTCCAAACTTCACATTGCGCCGTTTAATCATCCGCGAAATATAAGCCCGAATTATTTTTTTTATTCCCGCTTTAAACCTCAGAACATTTTTGTGATACCACTCTCTCCCATTAAACAACTGTTCACGATAATCAAACTCTTCCACTTCTCTCTACGACTAGCAAATCCCAACTCCGAATTTGTATGTGTCGTGCGATGTCCATATTCGAAAAGCGCAGCAGTAAAGATCTATTATTAAAACTTACTCCATATTTCATTTCTACAGAAGGATAACTCATCTCCGCGACTTTACTGAAGGAAATAAGGATAAGAATGTGAGCCGATTTCGTGGTTCGCCGTATCTAGGAGACTTCAGCTATGCTGACACAGGGAAAATATTGTCTGGCCAGAAATACTGCTTGGCTGAATTTTAAATTGAAATTCGCTCTTGTTCTACTTGATTTTTATCGTTCGCGGGTCAGATTTGAGTCGGTTGGTAAATAGAGGGCATTAGAATGTACATATAATATGACTGAAATTGCCCCTTTTTTCGTTAATGTAAATACTATGTAGCTTGAAGCTCGGGGTCCTCAAAATGTAGTAGTACTCTCTGTCTCATTTTGTTGCTCTTGTTTGTCTGCGGGGTGGACTGTTGTCCAAATGATTGTGATTATTTTATTGATTCACAGAAATTTAGATTATTTTGGTAATAGCGTAAGTAAATAACACAAGTTAACTTTCACTGAAAAAATATCACCTATCTATATTTTTATTGTAAAGGACTGTTTAGCACTTGATATTGGGACATGTTTAAATTTGGCAAATAATAATAACACTGAAATAGTTTTAACAAACACCAAAACGCTCGCAATATTAGCATCATCGGAATATAATGAAAGAGGGTAGCGAGTATAGTATTAGGGGGACCTAATGATACTTCATAAAAATATATTTATAGTGGTATAATTTAATTGTTTTTTTTTCGGAAATCTTGCACAATAAATTAAAATTTTGGAAGCTTAGTCGCTGCTATCGGACATAAAAAACTATCGGACATAAAAAGTGGCGCAACTAGATTTTGTCCCAAATTTAATGTTCAATAACTTTTAAACCATCCTATCGATTTTGATATTTTTTTTCGTTTGAAAGGGCGATTCTCGCGGATGACTATTTTGTAATTGGCTTTCCACAAAAATGTATTTTTTAATATGTACAGCCTTTAAAAACCGATTATGATTTTGACACGAAATTTGATTGTCGCTGTGGAGTGAAATTTTATTTGTATTGAATTCTTAGGTTGGTCACGGTGTTTACCATTCTTTTTTCAATATTCTCTTTTTTGAATCACCTCTCTAGCCCCTTCAGCAACGAAGATGCGACATTTTAGATGAAAAGGTGTTATTAAGTTTGATATTTAACAAGGAGGCTATGGTAACGGTTAACACTGAAACGTCAAAAGATTCAGTTGAAATTCTCGTGAAAAAAATAATTCAGTTAACGTTCTAAAAGAAAATGCCAGTGCAAATTAGTCCAATTCAAGTAACTAGAATTGTGGCTTTGGTAGAAGATGGAAGGAGTCAAAGATATGCAGCTCGTATTGTTGGTCTACCAGAAACAACTCTCCGAAGAGCGATCCAGCGCTACCGAGAAACGGGCCAATACAGTAGACGTCCAGGTTCGGGTAGTTCCAGGATTATGCAAAATATTGACGATCGATATTGGTCTGCAAATATCGAGGAATCCCTATCAAACAGCTGTGATCATAAACCGAAATTTAAGAAACGCACGAGGAACAGTTGTGTCAGATCGAACAATTTGTCGGAGAATCAGGAGTCTCGGTTTTATCGCAAGAAGACCTGCTATTGGAATGCGATTACTTCGACTACATCGAGTAGCTCGTTTAGATTTTGCTCGAATTGATCTTGTTTGGAATGAGTTGCAATGGTCTCAAGTTTTATTCACTGACGAATCAAGATTCATGTTGAGATCAATAGTAGAGGCGTGGGGAAAGATACGAGGATGGTATGTTTAGTGAAAGGGAGAGTTATTAAGTTTGATATTTAACAAGGAGGCTATGGTAACGGTTAACACTCAAACGTCAAAAGATTCAGAAGTAACAATTGAGATAAAGATAGGGAGTTTAGAGGGAACTTTAGTTTAGACGGAACTTTAATTCATGAAAAACACAAACCTACTCTACTATTCATATAGTGAACCACCGCCAAAACTCTCCCTTTCACTGAACATACCATCCTCGTATCTTTCCCCACGCCTTCTACAAACCTTCCGACGCCCGTCAGCGACATTCAAATTTCGTGTCAAAATCATAATCGGTTTTTAAAGGCTGTACATATTAATAATTTTTTTATAGAATGCCAATTACAAAATAGTCATCCGCAAGAATCAAAAGCCCTTTCAAACAAAAAAAATTATCAAAATTGATAGGCTGGTTTAAAAGTTATTGAACATCAAATTTGGCACAAAATCTAGATTAACCAATATGTAACTATTTGCTGTCGATCAGAGGAAGAAGATATTTTCTTAATCTAACATGATAAATCCCTGTCGCAGTTGGAATGAAGTGGAGTAACGCCACTGACTACTCGAGATTAGTAACATCGAGGCGCAGGCTCTCTTATTATCTCTTATACTTTGCGGCCATGTTAACTAACTTACGAACACATTTTGCAATAAGCGTGGATCAGCAGAAACCGGAAACGGAATTGTCGCCTCTAACGCACCACTTGGGCACGATGCTGGTAAAGATGAAACTTTATACGAGTTTCTTAATTGGCTGATGAATATTAAACTAGGATTTTTAGGCGGGAATGCGCCTCTCACGCCGAGACCTTTTCTGCGGTTAGTTTAATAAGATCATGTTAACTGCTCTCCAAGGTCGTTCCAGATACTATCAGGTGCAAATTAATTTGAAATGGAGAGAAAATAATCATGTGGTCTTATAATTAAGTAATATATTCTTCTGCGTGTGTATTATTGTTATTGAAGCCAATTAATAAAACTATTGTCTTACCTATTATTGCCTATTGATAAGAAAACATTTCATCAAACATCAAAGCTGCTGATTGCAATTAATTATTGGTGATATATATCCATAAAGTAATTACTGAATACGAATTTATACGAATTTATACTGAATAGGAACAACCTATCGTGTTCATGTCACTAGCCATGATTAGGGCCACAGTAACCTCAGGAATTCCGCAAGGATCTATGTAGAATGTAAGGTCCTATTCTTTCCTTGATCTATATCTAGCGTTTAAAGCAAAAATTATATATTAAAAGGCTAAAGCAACCTTTATATAGCTACAAGTTTTTGATATTGCTCGAAAACATAACAAAGAATCACAAACATAACAATTGCTGAATGTTGTCGTGACTGCAATATGTTAGGCGATGGTTTCTCAGCTATTGCTGCATTGAAATATGGCAGTGCTAGTTTTCCTGAATTACGAATTTCCTAGCGTGACTGCGCCTCCGCCATATTTGTAAATAATTAATATCCAAATGGATGTATCAGATCAGATGTTTTGCGAAACTGCTCACGTATGCTGAATATAAATACATAAATGAAACACAGGCAAATATTTAAATTCTCAACTTTTAGAGAGTAGTAAAAATACTACTGCGTAAAATTATATAAAGGCAAATAATATTGGCAACATACAGCTCATGTTCCCCCACAGCAACTGTTAACGGTTTTAGTAATATACTGTCATAACATTTACAATAGCTCAGTGAAACATACTTAGCTTGAAGCAGTAAATATCATTATGAAAACAATAACACAGAAATATTGCCGACATATTCTCATGCCCTTGTGACGTTGTCTTCCCTTAGTGTGTTACGGGCGCCAAAATGTTTTATCGTGTATAGTTACTCCAAAGGCGGCACGATGGGGGGGCCTTAGGCAGATGTCACGTGATTTGCAGGAAAAGTGAATACTATCTTCTAACCAAGTTGGCATCATCCGGAGACGATTGAAAACTAATCTTAAACTAAAAATCTACCCTATTTATACTATTTATGGTGAAATCATTAGTCACGCTTCAATGATTAGTTGCTAAGCAACGCGTAAAGCGGGCTATACGGTATAGGTCCCTTGTCCCTATTCATACTACTTTTACATTTTACAATTTCTATGCTCTCAAATGCATCCAACTGTCTATTATTGGTCACATTTCTAACTAATCTTAAATTACTAATATCTATTCTATGATTGTTGTCAATTGTGCAACACTAGACTTATCTGTTCTTCAGATACCCAATAAAATGACGGTCATAAATAGTCAGAGTTTTCGAAGTGCTAAGATATAGAATCTCTTTATTTACGAAACATGCTTAAGTAGATTTATGATATAACAAATAATATAGAAATCAAACTAGGGAGTATGGAAAGGGAATACTAACCCTTCGTGATTTATATTTCTGGAGACTATTAAGAATTACCAAAAAGGACTATTTGCCTCAGCTGTCTATGATAATAGATTTATAATATAATAACTAATATAGAAATCTCGGATTTCTGTTTCTCTTATTCATTTTATTTACTGTATTTATTCTTATTTTAGAGCCCTTCTTCCCTTATTAACGGATAACACTTGTTTACTTGGCTGTATTTTTTCTCTAAGTGATTGACGCACGATTTTGTGAAGGTCTGTCCGATGTAAAAACAAATAATGGTCGAATATTCAGATTCTTATTTACATAACAATTATTATAAGTCGCAGAATCTTAGTCAATTGTCTTAATTTTTATTTTTACTAACTTTTGGCTATTTTCACATGGTAACTGAATTCTCTAAGATTAAATATTAGTAAAATATTTCAGTCACAAGATAGGGAATACTTAATATTACAAGCTGTATCCTTACTGAGATTTTAACTTAATATGAAATTAATAATGTTAAATAAGTAATCGAATTCTTCAAATGTTCAAATATTAGCAAATTATTTTAAGACAAAATACGGAATACTAGTAGAAGTTCTACTTTTACAAAAATATCAACTATGTTAAGGTGGTAATCAGATTCTCTAAGTTAAAATATTAGCGAAATATTTCAGTCACAAAGTACAAAATAATATATGAGGAGAAATATTAGCTGCACTTATTATACTGTCTTGTCACTTTTACTTGTACTGCCACTGTTTCACCACTGCTAGTCAGTGCGAATCTATGTTGTTGTAAATATATTATATTCGAGTCTTAATCAGCTAGGAGATTCATAGCGCTCGCTCAAAAGGCATACCGAGTAAAATCACGTCTGAAAATCGTCACTACCTCCCGGTCTATAACGGCTTTTGTATGAGTATACCCTGAGTGCGACAAATTAATTCTGAAACGCAAGATCAACATGGAGTGACGTTTATCAATAATCCTCAGTACAAACACAATTTGTTAGATAAACAAATTAACCGCGAACTTCGTACTCCACATATACGCAGCTATATTGCTTTTGGTATTATAAAGTACATGGATTTTCAGGTGCTCCACTCTTTCACGGGATAGTATGGTGACACAATATTTAGAATATAATTTTAAGGTTACGAGAAAGCTGCTACACTGGTATGGTATGTGTGTAAAATTGCATGCTAATATTGTATTATCAGGAGATTACATAGATACATACGTATGCTAAATGTGACATTTTATTTTGTGAGAAAGGATGTTTGGGACACGACGCGACGCCAAAGACATTTCCGAGATACAGATTTTAAGTAGACTAGAACAAAAATGTTTCACATCTGGAATATCTATGTTGACAAAACATTCGAGGTATGCGACCCAAAATTTCCGAGATACCGATTTTTAGTCGAAACGGAATACACATCCAAAATGTCCGCCACAACAAGGCGCGTTCTTAAATATTTATTTTGACAAAAAATTCCTGATCAGCGACTTTAAAATTCCCAAGACATCGATTTTGAAGCGATTCAGACTAAATGGCAAAAATCACCGATATCTTCTGCGTATCCCTGGTGATTTGCTTACATATCTCACAATTGTCTCTCATGTTTCACTAGTAGCCCAATCATATTAGCATTAATCGAAAATGTATAACGTTTTGCCATTTGGGGATTATACTCGACAAAGTAACTTTTAAAAACAAAAAAGTTGTAAAAGTTATAAACAAAGTCGTCGCAACACCCCCAAAAACTACCCCAAATGTGGACGTTTTTTCCTGTGTTTTTCTTGAAAACGGTCGATTTTCGAACGGTCCGAAAAATTTAAAAATATTCCTTATGAGATTTTGTACAAATAAGTTTCTATACTCGACTCCGATTGGTCCAGTAGTTTTTGAGCTATGGGCAATCAAATAGTGGGGTTTTTATCAACTAGATTTTTTATCTAGTCATGTGTACTGGGATCACATAATTGCTTCATATCATTTTTTTTGTGAGTCGAACGTTTTCAAGAAAAACACAAAAAACGCCAGCGTACACGTTTGGGGTGGTTTTTGGGGGTGTAGCGATCACTTTACAGTTTATATATTTTTTATTTTAGAAAGTTACTTTGGCGGGTATAATTTCCAAATGGCAAAACATTATAATTTATTTTTTCTATTCTCCAATTTATTGTCTAATATGCTTGGAAAGTGTTTGACCAACAAAAAGAAGGCAATTATATTTTCAGTTTCCAGAATTTATTTCCCAATTAAGGCGAAGAATCTTGATGAATAATTTCATCTGCTACATGTAATTCCAATATCTCTCTGAAAATTGAATTTTCTTTTAATTTCAATTATGTTATCAGGCTTTTTCTTCTTAAGTTAAATTTAATTCCCTAATATTGCGTGTGCCCGGATGAATTTAAGCCGATGAGTAAATTATCTAAGTGAAAATAGGCACACCATTTATTATTTTAATCGAGATAACAACTAATCTCATAAGATAAACTTATTTAGGGGTTGTTTTGAGTGAGGCTTTAATCATTTCCATGCTGTGGTTTTATAAACTCGAACCGCTGTGCACTCGGCTGCGACAAATATAAGGTAAAATTCGAGAAATAAGGCAGCACCGCCAGTGAACTGAAGAAAGTAAGGAGTCGGAGACGGGGTTCTGTATGATGCTGGAATGTTACTTCCTTATTAATTTCAGGGTGTAAACGCGAGGAATATCTTAGGAATATGCATGTTCTTAAGCTACGCTTTGCTTACGCATTATCAGTACATACAGTGTTTTCATAATTCAACGCCCTATATATTACCAGGTGGGCCGATAAAGACTGGGGGTACTCATTATTTCTCTTTGTGAAATTTTTGTTTCGGCAGATATATATGTATGTATATATGTATGTTATGTATAATCAATTTCCCATATACCCAATGTGTAGGGCATTTGCATTTGTACTGGCATTTTCTTTGAGAACGTTAACTGATTTTTTTTGCACAAAAATTTCAACTGAATCTTTTGACGTTTCAGTCTTAACCGTTACCATAGCCTCCTTGTTGAATATCAAACTTAATAACACCGTTTCATCTAAAATGTCGCATCTTCGTTGCTGAAGGGTCTAGAGAGGTGATTCAAAAAAGAGAATATTGAAAAAGGAATGGTAAACACCGTGACCAACCTAAGAATTCAATACAAATAAAATTTCACTCCACAGCGACAATCAAATTTCGTGTCAAAATCATAATCGGCTTTTAAAGGCTGTACATATTAAAAAATACATTTTTTATGGAAAGCCAATTACAAAATAGTCATCCGCAAGAATCGCCCTTTCAAACAAAAAAAAAATATCAAAATCGATAGGCTGGTTTAAAAGTTATTGAACATCAAACTTGGGACAAAATCTAGGTGCGCCACTTTTTATGTCCGTCAGTGTACCTCAAATTTTTCTATTTACTGCCAGTTCCTTAGCCTCCTTCCACGTTTTCTCCCTTTTCTTCAAAGATTTTCCAATTACATTGTCCCAAGTCTCTCTAGGTGTTTCTCTCTTCTTCTTTCCTTCATCCTTTGTAGGCGGCCACACCAACTTAACTGTCTGTTCATTGATATCTTTTATTGATTATATTTTTAGTTTCGCTGTTATTACGTCATTTTATCCCTTTTCGTTGACTTATTTAACTCTTCTTAGATACTTCATCGATGCTGCTTGTCTCTTGCTTTTTTCTGATTGCGACAGTATCCATGTTTTACTTTCATGCGTTAGGATTGGAGGTATATAGCTTTGAAGATAATTATCCTTGTCTGTTTTTATTCCTCTGTGCTGAATGTTTCAAATTTCATATCACTAGTTATTATACGGTATTGTTACGTTTCTTTATAGAGGCATTTGACCACGCTAACTAGTTTAGCATTCACCTTACTTTTATAGAGGCATTCCCATATTTTTCTTCTTAGAAATCTGTCGAGAGCCTTCGACAGATTCCATATCCATAAATGCAAAATATCATATGTTGTCTCTTCCCGTTGATTTATTTATAATTTATTTTATTGTAATATATGGTCCTGCACACTTCTGACTTTCCCAAATCCACTTTAATCTTCTGTTCGCATTGATTGGTTCAATTTTAAGTCTTGGTTTTGTCTTTATTATTTGTTCATATGTAAGTTTAAGTATATTTATTGCAACATGTTAACAATAGGTAACCACTTTTACACACCTTATTAGTATATGCAAAAATTCTTTTATATAGTTTAATCATTTACATAATTACATATTACTAGATCAGATTACATTGGATTATGAACTCTAGTAAAGAACATGGTTAGTTAAATAAACTATAATATTCTAGGTGAGATGACTCTCATTTACTAAGAAGCGAACCTTTGAAGCACAGACATCACACTTTAGTCGGCTTAAATCTAGCGCTCCGAAAATGGCCGTTCTAAAGAGCTACACCTCAATTTATATTCTCTAGTGGAATTTAAATCGTGCCCCGATTGTTTGAGTAAACATCAAGTGGCGAAATTACTCTGCATAGTAAATTTATACCTATTCATACGCCAACACAGAATTTATTAATGAAATTTGGCATTTAACGTAAGATAGGGGTGCTCCTACATGAAATTGTTTCATGGGACATTTTAAGGATAAGATATGCCTCATCGCGGATTTGATATATTCCAGGGATTCCATCTAGTAAGTGTTTTCAGGGTTTTCATGGATGTAGGATGTAGTAGATGATCTCCGATTCCTCTCCCACGTATCTTGTGTTCTTGTTAAACCACCTTGCGGCAGAATTACATCTGCCATGTTCAGGTACTTGTTGCTGCAAAATTACAGCCTTCCAAATTTACTCCAAAATTGTATCCCGGATTTTTTTATGGTAACCATACATTGCTACAGTCCTATAGAACATATGGTGCGAAGGACTTAGACCATACGAGGTGTGACAATAGTTTGAACAGTGTGACAATTGTCTACAATTTAGCTTTTTACTATTTTTTTGTCCGATCAACATTTACAGAGATATAGCTTCTCAGATTCGGAAAAAAATTAAGTTTTGTCTTACAGCACATTTTTTAGATGTATAAAAGTACGTTTATTTTTCAAATGATGAATATTGACCCAACTACACTAGCAGTGATACGTTATAACCAAGAAGGGTAAACTAGAAAGGAGTGCTTAATCAATCAGATTCTAGTAGCCTGGTTGTCGTCATCGGCATTTTCTCAGTGGACCAAAAAATTAATAGTATAGGGTGTCCCAAAACATATTTATGTTCCGGGAACAGAAGTACACCCGTCTTTATGCAAGCACACTAAGTACTTATATAGGTTGCAGCGCCTTTATGTGGTTTAAGCTTATATGAATAATTTATAGGCATTTATACTTCTTTAAGGATATTATTATGCTTTTCAAGTCTTCAAAACAGTATTGATAGAGTGAGGTGAGTCTTTAATCTCTACTGACTCTACTGTTTAATTTCTACTGACCAAATTAAAAATACGCACAAAGTCTGTTTTAGAAACTATTGGAAGATACCACATTGGCATGGCATATCACTTGAAAGCAATTTAAAAGTGTGGGTAAAAAAATATATGCATTTTTATCATTATATTTTATTAATATACTTTTCTTTAAGACATAATATTATTTATTTTAATTTTAAACTAAATGTTAATTAGTTCATCAGTCTTTTCATTTTTTTAGACCTACGACGACTGCCGCCGGAACAATCGCTAGCCTTTCTTTCAATGTAGAGTTTTCACCAATTTTTTCGATACATTTTTCCCCTTCTGGAGTCTCATTATGCTGAACATTTTGTGAAGAATTTTCCACTAAACCTTCACTGTGTTGTCTATCTTCATTATTGCCAGTTTTGTTAGAAATTTCTTCAACCACATATTTATGTTCATTTTCTTTTTCATCACTCATGATTATTACCAAATAAAAGACTTGGAACTGCACCCTCCTTCAAAATGTTTCTTGGTGGGTTACCTATATAAAAAAATATTGTAAATAGATTTAAATCGCTAAGACAAATAATGGAAAAATTGGAAAAAGAATTAGCTAGCCGTTAGTAGAAACACAAACTACATGATGGGATAGTAATTCATTGCAGGTTTCTACTACCTCCAGAGGTGGTAGGTTTGTAACTACCTCCAGAGGTGGTTACAAAATCAGTGGCGTAGCTATCGATGTGCCAAGGAGCGCAAAGCGCTAGAGCCCAAGATCTTGGGGCGCCGAGCGGTCAATGTCGAGACTTAGGAACCTATATCAATAATCATTTTTGGGGCCACATAGAGAGCTTTACGCTCGGGCCCTGTGGAAGCTTGCTATGCCGATGTACAAACTACTATATCGACAGGAAAAGATAGGACCATGCGAGGTTTTATTTAAATGTTATACAAAAATAAATCTGTCAGGTTAAAAGAAATAATGGACAAGTCCCTCTAAACTCTTTAACTAAATGAACAAAATAACCTACCTGTAAGTTCCGTAAATCTCGAATAAAGTCTGTCTTTTGGAAATGTACTGAACAATTTCGACTTGACTCAGATACTTTGCTATCTCCACAACATATAACCCACTGATCTCTTATCTCGGAATTCTTTGGGAAGCGATGAAATTATATTCCTGAGTTCCTTGAATTGTAAAGATTATTGCGACAGTGGGATATGCAGCACCTTGTAGATATCTTGGTCTGAAATAAAATAGTACGTACATATTAGCTTTGTAGGTATTCTATGGATATTAACACTATTACAGAATACACTACTACACGCAATAAATAATTAATATAATAAGAAACTACTTACATTATTACCACGCCAAATAATAATCCAATATAATTGCAACGTAACGTAATAACTGTCTTTAATTTATTTAAATAACACTAATCACACTAAAATTGTCTATAATAAAATGTCGATAACCAAAATGGAAAAATAAAATAGTCACAGCAAGAACAAAAACGCAGGATAAGAGCATCACGCAGGATAAGAGCATAAAAATCTATGACAAGAGCAGACAAGAGCTTTAAAATGTCAAAACAGGAACGGCCATTTTCTAGCCAATGACGTTATATGACAGCATTTTACATCTACTGTCTCTTTTCAATTTGCTTATATAGTCTTATGAGAATTGAATCCTCCTTTCTAGTTTACCCTTCTTGTGTTATAACACCTAATACATCCCCCCTCCTTGCCGCTACCCCCAGCAACGTCTATTCCCACTCTTTAAAAATCGTTGGTGGTGAGCCGGCTGCTAGACAGCGACTAGTAATTCCATAATCGAGAGTTTGTGAGCCATTGAATAAACTCTTTTTTTTTACACACGCCTCAATAGTAGGCTTTTACGCTTTCAATTCTTAACGCAAAGTACACCATTTCCGATGATGACATAATTGCCGCTTTAAAGCGGCAATAGTGTCAATTCCCGCTCACTTCTTTATTATAAATTCCTTAGCAGGCGCTTGTCAGTCAAAAATGACACACGAGAAATGTAGCTAACAAAAAAAACTTATAAAAATCGATTCATATATATAAACATTATGTCAAATACATACAAGAACATACTGTATTAAGCGATTGTAGAAAAAATGTTGTATGTATTACGAGCACAAACTGCCATTGCCGCTTTTGAAAGAATACCGGTAAATTTCTTTCGCAAGCGGCAATGCAGTACTTTGCGCTCTTAACACACAAATAACTATTGTCGCAATGGCGACAAATGTGTTTTTTATTTGTGAAAAAACTATGACTGACAACATTGTAGTAGTCAAAAGAAGGGGTGTAGAAAATTTACGAGTGTGTAGTGACAAAAGATTTCAAATAACATTGATAGTGTAACAGTGCATAACAACTGTCATATCAAGAGCGTTTCTTATGAGTCAAATAGAGATCGCTTAATTGCCATGCTTAAGACAAAATTCGAGGAAGCTCATTTTCAAGTAATGCAGGCCACAGAAGATGCAGACACCCTTATTGCCCCTGCGGCGTTGGAAATGCCCTCTTTGTATAACGCTGTATATATTATAGGTGAAGATTTGATTTCGGGCACGATTATAACAACATTTATTTCCGAAAACCGGGAAAAGGAAAAGTCTCCGAGAAGTTATACACATCACGTAGCTTACAATACGATGAAACTGTAGTAGACAACATTCTGTTTCTTCACGCATTTAGTGGTTGCGATACCACATCGTCTATCTGCAATCAGGGAAAAGTGATTTTTTTTATAAACAAGCGGAAACTCTCGGTCTCTCAATGACATCATTGGTATTTTCCAAAATCGTGATGCTAAACCCGCTAGCATTGCTGAGGCTGGCGAAAATTTTTTAATTGAATTATACGCGAATATTTCGAAACCATTTCCACCCTCAGCTCACTTCGGTATAACCTTCTTGCCAAGTGCGCTGCAAAACGTACCTTCCACCTTGCTTCTCTACAACCAACAGCCGAGGCTGCCCGGCAGCATTCATATAGAACGTACCATCGAGTTCAACAGTGGTTTGGTGTGCAGAAAAATTCACTCGATTGGAGGTGGAAAAAATCCAGAGATGGCCTGATTGCCATAACTACGCCGAAAGAACCTGCTCTAGCTAACCTTCTCAATTGCATTTGTGGCAAATGCCAAAAAGGTTGTGGTGCCGCGTGTAGCTGCCGCAACGCGGGTTTGAAATACTCCAGAAACGAGAAAAATATCACGACTTACATTTTTTTCATCTATAGCGCTATAGGTGATAAAACATTGTCTCCCTAACGTCAGGCAACGGTTGCCAATAGGTGAAACAAATTGCTTTATATTTTAAGGCAAAACTCTTTTTTCCTATTGAAGATGCTATATCTATGTAAATATTAATCATACAAAAAAATAGTATATATCTGGATTGTAGGCAATTTTATAGGGAATAATTGTGCATAGGAGTACTTTTCCAATAAAACGTACGGTAAGGAAGATGGAAGATGGCTAATTTTCTAATTGCATGCGCCATTTTTTCTAAATGGTGATGGCGTCGCGAGCGGCGCCACGCCGTCTTCACAAATTCAGGTGCTCATTGAGGACCTCAAGATCTAAGTATGTGCCAAGTTTCAAAACTTCCCGACCTTTTGCAAGATCATTTGTATTCATTGACTGGGCTAGTAGATACGTTACCAAAATAATGTATAGTTGTAGAAAAAGTATAGCAACATGATTAAAATGGCTATTTCGCACTCACCTCGCCTGTCGGCTAGGGTGACAAACTTTCCACTCATGCAGAGTAGGATATTCCAAACTTGTTACGGAATATACTATTTGCAACCTCTACGAAGGGGGTGTATTTTGTTGTATGAGGAACGGTGAATGCTTTTCCACACACTGCGATGTTTTAACTTTCGACAACCTTGGCAGGTTGCATTATCATGGGATAATTGGCCTTTGGTGAGTTGTGAATAAAACTCTGGTTATATTAGGCACAGGTTTACTCTGTTGCTAACACGAAACAGAGCAAGTAAATAGAACATATACCTAATTGGTAACAGATAAATGGTTATATCAACAATTAACTGAATATAACATGCGTCCTCTTGCTTAGCTCTAACAATACTGATCTAAATTGATCGCTTGACGATTAGACGTCTTCGACCACAGGGCGCGCCACACTCGTCTATCTGAGCGCGGGCCTCATTCAAATTTAAACATAGACAAGGGCTGAACAGGGGCTGTGGTGTGAAAGTGATGTAAGCTTCCTCCTCTCACAACTGAAATATGATTACGTATATGGAATCCATTTTATATTATTACTAAATATAATATATTACTAAAATAGAGCACATTAAAAAGAATTAAAGATTGTAATAAACGTTTTACGAATGTGATATTACATATCACTTAGAACGATTCACTTCAACACTACAGAATATCTTTGCGTTGTATTTTCTGTTTAAAATTCTAAATGGATAAGTGTATCGATTGGAATATTATACGTCATTTATTTTTTGGGTCCGGGATATAATAACAACCTTTTTTATATAAGTATTGCTCAGTATTCAAGTAGTAACAACAACTTTAATAGGCAAGTACCCTACCCTTTTTAAATTTTATGGAAGCATAACGTGGAACATCAGTAATGCGTGCCATTTCAAGCAAATTTAACATTTACATTTTTTAAGAGCACTTGAAATAAAAGGGGACATTAATCATCTAGCAAATTCTTTATGAATGGAATAAAAAGGAGGAACGTTAGCTGTAAAAATTCTTCTCAAATTGAGAGCAATTTAGCTGGAAACATTACATTCCAAAATGTAAGACTGTAAAATATAATTTCATAATAATTAGGGAAGGTTACTACAAATCATTTTAGCGTGTTGAACAATCCAGCATTCTAGGTAATAAAATATAAATATGCACTAGTCAGCATATACTATATCATTTACTAAAATATGTGTTGTTAGGTATAGTCTGCGCTAGCGTTCTTTCCGTGTACGTCGTGACAAAATGTTGGTTTGTGTAGGCGAGAGATAACTTATCACTCTAACGATCTTTGCTACTAACTATCAGATATCTAAATGCCTAATGATAGGTAGCGCCATGCAATGCAGGCACCTAGAGCGGTGGCCTCTAGCCCTGGTGGGCTGAACTACATATTGAATAGATTTAGAGGAAACATCTACTCAGAGGGCTAATAGCCTTACCTGCAATGAATTATGTAAATCCGATTTAGTAGCTACGGTTAGTCATAAATTATTTTACCAGGTGTAAAACTCATTGTTCTCATCAGTACACCGTAAGGATCATACATCATAGATTCATCCTTCCTTTTACCTACAGTGTAGTGATAAGAACCGATAATATATAATAATATAATAAAAAAACGCAATTTCGACGGATGGTCTTATGAGGTGGCCTCCAAGGTCACCTGATTAACACCCCTTTATTTCTTTGTTTGGGGTAATTTAAAAACATTATCTATGCAACTGTCGTTAGAAGCCGTGAAGACTTGCAGCTACGAGTAAGACGCTCAATTAATAGCATAACGGCCCCGCAATTGGCGAGCGTTATTCCAGATATAGCCAGTGCAGTGACCGCATCTTGAACAACTGTTGTAAAGATTTGTGTTCATTATTTTGTATTATAAATCTGAAGTCGCCTTAGTAACTTCTTAATATTTGATTAGAAAAAAAATGATTTTTTTCATTTTCTTTTAGAAATCATATTCTTACTAACAGACATATCCTTATCATATTAACATATCCTTACTATCATATCCTTAAAGAGACATATCGTATCCTATCCTATCCATAAAGAGACCTATCCTTAAATAGACACATCCTTACGAATGGTACTTATGAACTTTATTTGATGGCATTTAATTTCTCTATACACGTGTCAATTAGTATAAATCGGAACGTCATGGCACACTAAAATGTAAAATAAAAACTAAATTATAAAAAAGTTGACTTTTGAAAAGACATGTGGTATTGATGGATTCAGAATATTATACAGAATTCAAATATGCAATAATAAATAGAATGCTCCATTTAAAAATCGAAACTGAGTGTCAGTTTCAGCGAAACCGGAAGTAAAAAAATGTATCCCAATTTTATCCCAAACCGGGTTTCCCAAAATAAAATAAATCATCTTCAAAATTAATAAATTAAAAATAGAAAATAGAGGTGCACCATGACTCTGTTACACCCGGTATACAGTGTGTACCGTACAAATTTTACAGTCAGGCCCTGCCTCAGTTGCTTCATAAGACGAGCCGCCACTGGAAAAATATTATAAATCTGAAATCAAGTATTGAATATAATAATAATATCAAGGATTTTATAATTTGTGTAATTTTTAACACGATGCCTTCGAAACCCTAATTACTATACGCGAAAAACAATGCAGGTGAAACGGAACTAGTTAAACTAACAGTCGTATACCATGGCAACATTATATTTCGCTTTGCCATTCAGAATGCTCTCAAGATTTACCGCATTAAGGTTTTATTGCCTTTGTTTGTAGACTTTAAAAGTAAACAGTTCGCTTAATAAAGATTTAATGACTTTAGTTAGTTGGAAATAACTGTGTGCCAAAACAAAAGACAAACAACTAACGTATATAGACTGCAGGTTGCACGAAGTTTATTCTTTTAATTATTTGTTTCTCCTTTTATTTAGTGGAATCGAATGTAATATAGTAGGTATGGATCGTTCCCAATTTGCAAGTAGTGTTTCTATATGCAGCAAGCAATTCGTCAATTGAACAACAAATGAAATTTTGCCAGCACTCGCGTTGATTAAGACCACATGTCGGTTGGTAAAACTGGACGAGCACTTTCGCCATTAATTTCAAATTTGAATGAACATTACAGCTACAGAGAATGGTCCGGTCCCTTAAAAATTGCCATGAAAAATAGGTTCGTCTAGGTTTCGGGTGATGTTAATGCTGTTATATCGTTAGAGAATAAATTGATACCCTGTTTCAGTTTTCGCGACATCTTCGCCTATATTCTCATGAGAATATCACAATCATCATATCAATACAGAATAAAACTACCCAGACAATTAGTGAAAAAAAGACATATTTGTGTATTAGTACACTAACAGGCACGAAATATTTTCAAAATTTGATTACCCTTGAAGAGGGTTGGAACCTTTGATATAAAATTAACCTCACGTGGTATTCCACAAACTCCAGTGCACTGAATATGAGACTCGATGCCCATATTTAGGATGCGTGAAAACCGTTTAAAATCGGTACAAAATATTTTACTATTGGCTCTGGTTCATTATAAGCCTATTTTAGACATACTAATGAAATTGCAAATTTAATTTTGTTACAAAAATTTTAATTACAATAGAGTAAATAAATACAGTTATGAATTTTTGAACTTCTACAATTTTTTGTTTGTTTTGTTTTATCAACAAAATTGTTGATAAAACTTTGGCTGAAAAATACGTTTAGCTGAAAAATGCAAATAAAACATATTTGCGTATGCGAATTATTGTAATCTTACCCCTATTTCTTCAGCTACTTTGACCAGGTTATAAACCTAGACTTTTTTAGTTTCTGTTTTGAAAGACAGTTGAGTTCCATTAATTAGAATCTGGCTACTTGACCTATATTATTTCTATCTTGTGTTTCACCAAAAAGCATTGCAACACATTTATTTGTATTAATGTGCAACTCATGCTGCAGGGATGCGTTATAAATTATTTCCAAATCCTGGTTAATAATATTGGAATTTAATTTGTTTATATGGAAATGAAAAGAATACTTGAGTGTTGTCTGCATACATCTACATTTTACGATTTTTAATAAATTTAGCCATCGAGGTATCTGGTATCCCGTGGGAAAAATTAATGAAATCAGTAATTTCTCCCCTAAGTTTTAATTTTCTGTGACCTGTTCTTCAAATAGTTTTGAAAAAAGATACAGCTCTGTCATCAAACCAATATAACGCAATATCATCAACAGAATTTTATGATCAAGAGCATCGATTGCCTCTGAGTAGTCTAGCAACACCAATAAATTAATTTTATAACAGAATCTACTTTTGGCAAATTCTCTATATGGTCATGCAAACAACCTTGACATACTTTTTCCGTCCTGAAACTTAAATTTTATTGTACTGACATCTAAATATTTTATAATCTTATAAATATAGAGAGGCTTCCTGGCTCATTAAGAGGGTTACTTTAAATTACTTTCATGGATGATGTCAATGATATTACCTTAGTTATTGCCTACTAATAAGAGACATCGCAACATTACATAAACATCAAAATAACCATTTTAGATGGAATGGAACGTATATGGAATACGTAAAACATGTTATCATTTTAATATATTGTAAAGAAAAGGTGGGTGCAAAAATACACATCAAATAGACTTGAATAAGAGCATATTTTTTGCCATTTCAAGAACGAACACTTTTCTTCAGATTTCTCAAATAATTTACATATCACTTTGTCTTATTTGTCAAATTGTCTAAAAGATATGCAAAGTCCCTTAGGAGTTAAAATGCAGCATGGTACTGCCGAAAATTGGTACTGGTACTGGACAAAAAAATAGGACTTATTTATACTACTAATATTTGTTACATTGCCATTTATTTCGAGTTACATGTTCAAATAAAGATTGATTTACATTATAGAAAACTGTCCCATTATATTATGTCCACGACAGTAGGTACTAAATAATGTTTATATAAACATATCCTGTGATGTCAAATATCTGCAATCCTTCATCTCATTATTACCGAGGATGCTCGCTTCAGCTCCAATTATTTTTGGTTATCATCCGCCTGACTGAAGTGAGTGGGTATGACAATAGAAAAAAGAAGACGTGGCATTAAACAATGAAAAATGAATCGAGCCCCGCCATATTTACGTATTAACTTTCTGGCATGCTCTGTTCTTTGGTAGTGTATAAAGTGATTAAAAGTGTAATTTATTAGTGTATTCGTGCAAATAATAGCTTAGACAGGTGGTAATTAACATAGTGAATTCGTGATAAATTACAACTGAAATCGATTAAGTTGTTACGAGATTAATATGTTTTTATCTCTTTCACTCTTATGATTAATCCATATCATCTTGTGAGTAAACGTTTCTATAATATTCTTGTATTATGGTTTTGAGAACTTCAACTCATAGAACAGAGTCTGGCTGCCTAGCTTTATAACAATTCTATGTAGTTTTATACAATCCTTTCTAAAAATATTTGAAAATATGTGTATTGAAATTTTATTTGAGTTCTATCAAAATTATCTTTAAGGTCGCGATTTTGTAGAGTGAGAGGTAAATACATGCATTTATTTTTCTTAACTATAAATAATTAAAAACAATACTTCCTATTCGATTTTGCTATAACGTAAAAAACAGTTTTGGCGCAAGAGCGAAGTAAACGCCATGCCCCGGAATGCTGTATATTAGTCGAGAAAATAAAGCATTGAACTTTTTTTTGAGCAGTAAGATCTTAATGCGGTTTGGTGCGTTCGATTTGTGAGACCGTCTATAAACTTTGTGAACTAAATTGATCAATTACTGTTGAAAAAATGCATTTTGCATATAATATAAAAATATGCATTTTAGAAGTGCATCTCCAACAGACAATAAATAAAAAAATTAACCCTCGGTAAATGTTGGGGATTTTTGGGGTCGCTGTACACGAGTATCACGACGGCAACGGTCTCCGAAGTATCTGGTGCTCCGGGTGCAGAGTACGGCGTCTCCTAGAGTTTTATGGGAATTCGTAACATAAGTAACATAAGTTCCGGTGCCCAGGGTGGACAGTATGAACGTCGTCTCCTGGAATTATCTTTAGTATTACATCATTTTTACCTGAATTTAAATGTTTTGAAAAAAAAATGCTGACCAAATATATTCGTAATTATGTTTATATGTTTTATTGTTTAAATAAATATCAGAAACGAGTATTAAGAATATTTTTGATTTTTATTTAATCAATATCTATCTCTTCTTCGGTTTCTTCCTCTGTGCATTCAGATGACTCCATCTCTCCTAACTTGCTATTATCAGATATCGTTCATTGGTTCCATGAGTTTATTTTTGCAATGCACGCTAAATTTAGTGCTACCTACAAACGTTGTCGACACAAGAGATACTGTAAAATATATTTCAATTATGTAGCTTATTACAAATCGTCGATAAATAATAAAAGAGGCATGATTAACGTATGATTACAAATTTGCAATATACATGGCGCTTTACTTTGAAACGTAGTCGTAAAATTATATAATCTAACTGAATATTATTTCATAGTCAGGTGAATTTAATTTAAATTTACTTGGCAATCTTATTAGCTATGATTTGCATAACGTACTAAGTCTGATGATAATGGAGCTATATAGCTTTGTAATATGAGTTTCTCTTGGGGTAATATTATATTGTATTAACTTCTCTACGAATATAGAGGAAAATACAGGGAAAATACGTGCTCATGTATAAGATTTGATCTGAACGATTAATGAGGGTACGTCAAAGATAATCGGGAAATACTTGAGCAATGGCGAATATATTATACTTTATTTTACTTACTTTTATAACTTATTATAAATTTACTATAGGTTAGATAATAATAAATAATTAATTATTCATTATTTTCTGGTAAAATCCCCACACAAATCTAATACGCTTTTGTAATTACTGTTTTACTAATTTGTAATTACTGTTTTAACTAAATATAACTAATATACTTACATTTATAAGAAATAGTATAATAATGTACAAGTAATAGTAATAATAATGATATAAATTAAAGCTATTAATTTTATTACTAGCGCATTCACCATAATTTTAAAAATCTTAAATGTATTTCTTGCTTTTAATTGAATACTATTTTATTGAATACTTTCATTGAATGTTAACGTAAACTCCTAAATTAAAGTCAACTATAATAAATTAAATTTGAGTAGATATTTCTTGCGCAAGTAGTAAGATCCCCCATAAAGTATAAACTCTCACAAAGAGGGAGATTGAATTTTTTAGTTCGTTGTTTTTTTCTGACATTCTAAATGTCTAGAAAAATGTTAGTGTGCAAAATACAGTTTCTTGGCCGCCGCAAAAAATCTTAAAAAACCATAAAATACGTGTTTGGTATCAAATTACGGAAAATTTCATGCCGAAAAAGATTATGATTTTGAATTTAAAAAATAAAATAAAATACAAAAATAGTGGCCGAAAAACTGAAAGCTTGTTAAGTGCTGAAAATCGTATTTTTATTAATCAAAATGCGGTTTATAATACAAATGCCAATATATTTACATCCTACGTAAAAAAAAAGCGAATTAGATTTAGCTTTTTCTTTTTAGTATTCTTCAGTTTCTTCTTCACTTTCTTGCAGTGCACACTATTTCTTACACTACTTATAGATTGAATGGGCACACAAGAAGTCGATGTGAGAGTCGAGAGATCAGGATATTTATAAATAATACCGGCGAATTCGCCATAATTTAAAACAAAATCGGTATACTTATATTATGTAAATGTGATTAAATATTTTTAATTGGTTCTATGCTAATATGGATGAACACCTTACAGAAATGATCTGAAATAGACTCAGTTTTTACCTGCCTGTCTGATTTTGAATGATCCAAAATATGCCAGAAATTACCAAATGCCATCCCAAGAAAATATTCTAGGCATCTACGTATTCATCTGTTGATCAGGCTTTATACTTATTGCTGGAATTCCGACAAATATGTTAATTTTAAAAATTTAGATACATAAATAAAACTGCCGATTAGTGGTCCGATTAGTGGTGCCAGTGGTCCAGAAATAGAGGAATTTTGGGTGTCGTGACATTCAAATCTTTATGCTTAATTTTATAATTTACAATTTTATAAAGAAAAACCTTTTTTTCAAGTGCTGCTTTACCTATATACCTATATTACTCCTAACTATACATTACATTTAGTATAGGTGATACATTGCGACAGTTGTTACTTATGAAAAAAAGCAAGCTTAATGGGGGAGGTCCGAAATTATTGTTAACTTGCAAATAGCTATCAATGTTTGAAAAGCGCTATTTTTGCCTTTCTTTAGCTTGAAAACTATTATGCCTATGAGTCTGAAATTCCATGACGACGGTGGCTATACATGTGCTATACTAAGAAAAAACACTTAGAATCTAAGATAAACATTAAAACGTAAAAAAATGTGTTTTTTTATAAATTGTTAATAATAAAATTTAGGCATAAGGGTTCGAATATACGGACCCCCCAAAATCTTATTAAAAAATACTTACTCGTAGTAAACAAAACCAATACCGTAGTAAACAAAACACATCTGTATGTCAAAGGTTCACCTGAAATGCTCTGACAATTGGACTATTGTCAGATTTAATTTCACACTACCCATATACGATATAAGAGTTTTCTGGCTACGCTCAAAAATAAAATGACAGCAACCTTTTTTATTTTATTAATGAGCCTGTCGGAAGCGTTGATTAATATATTGTATTAACTAATTAGTGAAATCTGCGCTAATGATTCAACAC
The DNA here is from genome assembly GCA_964058915.1 of Tetropium fuscum. Classification (NCBI taxonomy): domain Eukaryota; kingdom Metazoa; phylum Arthropoda; class Insecta; order Coleoptera; family Cerambycidae; genus Tetropium; species Tetropium fuscum. Next base: position 184,252 of record CAXKVY010000018.1, on the reverse strand, counting down.
TCTCGTGTCAGCACTCTGAATTTCTATAAATCATACTTAGGGGGTATAAAAACTGTACATTTTTGCTAGTTCATAACTTTGACAGTTTATTGTGCAATTTTTCCTAATGAAACATAGAACGTATATGTGCCTGGTAGTATAGTGAAGAATTATTGTTATATATTGCGCAGTTATGAGTGTATATGCATAGAAAATTGTTTAACAAATTGCTGCAAAAACGTTGTAAACATTACGTAAGGTAGTATTGATAATATATGTCCATCAAAGGATGAAATACACGTTGCTGCCATAGGTAAATGAATAATGTTTTTTGGTCAATGATAAAATGTACAATTTTAAAAATATACCGCATTGTGAGCCTCCAGTTATCTACGCTACAGCCTTTAGTATAGGAATGAGATAAATGTGAATATCTTCTTTAAGAGTTAACGGCGTTATATAAAAAATGCTAAGAACAAAAAGTGTAGACAATTTTATGATAAACATTTGTAATCACTGGGGTCTTTCTCAGATTGGACGATCTTAAAATGAAAGCGAGCCCCTTATATTGGCAAGAATATGTAGACACACATGTATACACATATATACACACATGATCTCATAGTCCTGGGTAATAAATTAAAATAGCAATAAAACATAGCAATATAAATTTAACCAGATGCGTCGCGCAAATAATAAACCTATCTATATGAGACACAAAACTAATCACTAAGGTTAAGTTTGTTTCCGTTTTAAGTTACTTTCCGTTTACTAAACTATTTGATTTTGAACGCGAATTTACTGTATGAAAACCTGCCGAAAACACACATCATTTCGGCTAAGATTGTCGCTCTAGCCCTCGTTGGGCGGGACCAAGGATAACCTTTCATCCCCTTTATGTAATACCACTTACCGGGGATAAAATCTCAACCAATCCTACTTTACCCCTTACATAATCTCGGGAAATTATTCCCGTACGTTAACGACATCTGGTTGTAAAATAGGAACTAAGCATTTTACATGATATTTCTGAGATACTCTTTCTGTATTAATTAGTTAGCTGCTCCTACGTTTTATGAAAGTATTATTCTAATATTATCTTCGGGGTAATGCTTGGCCATTCTGCCCATATCGGAAACCATAAATTAAATGACACTTCTAACGGCTAACAGAGGAATAACAATTTATGATTTTATGAGACGTACCGCCGGGGGCTAATAATACAATAGGACAATGGATTTTAGATATTTACACATCTGTTTGCTCTTTAAGCTTTGAAATGAATTTACGGTGGACTTTCTAAGAATTCTCTAAACAATAAACAAAGGACAAACGAATTTTTGAGTCGCTATTACTTCCGGAACAGAATTATGTCCGGGACTTTTGTTACACATTTTTCATTGGAAATATTTTTTTTTAGCATGAATAGTTCCCGAGATAAGTGTGAAAAATGGGTTTTCAGCCGAGATTTTCTAAGATGGCGACCCTAGTACAACTTTATTTTCCAGGGACGTGTAGTATTTTAGTCGGGTATCTAAATACTATGCCATATATCTTGCTTGTAAGAGTTTTACACTATTACGACATGAACATCATCATATCGTGCTTATGTCCACTTGCTATGATTTTTTACAACGTCAGTGTAACAGTGTGTTTTATTAATCCCTTTGCAATGATATCGCATTATTTATTGCACACAATACGCTTCGCTGATTATTTATTGCACACTTTCCTAAGTCTGCTCGACTATACCAAAATCAACGGAATTAAAATATTGTAATTCCGTAAACTTTGACTATACCATACGTATCTCTTGTCGCGGAAACCGTTTCTAATTCTCTATATGACTATTAATTATAATAATTTTGTTTCAGCTCTTTGGCCATGAATAACAACAACAACAGCACGAATAATAATAACGACAGCAGCAACAACAACAATCTGTTGAATAGCCCGCAGCAGAATTCGAAGATCGAGCAGGAAAAACCGGACGCCGATACGATAAAAATGTTCGTGGGTCAAGTGCCGCGTTCGATGGACGAAAATGACTTGCGGCGCATGTTCGAGGTCTACGGCAGGGTATATTCAATCAACGTACTCAGAGACAAGGGCACGGGGGCTAGTAAAGGTGAGTCATTCATCCCCGTTAACAAACAAAAAGGGTAAATTATAGCCTACAACTGGTAGGCAGGCGCCACTTAATTGATATGTGGTTTTTCCGTTTGGATCTATACGGTCGGCAGATTGGGCCGAGGCGATGAAAATTTGTTTACGCCAGTGAAAGAATATTAGGTATTTTATCCACATTCTCCAGTCATATCAATAAAAGTTGGGAAACTATCAGAAAGGACCCTCTATACTTTAGCATTATGGCTAAAAGATCGTGGATTGTCGAAAGCACTAGTTACAATTAATTATTCAATTTAAAATAGCAGGTGTAAAATATATAAAATGTCCAAAAAATGAAGTCTCTATAAGCCGCTCGTTTATTGGTGTCTGCAGTAATGTACAATCGGCGTCATCTTAAACTCACCATCTTTCTCTATCGCGCCCCACTTCCAATTCACGGTGTGTATTGACAATACCTAACGCTTCATTATTAAGTTAGAGACGGATAGATTTGCTAGCAAGTGCTAGGGCAGGTAGGAAGTCTATTCTCAGTATTTGCAATAGTTGAATCCTCCTGCAAATAAATACGTACCTACTTACTTAGGTTTACTATGAGTTTTGTTTTCCTCGGACACTGTCCTTTTTTAATAGCTCAAGAGACTTCTTAGACTTCTTTCAGAGAATTATTAAAATCTTTAAAGTATTGTTTATAGTTTCATTAATTCTAGAAATCTTGCATTATTCCGTCATTAAATAAATATTTACAATTAAAATGTAATGATAATAAAATATAATGTCATAGAAACGTTAAAATGAAAGAACTGCTGCTTTGTGTAAAACAAGAATCCCAAAAAAATTGAAACTGCCTAGGGACATTTTCCTCAAATTGGCCATAGAAGGCCAACGTTCCCCCAATATGGATTCTCTGGCTGATGACACGGCGAGACATTCACAAAGTACATGCCCGACCGTTTCATCTTCGTGTTCGCATGCTCTGCAGATGGGTGTGTCCCTTTGTCTCATGTTATAGAGGTGCCTTCTTACCCGGCAGTGTCCGGTTAGGATTCCTGTTACAAATCGTAGTTTTCCCCTTGACATTGCCAAATAATTCCTCGCCATCTTTTCGCTGGGGTATCTCAGGAGATTTCTGGCCAGCTGACAACTACTTGTTTCATCCCACAAAGTCTTAAATTTCTTATGGGTGTTTTCCTTTATTATTTGGAGTTTCGCTACAATTGGTAATGTACTTCAAGGACCAGGCCCAAGGATTCTCATGCTGGCTGCCTTCTTGGCTAGTTTGTCAGCTTCTTTATTGCCGTTGCATTGTGAGTGTCCTTTGACCCAACATAGGCATATGTTATTCATCTGACAGGCTCTCACAAGTGCTTGGTGACATTCCCATGTTGACCATTTAGTTATTTTATAGTTTCTCAGGGCCAGTAGTGATTGTCTACTATCTGTGCAGATTCTGATTGTCTTGCCCGTTATTTCTCTGCGAGCAATCTCTTATGCGGCTATGGTTATACCTGCGAGTTATGTTTGTACTACATTGGCATTTTTATCCATAGTCCAGTTGCATCGGAGTCGCAGATATCTGGAATATATACCACAGCCTGCTCCTTCCTCTTTCTTTGATCCGTCTGTGAAGACATAGTTTACACCTTCAACGCCGGTCTCATCTTCACCAGTAGTTTGTATGGTTTAAGGTTTATCAAAGACAAGACGAGACACATTCCTGCACATGCCTGTAGAAGCGGTATCATTTTGACAGCCTCAGTCCACAGGCGGCTTCTGGTTTGGCCACAGCTTGGTAGTCATGGTAGTCAAACATCTGACATTTACCAAATTTTAAAATTTTCTGGGGTTCTTCGATTCCTCTCTTTGCTAAAAAAGGTATACCATATTTCAATCGATATCTTACACCGTTTTTTAGGAATACTGCAGTATTATAATAAAATAGGGATACATTAAAATAAAAGTAACATTTATTATTTTCTATGGAAAGAGAATATACCTAGAACTGATAAGCATGATGTTGAATATGTGCACATTTGAATATTTCTTAAATATAAATTAATGATGCATTAATAAGAAATAATTAATGCAGATACCTACTGGTGAAAATCGTTTTTGAAAATAAAAAGGTTTTCTGTATAGTTCGCAATTTTTGATAAGCACTGTAAAATATTATAAATACCCTTTTCAACAAAATAATATATTTCGCCTTTGTCCAATCGCAACTAATTAGCGACAAAAGAAACTACGTACTGTAAGATAATCCATTAATTTTTTAATGAATTTTGTGACATTGTTGACTTGCTAAGTAGATATAGACTTTGCAGGGCAACTTATTATTTAAAAAAAGTGCATCGACGTTATTTGATCGCAACTAATTAGGGACAAAAAAAATAAACTCGCTCGATTTTAGAAAAGTATCCAGTACACAGTGAGCAAAAGAAGGTCTTATTTAAGGAATTATTACGTAATTGCACAAGCACCGTGGCACAACACATTTAGGGACAAATTTGGGAATAATTACGAAACTTATGCCTTTACCTGTCAATTCTTTAATGAGACCATTGCGGAATTGCGGTTGACAACATTGCGGAATTACGTCTGTCTTAAATTCGTGTTTACAACTGCCACAAATCCCGCTAATTCATTATTATAAAAAGATGATGTGAACTGCTACACACAAATTAGGAATTATTTTACCTTTTTTATAATTAATGTGTTCTCGATGTATTTCTTGGGAAATTTATTAACACAACTCTGCGGCGTCGTGTCATCCGCCAAACGGGCAAACTAAAAACATTTATTACGTTTTGTAATATAAAATAAGATTTCAACCAAACGAGAGTCAATTTTCTCTTGCGAAGATATATTTTTCGTGTAATTTTTCAATGTACTAGCAACAGTAAAAGGGGCATTCATAGAAAAAAGGTATAATACAAATATTTTTCAAAAAATAATGATAATAATAATTAACTAATAATAATATTTTCGAATTTTGACCAAACAATTATTTAATAAGTAACTTTTACAATTGTTCATTCAAGATTAATCAAATGGGTGCTTTATATTTACACAAATAGTGTTTTTAATGTTTGTTGGCAAAAGTCTAACAAGAAACAATAATGGAAAACATGGCAGCTACACACAAAATTCCCTATTTTTGTCAGAAGACGCAACTTGGGTAATGTGTTACACACTTCCTCCTAGGTGTCACACAATTCCTAATTTTCGTTACTGTTAACACAAATAGGGAATCATGTAGCAAAATTCCGTGTTTGTGTGTCGCGAAGATAAAAGGGTACACGCTTTCGAAACCGTACCTATTTTGTGACAGGTCTTGACACGTTTTAAGTATATGTGTAGAAATTGCGTATAGACAAGTACCTGCTACACATTTGGATGCGTTTCTTACATTAAAAAAATGTTCAATTTCTAACACGTTTACTAGACGACGACATATTCGACATATTATAATAACGACACGTGCACAAAGAAAATCACACCTAACACAATTTATCCTATGTGTAAGACACGATGTCTGTTGTGTTGATACAGGAAAGTAATGGTGAAACTGTTCATAAATGTATCACATGGAGCATACATGTGAGTCTTTAGAGAAATCGTGGGCAAAATTACTAATTTGTATCACATGCTTATGCTCTTTGTTTTCTCAAAAACACCATACCTACAAGGTGTCACACCACACGTTCCTAAATTACGTATTTGTGTCTTTGATCGTCACAGACACATCGCGGGAGTTTGTTTAACAGAATTCCTACTTCATGCTACTTCTCTATTTTTAATATGTAACAATGCCTTGTGTGTGAATTCAATTCCTACATCGATCGTGTAAAAGATCACACAATGCCTTTTTAGGCCCACATTGTAACGTCACTCAATATTTTGTGTGGTTTTTGATGCAAAATAAAGGAAATGTGACTTAACAACGACGTCTTCAACGACACATATCCCTTTTAGGAATAAAATGCTCACTGGGTATATTAGGAACTTAGAATCCAACTCAACAGCACATTTACTACCAAAATACTATTAAAAATATAACTATAACTAACTTAAAAATAAGAAATTATTGAAACATTATTTATTAGCCCAAGAAAATACTTTCATATAAAAGAAAACTATTTATAAAACTCATTATTTGTATAAACTATTAAAATACAAATTAACCCTCGTTTTATTAAATTATTATAAAAATGTAAAACGTGACATAAAATGTATAGTTATTTATGCAACAAGTGCAAAAAGTGGGACAACACGTCGAGTGCAATAAACACTTTTTGTACGAGTTGCATACAATATGATATCTAAGTTCATGCAAAAACCAAAAAAAATGTTAATTTAATGCCACCTAATGTCATAACATTAGGTGACATATCATGATCTTTATGTCAAAACACTGTAGTAGAATAATAGATGCGAGCAATAAAAATGTTATTGTACTAGTGCAATAAAGAACCATATTTTGCATTAAATATAGTTAAGCATAATAAAGTTTTGTTTTTTGCATGATCGTAGAAAAATGTATTTATCTCAACATCTCGGTTTAATTTCTAAATCAACTACATAATTAGCTATTAAACTCAATCTAAAGTATCTAGATGGCTAGTAACATATTTCTTCACAAAGGCATAGATGCATGGATGATCAAAGCAAAACTAAAACACGGGATCTACGATTACAATGCACTATGTAGACATTTTACCAGCTTATTTTAAAGAAATTCATTCGAAATTTCATAATCTATTAACATTATTTTTCACTCTCGAGTGCCGGGAAAACTTTTAATTAAGCACTCTCCATGGCGCAGTCGGGTTTCGGAAGAGCTGTTTGGTAAACTAGGGACATCTCATATGCGCGTGAAGCTGGCTGCTTCGATAAGGCCCATACAGAAAAGTTCTTGTGCAAAAGTTGTGCTTTAATCTCTGAAACTAGACTAAAATTTGCCACCCAAACTGGCATACAATTTCCGTTTATGCTAAAAACATAATTTGGCGTGTTTTTCATGGGAAAACATCCATCCTTTAACGATTTCCTTTTTTTTTTTTGCCTATGAAATATTATAAAAACAGGCGGCTAAGGTACAGCAATTTTAGACATTTTATATGAAACATATTCCTTCAATAAATTAAACGAGCGTCTAATGTGCTGTGTTAATTTGGGTCAAGTATTGGCTTCTATTTATTCAATACTGCGAGTGGATTATTTTTAAAGCACGGAATTCCCTCGTCGGAAAATAAACAGAGCCGTGTAGGACCAAATCCTTTGTTACAAAATATAAATCGCAGCGAGGCGCAGCTACCGCATGTTTTGTTCGGTGTTTTTGAAACGTGAAATAGACACAGCTTTTATTTGTTTCGTTCCTGTTACTGACATACTCTATGCTAAAAAAACTGCAGTTAAAGCATCAGTAACTAACCTTTACTTTTTACTTATCCTACGAATGTTCGTGTACGTACCAAGGCACGTTGATTAAAAACGGAGCAAAAGACTGCAGGCAAATGTCTATCTGCTATCCGGCGTAGAAATATGCATAGGTATATAACGTATGCATACGAATTTTTAAGGAATAATATTCTATATCAATAATAGCTACGTATTACATTAGAGGTTAATAGTATTATATAAATAATAACTAGCTGCAAGGCATTAGTTCATTGTTATATAGTTACCAGGGGTCAAGCAATGCAAATTTTATATGTGAAAAACAGAATCGCTGGGTTTGACAGAAGTGTTGTATCAACATGGCTGCCTCGTCGGACCCTCGGTACTCCAATGATTAACTTCTTGTCTGTTGTAGAGCAACTTTTTGATACATAAAACCTTTTATACCTTTTATGTTAAACATGGTTTTATAAAAAATCGGTCTGTTGAATCTAACCTATTTATTTTTTGTGAATATTTGTTAGAAAACCTTAATAATAAATTATCCTATAAACTATGTCGATGCTGTGTATACCGATTTCAGTAAAGCTTTTGATAGAATCAATCACTCTGTTTTACTATGTAAGCTCGCCGATTTCGGTATACATGGCAGCCTCTTAATGTGGTTCAATGCATATGTAACAAACAGATCCCAAAGCGTAACATTAGGTAATTTTGAATCTAAAAATGTTATTGCAACTTCTGGCGTGCCTCAAGGTTCACATTTGGGACCTTTGCTGTTCAATTTATATGTAAACGATATCTCTAGTTGTTTTGAGTTCTCCAAATTCATTATGTACGCAGATGACCTAAAAATTTACCACTCAGTACGCTGTCCCTCCGATAGCCTATTAATTCAGGAAGATTTAGATCGACTCCTCAGATATTGTGAAAATAACTATTTATATCTAACTCTATCTAAATGTCATCACATAACATTTAGTAGAAACATTAATTTAATACCTGCATCGTATATAAAATATCACAGAATAATTTAATAACTGTCAATGAGGTAAAAGATCTGGGAATTTTATTGGAATCAAAACTTCTATTTGACCAACATATATCTTGTACAACTAAAAAAGCTTGTCAGATGTTGGGTTTTATATTTAGGTCCTGCTACGAACTTGAGAACCCCAAAACAATTAGGACTTTACTTTAGGACTATACATGGCATACATAAATACATTGTTTATACGAATATGAATACTTGCACAACAAAATTGATTCCTCAGGTATTGTTAATCAAATAAAATATATTACCCCAACTCATTCTACCCGACAACATAATATTTTCCTTACCATGCCAGTCTAATACGAATTATTATTTAAACTCCCCTTTGCACAGAATTTGTACATCTTATAATAAGTTATCCCAAATAATGTCTGTTGACATATTTTGCTCGAATCTTGATACATTTCAAAATTCTTTGAAACGGTATTTTCTTAGCAATGATTAAGATATTGTAATAATATAATATGCAACATTCTAATATTTTAGTATCATAATAATAATAAATATTATAATTCGTAATATTTATACGTATCCCTACATACATTATGTATATATGTATTGCTTTTCTTGAATTAGATGATAGTAGTAGCTGGGTATGTGTATAGGTGGTACTTCTAGTCAATATTTAATTTTTGTTTTGCTCATTTAAAATTCACTTTTATTAAATATATATATATATATATATATATATATATATATATATATATATATATATATATATATATATATATATATATATATATATATATATATATATATATATATATACACTGAGCTCGTAAAGTTTGGAATAAATTCAATTAATCGTTATTGAAGGATTTTCACAGGAAATCCTCGGACACGTCAACCTTATTTTATAAAATGTCACTTTTTTCAGCCATCGATTTTTTTTTTGTTTTGTTCGTTTTTGAGCTATGACGTCATCGACAATTTTTTTAAATGACAACCCATATTTTTTTTCACGGTTTTCAATAGAGCACATTTTTCTGAGTGCGAATATGTCAAAAACATAGTACCTTTAACATTAAAGTTTTCGAGATATTCGGTTGCAAAGTTTATAAAATGTACCATGGCACCATGCATAAGCTATCGGGCGGGTCAAGATTTTTAATAGCTTATTGATTCTAATAGCTTATAGCTTATTACATTTTAAAAGATTAAGGAGTAATATTATTTATTTTGGTAGCTTATCGAACATTTTGAAAGATTTGGGAGTAATCTGTTTAATTTTTTAACAACAATTTAAACAAATAAATGATAAATAATTAAAGTAAAAAATAAAATCAGAGTAAATTTTCAAAGTGACCTCCATTCACTTCCTGGCAATATCCCATCCGCCACTGAAACTCCTGCAGAACCTTACCAACAGTATCGGGTTGAATGGTTCGAATTTCATTGCGAATTCTGTCCTTTAATTCTTCGATGGTATTTGGTCTATTGAAATAGACTTTGCTCTTTAAATAGCCCCATAACAAGTAGTCTAGGGGAGTGAGATCTGGAGATCTAGGGGGCCATTCGATAGTTCCCCTGCGACCAATCCAATGGTTAGGAAATACATGGTTTAAATAATCGCGAACGATCACTGCAAAATGGGGTGGTGCACCGTCTTTTTGGTACCATATCGTGTGATGGGGCAGATCTGGATCTACGTCATTTGGGTAAAGTACCGCAAGTGCAGGTACTAAGTCGTCTCTTAAAAATTCTAAATATATTTCACCTGTTAATACGCCTTCAAAGAAAAATGGGCCCAAAATACGATTACCTACAATACCAGCCCAAACGTTAACTTTTTGTGGAAACTGACTACGAGTTTCCATTTTCCAGTGTGGATTTTCAGGAGACCAATATCTACAGTTTTGCCGGTTAACTGTGCCGTCGAGATAAAAGGTAGCCTCATCAGAAAAAACAATATTGCGTAAAAATCCGTCGTCATCAATCAGGCGTTGCAACATGGTTTGGCAAAACTGTAACCTACGGTCAGGATCATCTTCGTTTAACTCTTGGACCAAAACCACTTTATACGGATGCCATTTGTTCAATTTCAAATATTTCAAGACGGAGCTTTCAACTATTCCGTTGTTTGCCGCCACTTGGCGGGTGGGTAAATGGGGATTTTCTTGAAGCTCTAGTAGAACATTCAATTTAACATCTTGTTGCACTGGTGGACGACCCGTTCTAGGGCGATCTCTCGTATGACCCACTTCTAAAAACTTTTGTTCTATTTTGCTAACGGTGGACTGTGTAATTGGTTCTCTGTTTGGATATTTGTTGTTAAATAAACGGCAAACTTCTACTTGTGTGCGAGCTCTGTCCCCGTAACCGATCATCATCAAAATTTCGATTCTTTCCCTTTCACTCAAACGACGGACCATTTTTAAATAAAATGAATTATGATGGAATAATGATTAATCAACTTACTTAATGATATTATTCAAGTGATTAAAACACAAACTTGCGAGGAAAAACTTCAAAATTGTGACAACTGTCAAAACTGTTGTTTTTCCTGCGCTTTCTTGATAAATGATTAGCATTTGGTCATCGCTTGTATAATTCATTCTTAAAACTTTGCAACCGAATATCTCGAACACTTTAATGTTAAAGGTACTATGTTTTTGACATATTCGCACTCAGAAAAATGTGCTCTATCGAAATCCGTGAGGAAAGTTTTGAAAAACTTCAAAATTGTGACAACTGTCAAAACTGTTGTTTTTCCTGCGCTTTCTTGATAAATGATTAGCATTTGGTCATCGCTTGTATAATTCATTCTTAAAACTTTGCAACCGAATATCTCGAACACTTTAATGTTAAAGGTACTATGTTTTTGACATATTCGCACTCAGAAAAATGTGCTCTATCGAAATCCGTGAAAAAAAATATGGGTTGTCATTTAAAAAAATTGTCGATGACGTCATAGCTCAAAAACGAACAAAACAAAAAAAAAATCGATGGCTGAAAAAAGTGACATTTTATAAAATAAGGTTGACGTGTCCGAGGATTTCCTGTGAAAATCCTTCAATAACGATTAATTGAATTTATTCCAAACTTTACGAGCTCAGTGTATATATATATATATATATATATATATATATATATATATATATATATATATATATATATATATATATACATATAAGCGAGGGCTCAAATGAAAACTTGAAACCCTTATTTTCATCTCCCGTGTGGCACTTTTGTATTTTATACTGTGTGGGATCCAAGATGTCGGCCTAAGAGTCATGGACTGCTCAGAAAACTGCAGTCTGATATTGAAAAAGACACTTTAAGTTACCCCACGCATGCAGCGATTGGTCCGAAATTGTCAGTCTACATTCACTCGAGTTCGTTTGATACGAATCCACTCTTGGAATATCGATTGTTAAGATGATGGATCCAAAATGGCTACCGTAACCTCATATTACACGATCACTCATAGACGATTAAAAATGTAATGCTCAATTGTAGGTTTCTGAGCAGTGCATTTGGCCTCCATCTTGGGACCGCCATCTTGAAAATCGGTATTTCAAGAATGTATTTTTGCATTGAGGAACCTTAAAATCAAGTTTATCGGCACTTAAGTGCTAAAACCAACGTTCTATAAAGCTATAAAGTCGACGAACTATAAAGTATTGTTACTATTTATTAAGGCTAAATACCATTGTAAATAAATTCATTATACCAACTTAAAAGTCATTGACATACCGTGATTATTACTATAAAAATACAAATATATTTACTGATTTTCTTATATACTGAATTCCTCTAAGGCATTTTATTACTTTTGTTCTGATAACACCAGGCCTGTTGATCTCGTATAGGCAACACGCGTCGCAACAACGTGCACGCGGGGTCGCCTGCGTGCCTCGCGTATCTCAAACGACAGTTGCCTTTAAGGGTGCTTTTTAAGCACAGGGTCGCACGGCTTAATGGAGATTGATTTGAGACTGTGCATTTTTGCACCGAGGTAAATAGGCCTCTCGTGATTCGAGCAGTATTATTTTCATGTTAGCGACCGCGGCGGCAGAAGCAAAGGGAAATAAATCTTGGAGGGAGTTTTCACGTAACTTACGGATACTTTAAACTTTGTGTATACTTTAAAAGTTTACACTCATGGTATGATTGTTTTTTGTTGCATGAACGATCGTGCTCAGACTATTATTGGCGGTTTTTCATGTGCTAAAATTGAGCGGATAATTATAGTTATTCGTTTATGGAACTTCTCGCAAAAAGTAACTAACATGTTCTTCGAACGGTAAATAACCCTTACCGTTCTTGATACTTAATATACTATTTAATACCTACAACTTTCATCTATACAACTTTTCTGTAAAACGTAATGGCAAATTCTACTGCCCCCGAAAACTGATATTTCCGACTTTACTAACTAACTCCGACTTTCTAATTCCTACTTTCCTTACTAACCTTACTTTCCTTACTATTTTTTTAAAATAATGACGTCTATATACCTATCTTGTAATTAGAGGCAATAAACATAAATCTCATAACACACATTTATTTATAGTTTGGAATGACGATTATTTTCCGACTGTCTCCCATCTAAATATGCGTATTCAACCCGGATATACATACTAAATTAAACGAGAACATATTACACCCCCAAGAGACTAATAGTTCTATAATAGGACATTTCCATACGTTTCCTTAATATTTATCTCCGGTGTAATCTCCATTGCAATCCGACGTCTTGCTGGATTCGGGTTAATATTCAATGGACTAGATTTATTTCTTCGACAGTCTCTCTAAGTGGGGAAGCGTACAACTAAAATAAATCACGGACCTTCTAAACGAGATAAACCTGAAAATTTGTGAAAATTTGTGCCCCGGAGGAAGGCAGCCCAGCTAACCGTGCTACTAACTGATGGGGCGGACTTCGGTAATCGAACTTTTCTCTGACTCCTTTGCTGCACTCTCTCTTATCCAGAATTGGTTGAACGAAGTAATAATATGTAGGTAGGGGCGAGAATCTAATATTCCTATTATGGGAAAGAAATAATATTTTGACAAAATATGAATACAGTGTTTACCGAAAGAATATCGATCGTACAGTGTAAGGAATATCGTCCGGAGCTCTGTCCGTCCTTGTTTTTGTTTAAATATTGTTTGTAATCAAATCCGCAGAGTAATTTTTCATGTTATGGTCAAGTTAAGACTGACATGCATTCATCTGACTGACATAAGTTCTATCGTTCGACAATCAATCGTTGATTGAAGGAGTTATAACTCGAACGAAATTCGTAAGGCGTCAAAGACAGTCCTCTACGGGATAATTCTAGGGGTGATATATGAAAAACACCCCAATTTTTTGCATAATATTAGTCTACATAATTCCAGGGTCGCTTATGACAAAGCTTATATAAGACATCAAAAAATATATTTTTAAATAACTTGAAAGTCGACACGGGAATAAATAAACAACGGTAACGTTCGTCTAATGGACTGGGAGATAGTGACAGATTTTCAGACGTGATTTTACCGAGAATACCTTTTGGATGGTATAATACCATCCAAAAGGTATTGTAGCAAAATGGTAGGTCTAAAAAGTCCAGGCCTGTAATTGACCCAAAATGCATTAGTCAGTTCGGTTTATGGTTTAATAATCCTTAGAACGTCCATCTTAAGTGGATGATTTATCTTTGTTTTCTCTAAGCTTAAACTATATTTCAAAACTCAAATAGGGAACGCGCCATATAACGCCAAAAAGTGCCTTTTTCAAGTAAGACATATGCTACGGTCCTATTGGTCTTATAATCTTATGGTCCTATTGTAAAATAAAGAGGGTCTGCTCATAAAGCGGCACAAAACTTAAAGGTTCAACAGTAAAATTAATAAATTATTTCTACTAATTGATACTGATACTAATTTAACGGTATTGGTAAATTAGTATTCAGTAGATATTACGAAACCATTCATTAGCTACAACAACCAAATTAATAAGACAAATGGCCAAACATTATCCCGAATATAATATTAGAATAATACTTTCATAAAACGTGGGAGCAGCTAACTAATTAATGCAGAAAGAGTATCTCAGAAATATCACAATTGTATTGTTTTGGAGAATTAAGGATCCAAGCCTATAAGAGTTTTTCGTGGGGGTTTGTCTTCATATGCGTAGATAACAAGCACCCCACAGTAAACACCTGAAATATTGTTATTACATGTAACTAACCGTAAATATTAACAGTCTTATTAGTTCCTGTTTTGCAACCAGATGTTGTTAGCTTACGGTTCCTGATATTATGTAAAGGGGAAAGTAGATCCCGTAGGATTGGACGAGATTTTACCCCCGATAAGTCTTATTACTTGAAGGGGATGAAAGGCCAACCCACACGCCACCTCCAACAAGGGCTAGAGCGGAAGAAAAAAAATGCAAAACTCAAAATAAAGAGCTAAAATATAGAACAATGGGCCTTCTTAGTTAGATGTTCGTGGCGTTTAAAAGAGACACAAAATTTCTGCTTTGACGTCGTTCTTTGATAATCTTACTTCCACATGAATTAAAGGCCAATTACCAGTGGGCACTGTAAAGTCGCGTATCAAGAACGCTAAGGGTAATTTACCGTTCGAAGACAGGGTGACAATGTCCAATTTTATCTGAGAAGGGTATAACCCTTAACGTTTGTGATGCTTAGACTATTTTTTGCGCGATCGCAATAAATGAAAACTTATTTACTTATTTATACACACGTATTTATTTTTTTATGTTATGTCAAAAATGACATCAAATAGAAATCTACCTAAGCACGACTATAAAATCGTATGTTACGATCACGGATCGCTTCCTTTCCGATGTTCTCCTCTCTGGTTCTGTAGAGGTAAAGGTATTGAAGTCCCCAATTGTCCTCAATTGTGCTGGGTCTCAGCCGAAAAATGTGGAACATGCCTCTCATGTCTGGCAATGAGGTAATGTTATACGATTCTAACAATTGCTGATTGCTAAAATCGTTCCTTCAGTCAACTTTTCGTTCAATTTTATGCCTATAATTTAATATTACCAGGATTAGAACATCAATATTAATATTGCAGGCAATTTATTATGGAGTCTACAATTCTCTATGTCGCAAAGGATTTAGGATAATTTATGAAGGACTTAATTGTAAAATATTACGTTAGCATAATTAAACATAGACTACTGTTCACCGTGCGCAAAATATGAGATACTAAACGACAAGGCATACTTTTCTGTTGCATTATGATAAAATGCAATTTGCATATTACGCAGCTCGTTTCTTTCATCTTGAATTGAAATTTATATAGAAACGAAACAATTTCTTCGAGTTAAATAGCGTTATTAGACAATTAGCGGCTATAAAGAAGTTTAGAAAGCTCGTTTTATACGAAATTACATCCATAAAATGTAAATGTAGCATATCTTTTTAATTCTGCCTCTTTCTTATATTACCTCGATGTTCTTTTTCATTTCCTATCTTGCCAGTTTTATCAAGAAACGCAGAATTTCATTATCGAAGCGAAACATTAATAATCTAATAATACGGTACTTAACGGGGTATCTAAACTCGATTTTAAAGAACAGAATTGCCTAGATACTCAATAAATTAAAAGAGGTTTTTTTGCGTCGTTGGATATATTGCGAAGGGTATCTTTAATGCTTAATTATAAGAGGGCCATAGTTACAAAATCTGAACAACGAGCACCTTCTTCACTTATTTTACGTGCTTTATACAAAATAATTTAATAAGAACACTCGCCGGCAAAAATTCGATCCAACGGAAATGCTATTTTTAACTCATTCACCCTTAAACTTCTTGTAGAGCACATTTTATTAAATGCTGATAATTGTGTAATATTTATACGTATGTAATATTCTAGGCCAGAATCTGCTTAGATCAGAACCGATAGCGTTTCTGTATGTTTTTAGAGTGCTGAATTCGAATTTCAACTTTGTTACTTCCGATGGATATTGCTTCATAACGAATATGGCATCGCAAAAAACTTAAATTTTTTGACCTTTTTTCCAAAAAGTCATAAAGCTATGCACTTTTCGAAGGAGACTTTATTTTTTCTGAATAAAGTACCTACATTAAGTTTCCTACAAAAAGCACCCTTCTTATTTATTTTTAGTGGAACCATTTGGCCGCTAGAGCGCGATGAAAACAGGCCAAAATCTATCTCATGTAGTGTACTTTGAATCTCTGAGAGTGTTAAAAATATTAAGCGTGTTTTTTTCAGTTATTAGAATGACTAGCTATATCCGATAAAAATTGTGCCTTTTGTAACGAAGTGTTGGCATTCCGTTGGTACCCTCCCGTTCAGTTTGCATCGCATCTCCGAGCGTGTCGCTTTAAAATATTGAGCGACTGTGTTTTTCTTTTCAGTTATTAGAATGAGAGGCTATGTCCGAGAGAAATTAGTGACCAATTTTAATGTGACGGCGAATGTTTTAAGACTGATTACAAAACAAAATATAATGAAGCATACCTACTGTAAAGCCATCTTGCACCGTTTACAGTCACTTTCAGGCTTGGTAGCTGTTGATGGACAATAGTAGTGACAAGACCGTCACTTGCATTAAAAACTTACATATTCGTAGCCCCTACCTAGGTCCTATGAGACGACTTTCCATCAATGTTTTTGTTATCAAATTTTATTAATTGTTATCAAACGTTTTCATTTTATAATTGGGAAGTTGTAAAAATTTCATAGAAACAGTTTTCTCCCTATTTACCTTTAATTTATTTCCATTTGATCACATAAGCTAAAACTAGTTCTTATTATTTCTTCTTGCAATATTGCATTCTAGCAGATGCAAATTTCAAATCATCTGCAAACATAAAACCGAAATTTAAAAATGTACTCAAATCATTTATATAAGTAATAGAAAGTACGGGTCCTAGAACTGAACCTTGTGGTACCCAATTATATCTGTAATGTTTGTGACTGGTGGCCATTATTATTATATCTATATTATTTCTACTAGTAGGTATCTATGATGTAATTAACTTCTGAACCAAAATGAGGGATGACCCTGCACACTACAACACTAGTTTAGTTAATAGAATTTCATGGTTTATCAAGTCAAACGCCTTACTAAGGTCTAGAAATACTCTTAATTTTTCTCACTGTTTAAGCCCCCATATAGCTCATTTAAATAATTGACCATGGCATCTCACATAGATAATCCTTGTCGCAATCAAAATTGACATGAAGATTAAGGTAATATTTGATTTTAGTAAAAATGATGGCCTTTTGACAATAATTTTTCGAGAATTTTTGTAAACGAAGAGTAAAAAATTATTAGTCTATAGTTTTCCATTTATAGCTTATTGCCTTTTTTACGAGCAGAATAATTTATAGCATGGTATTGTTTTCAAATTTATATTCTATATATGTAGTATTCCCTTAATATGTATGATGTAGTCATGTCGTCGTAGCCAGCAGCAATAAAAGATACCGCAATTTCCAATAAATTGCTATACCCATCGCTTCTTGTCTAAAATAAATGATGTATCACGATATATTTCTCCAGGTTTCATAAAACTCGTGATTTATGCCGGACAGCGTTCCTCTAGAATAAAGATTATGTAGATATAGACGAAATCGTAATTAATCATTCCGAGCAATAGGACAAGTCGTGGTGTATATGATGTAAAATCAACAGACTATGAAGTGCCGAGCTATATGCTCGAGCATAAAATATTGGGGGATTAACATGAGTCAATTTGAGTACATTGCCTTTAGCATGTAACCTTCACGTAACTTTAATGCCAGCACAAAATGATTGTCTAAAGTAGGTTTTTGTTGATACATCCGAAATCAATATGAAAACGAAAACTAACATATATTAACGAAACGATAATATTTTTAAATCGATGGAACCAGTGCAAAGTACTCTTTTCTAATATTTATCTAAACCGTTTACTGTAATGACGCAATGAACAAGTGTTATTCTATATATTTCATTATCACTTATAATTTATAATTGCACGATTTATAAGAGATTTGTAAAGATATGAATGTTTACCTTTATTTTTATTTAGTTCTTTTTGTTTACTTCTCCGTGGATCATTACAATGCAATTCATTTGACAGAGTTATTTCTCGGGAAACCAGCGGACCAGGCCACAATCCATGAAAACATAAAATATACAATTACTGTTCTGTTGACATATATAATAGACAAGTGTACTCACCGGGGTTCCTCTTCCCCCGAACCAGCACTCAGTATACCCTTCAGTAAAACGACCAATACTATTCTCAGTCATATTATTAATATCTATTACTTATCTACTTAACTGGGTATTACTCTATCAAATTTCCCAATGCTTCAGCGACTAGCTAGTGCCATCTTAAAAATAAGTAGAGGCTTCTCCGGATACTCAATTGCCGCTAAACAAAAGGTATCCCCACGACAAGGCACGGCGCCCAAGACTAACGTCTAAGGGTTTTGTTTCTAATATCACGCCCAACTCTATTCCCTATTTTTAAAATAAGGTCAGGGCAGTTGAATAGTAATCACTTTTGCCGACACACACACACTCACTGACTGACTCTGTCGTTTCTCGCCTTGCAGCTGGTCCCAGAATTGATTAGTAAGCAATGTGAGCATTATACATACAAGAAAATATGAGAAGTAGCTGATTAATTACGTTTTTATTGATAGAAGTATTAAACATTTTATTATTATTATTGTGTATTTTATAAGAAATAATACTTTATATAAGATACGCGTTACAGATTTGTATTTTACCGGATAAATTTGGATTGTTTAGTGATAATCTTTCGCCTAGCAACTAGACGAGAAAAATTGTCACCTATTAAAGCTGACCGAAGGTGGAGTGTTTAGCTTGACGCTTTTTCGAGTCAAGTTGCTAAAGGAAACACAAATTTACCCGGTATCAACACAAACATCGAGTGTAATTCAGCAGAACAATTTAATGAATAAAAAATTTAGAAACATATGAATGCAAACTTTATTTATAGGCCAGGATACGAAGACATGAATTCGGAAATAAATAGTGCTAAACAGATTGTTGTTTTAAGTTGTAGGGTTGACCCTTAGGAGCAACATACCAAAAGTCCCCAGCTGCGGACCTCGTGCGTTAGGGGGAGGGGGTGGAATGGGTCAGTGTGTTGGTTTTCCGTTATTATCTCGAAAACTAAGCGTCCTAACGAAGAGGTCATTCTTTACCAAATTAGAGCAAATTAAATTGTCTACTAAAAAGATCCTATTAATTTTTTCGCTAGGAGCAATAGTAATGGTGAACATGAATTCGAAAGTATGTACCAGACCATATCAAGTAATTGGTCGAGTACATCATCAAGATCATCACCGTCGTCGTTGCCGTTGATGCTGACGATTAGAGGGCCATTGGTACACAAAGCTCGGCAAGTGTTGCACACAAGCCAGCGCAATGTATGCCTGCTTTCCGGCACTCGCAATTGCCCCCGCAACTAGTTGAACACGCGCAAAATATGTTATTAGGACGGATTCTGGCGCAACTTCACCCCCGCTTGTGAAAGGGGTGAGGAAGATATCCGACCTCCTCATCCATCTCCAAGTAGTTCGCTCCTGCTGCTGATCTCCATATGGCCATTTCCGAATCTGCAAACAATAATTAGTCCTTTGTAGCTTAAAAAAAAATGTGTGCTACCATGTCTTGTGTTGCTGAGGGATCACATATAAGGCTTTGTAGATGTCTGTAACCTCCTCCTTGACCTTCAATAATACTTTCACCATACCTCCCTTGCTCCTGTTGAATATAGCGGTGGTTGTATCACAACCGCTGAACGAATGGAGCAACATAATGGTCTTCGGAAATTGTAGCTTTTGGAGCCACATTATACCAACGTAACTTCACCTTTCCCTTGCTGGCTTGCATAAGCATCTCCTTCTCAGTGGGGGGGGGGGGGGGCAATCACCTGTTGCTACTACTGTCATTATTAATCCTTGTGCTCCCATTCTTTTAAAGCAAGTTCAGTTAAGCATAGTTAAGCATAGTAACTCCTTTCGGTTCATTTTCGTCATATAATCTGGCCGTTGCAAATACTTCACGTTTATTAAGACTGATGCGCTGGAATTTCTCCTTTCGGGTTGTGCTTGAAAGATTTTACGTTTAGCATTACGTGCTGCTCGTGATGAATTAAACTGTACGTCGCGTCGGCGAAAGGGTTAAATGCAATAATGAATTCTCTATAATATTTACTTTGTACCATTTTAGCGGTGGTATTCCAAATTGTTTCAACAACCGAATCTTTGTAGTTTTTCCGTCACATTGTCGGATATTAAAAGCCCAATCTTGCAATATTATATTCCATAGATCGATCGAACTATTTTCATTTATGCTCTAGTGCATTTGTCACTGTAAACGTTGCAACTTTTGTCGCTGTCAAAGGATTGTCGCACAATTTCACTGTGGCATATGCGATTCTTTATATATTAATTAAATTTCCAAATATCCATCTTAAAGTTGTGCTTTGTTGATATTTCCTGCGGATATTCACAATTTATATTTCAATTGGTAGAACCGAAACGAGAAAGATGTTGATCAATTATCCACTTTCAGCTCGCTGCATCGACTGGCTATCATTAACTGCAATTTTCCCGTTCTGTATTCTCCCTTCAAGGAAATAAACCCTCCAATAGGTGCTACACAGCAATCCGTCTAAAAGCCTTTAAGATAAATGCGTCTGAAATATATCTGACTTCCCCCTAATTGCTGTACATTGACGTCTACAAACAAAGAAAAACCGCAGACTATTTATAAATCCTGTTAAGTGCCGAAGCTGAACGTACTAGTGCAAGTGCAAGACGAGACCTCAGTAAATATACATCCATTT
Organism: Tetropium fuscum; assembly: GCA_964058915.1. NCBI lineage: Eukaryota > Metazoa > Arthropoda > Insecta > Coleoptera > Cerambycidae > Tetropium > Tetropium fuscum. Next base: position 162,880 of record CAXKVY010000018.1, on the reverse strand, counting down.
TCGACATACACCTATTGGTGTACCTACCGAATAGTAAAGTATTTTTGTACGATTTTATTTTCAACGAAATTACATTACATCCCTCTCCAAAAATATCATTCAGCAGTCACTAGATATACTGCTACTTATAAAGCACTTCCGAGGTTTTTTTGGCTTTTCAAATTTCAAATACATCTATTGCTGACATCAAGATCATCTTTACACAACAGCAAAACCTATGTGGCATGCAGTTAAGTCAGAGCTTATGACCATGTACTCTGCTGTGCAATAAAACTGATTACAAGTCTTAACGGAGATTTTGTATTACTTTAGTTGCTTATTTTGTGTCTGAGTATACCCAGCAACCACATGCAAAAATAGCATACTATACATATTTGTTTGGAAGAATTTCTACCTACTTTATTGTCAGAATTCTTGTTACTGTTGAGCATTGAGAAAAGAAACAAAATAAAAAATTTAGGTAATGCATTTATTTAGCTGATATTTTCTGAATCGACAGCTTATAGAGGTAGGAATACAGAATCCAAAAGTTCCCATCCCTAACTGGTGAGCTTCATCCCTTTTTCACCCTTATAATGACACCGTACTGGTTTTTCAATAATATTTTGGAAATGTGATATGAAAATATTGAAAATCAAATTTTCTATAAAACATGTCTTATAGATCGTTTGCAGATTATTAAGGGTATTTACGTTAATCGACGGCAAACTTAAAGCAATATACATAAGAGGAGATAGAAATGAGAACGTAATTCATGACTTTATAAAAATCAAAAACTATTAATTCACATCACATCGTCAGTAATCATACAAAGAATGAATTCAATATTTTTCAAGATGGCGCCAAGGGCACAAGAATTATTGTTCGATAAATTGAGGCTTTGGCAAATTGAGGGGAATTACCTTATATGACCATATTATGCAATAGAAAAAGGATTAATCATAGGACAAATTTTGTCATCATTTGTACGCATGACTGGTTCAAATAGCACATGAAAAATTAGTATGCATTTGATAATTTCATTTAAATCATTTTATTGAAAATTCAATTTGAATTTAAATTATTATATGTCATCCTTCAACATTCTCAAAAGTAATCAATTTCGCTATTTAATAAATTCAGAAACATGAATCCACGCACAAGTTCATCCACGCATCAGTATCATAATTTGAGAAAAGATTAAAGCCGATAGGTCAGCCATCGACTGAAAAAGCTAATGCCAAAAAAGCACCAGACATTCCAAGATAGTAAACAAGAAACATTGAGTGTTTAGGGCCAACAAGTAAGCAAAAAATTCTACTTAAGTAATACCTTAGAGACGACAAATTCTGATAAACAAAAGTATTCCTTCTCAACGAACCTAATTTGTCTTATCTCCATTGTTTCTACTGCTCCACCTCAGCGCGAATATAAGAAATTGAAGTGGAAAATCTCAACAAACAACCAGCACTGAAAGACGGATAGGATTTTCGCCGGTTTATAGATTAGAGAAGAAAAGTTTCAGTTCGTAAGATCAATTCAAAGAGTTCAAATTGGAAGGGTTCAATTTGTTGTTTACATTTTTAATACTGACAGTTAAGTGTTCCAAATAAAATGTAAATATAGGAATAATATACAGTTTATTATACAGACCGATTCAATGAAAACGAGTCGCCCAACTCGTGTTTTGTTTTCAGATAAATCCCGTAACAACCTCTCTCCTCCAGGGGAAAAATATCAAAAAAATCAATAATGAATTAAGGTCAAGTGACATATAATTTGAAAGGGAAGGGCCCCCCTTTTCATCCATATAAATCTGTTTGACACTTGGATGAGTAAAATATAAATCTAGAGTACTGAATTATGGTTTTATTGCTAAATTCAAAAGAAGATAAAATTATATAATAATTATTATAATAATAAATGGCTTGTAATAGCATTAAATAAAAACTAAACTGAAAAATATAAAAATTACTACAGAATCTGTTGGAAATCAAGCCACATCAAGTGCAACAAACACTATTCTGATCTTATGATCTTAAATCCTCGAACGATTCAAGTTGTGTTTCATTAACTTTTGGTTATAGGCATCCCCATAAAGAGATATCAAGAGAGGGCAGATCGGGAAACCTAATTTACCATTATCGCACTACGCATCCCGGAAAGTATTTAATTAAAAATTAAAAAGAGCTGTATAAAGGGGAGGTCTATCTAGGAAAAAAAATTCTTTCTCCAGTGAATACGGAACTTGATCTATATTTCAATATTAGATTGTCTATAAAATGAAGACACGAATTACCATTTAAATGCCTTTCAATAAAAGAGAGTCCAATAATGTGATCATCTATATTCCTGCCCAAGCATTTAGATTTTGAGGACGTTGAGTACTGGCAAAAATTTCGACTGCTTTCGGAATAAGTGATTTTCGTTTATTTTCGACACAGTCTATACCAGGGGCTTTGTTATTTCCTAATGTCTTAATAAGTTTTTGTAACGTGGGGTTGGTCATGACCTGCAGATATTATTCCCTTATTAAATTTTGATTGGGATCTAACCTAGTATTTCATTGGCCTCATTTTCTATGCTATCTTATTCTAGATTATTATATAATAAGTATTTTGGCCGTTTCGGTTATGAATAATTTGGAATTTGTCCGCAAGGTGGTTGGATTTCTGTGCGACTGTCAAGTAAGTGTGGCCGTTTTGCTCACGCAGTGCAGCCATGGTCTGTCTGGTGTTTCTTAAAGATTTTGACACCTTCCATAGTGAATTGTCTTGTTAAGTAAATTTTTCTGATTTAGTCCGACATTTTTGGTTACTGGCGTTTTTTGTGGCGTCTCTAATTTGTTGCTGGAGTTGTGTCATTTTAACCTTAGTCTGGGCATCGCGCGTTTGCTGCCATCGTTGTCTTAGTCTGTTTTTCTGTCGTATTTGGTCTAGGATCGCATCGTCCAGTCTGTCTCTGTTTTGGTTTATTATTATGGTCTTGGCAACTACTCGTTCTGCACGCTGCAGCACCTTGGTGAATTTTTCCACCTCATTTTCCAATTGTTGAGTAGTTTCTATTACGTCATTTATTTCTCGATTTTGATTAATATGAGTTCTGTAATTTATACGGTTTGCGTTTGCGTTTTAGGACCCAAACGCACCATATTGAGATTGATATTGAGGACCTACTCCCACACTTGCATCATCAAGGATCCCACGAATGTACATTTGACAGCAGACTATAAGAGATAATTCAACTTTTTGCGAAATACTTTCCTGAGATCAATATTATTTAGTCGTTTCAAAGACAATGACTTATAATGTTCTTCTAGATGACTTGTTACAAAAAACATTTGCTATGGATAACGATCATAAATATTTAGGCGGTCACAATTTTTGACAGAAATTACGTCAGCTTTCTTTTTTGTGAACCAATGCCTATACCTAAATCCACTCAGAAAGAAATTATATACAAAAATGTTAAAAATAAAACAAAAACAAATTTTAGGTGTTTGTTTTTTTTAAATTTTTTTACTGAGGAAAAAAGTTTCTTACTTTATAATTTGCCGTTTCGATAGGCAATTTTGTTCTATACAAAAAATAGTATGTTATATATTAAAAAAGCATAGTTTTTGAGTTACAGTTAAAATAATTTTAAAAAATTACTTCGTTCTCAAAAATCCAAGGCTTAATTTAATAGCACTTTATGGATTTATCATTTTTAAGGTACAATTGAACATTCAGGTGTAACCTAAAATCGTTGAAATTAATTTTAGTGTACGTGTAATACTTATTTATTCTTATTGAATAAGTAAGTATGCCTATTTAAAAGTAAGGTGATTTATTTTGCCATTGCCTCAGGTACACGTACATTTCCTAGTGAATAAAACAGTTCCTTAAAACTATTACGCTACAGTGCTCTTTATGTCTTCATCCTGGATTGCTTATTTCACAGATAATTTAAACAAATCCCTACAAGCAGCGGTTCACAGGTCGCTAAAATTCTATTGTAAATTGCAACACCGGATATTGTTGATTAGCTAGCAGTTCGGCAATTGGAAACACGTAAAGCAAATTATTTTTTAAGGTCACCTTGACTATTTTTAACAAATAATGTTACGTTTGATTGGCAGCTATTTTGTCCCCTTAACAATTCGATGATCAAGCCCAAGCACAGTGCCGTTCAATTGAAAGTAAACGACTCTTATGAGAAATTTTGGAAATTTTCCCATTGTGAAGCAGGCTTTTGTAAACAGATCACATTAAAAATTATTTTAGGTTGAGGTAGCTGTCAGTTATAGGGTGACAGCATTTTATATACAGTATTTATTAAGGAAAATCTATATGGTAAGGACGTCTCTTGTAAAAAAATCCATTAAATTAACAAACTAACTGAGAACTTAAGAAAATTACTATGAATTAATATTTGGTCCAAGCACCATTCGCGTTTATAACTTTTTGAAGCCTATTTCTCATAGACAATATTAGTGTCCTGGTGTAATCCTCGCCAATATTTTCCCAGGCATTGTCAATCGCCAACCACAGTTCTTCTACGTTCGCTGGTCGGAAATTTCTGCTATACATGTCTTTTTCCATTTGTGCCCATACATTTTCTATCGGATTTAAATCTGGCGACTTAGAGGGCCAAGGCAGAGTGTTAAAATGGTTTGTATTCAGCCATTCAGTAACAACTCGTGATTTGTGAATAGAGGAATTATCCTGAAATATAAATTTAATTGAAATATGGAAAAAGGAAAGAGGAAATAAAAATATTTTCCTGCTAGAAAGTGAAGTTCTCGGGATATAAAATGGAAACGGAAAGTAACGCTCGCATTTCGGAATATGTTATTTCCGAAATGCGAGCGTAGCTTTGACCAGTAAGACGCTCTCTGATTCTCCAAGTAACACCTGCTCCTTGGCAACATATCCATGCCCACACGTTGATTGAGAAGCGACCACTACGAGCTGTAGGATTTATATAGCGCTCTTCATATCGGCAATTTCTTGGGCGGTATACACGCACAGAGCCATCATAGCAGGATTGAAAAATGTTTTCGTCTGAAAAAATTGTGTTGTCCCAAAAGTCCTGTGGCACACCGACAAATTGGTTGGAAAAGTTTAACCTCTGCTCCTTATGCCGTGGCAACAGAGCAACTTTATTTGCAGCCGAAAAATTCTTCAGCTCAGATACTCTGATACGTCGTCTTGCGGTTTCCGCCGAAGCAGGAAAATTACTTTACTTTATGAATCGCGTTTTCTGACGACGAAACATGTCGTTATAATCGGTATTAGTTATAGGCGGCTTTATTCTCATCCGCCGCTGTCTAATACGATATCAAAGTCGTGCGACAACGTACTGCGGACACCTCATATCAAATGAGGACCAAAGTCCCCGCTTGGCGGGAAACTCGGTGATAATCTTTCTTCGTAAAGTTGATATTTTGTCGAAGCACCATTTTTATCTCTATAACTAACACTTTGCAATCCATGTGGCATTGATAAAATTAATGTTTTTGTGTAATCCTCAGTGATGTTATCCCATGCGTTTTCAATTGCTTCCCAAAGTTCTTGGGGAAGTGACGGTAGAGGAGAAATTTCTCTCCGTACCTAGGGAGTTAGGCATCTTATTGTATTTACAGACCTTGCTATGAGTCGTCCACTTTCAAAGGTCCAATACTGTACATCTAGTATACATTTCCACCGTTAGAGCACGCCAGGTTTTCCTACCTGCATGTAGTATTCGCTTCTTTTAATCGCCTCTGTTAATAAAAAGAAGTTCCAATGCAAAACTAAACATATCCTAATTACATAGCAGCCATCTAACCCTGGCGAAGTCTAGCTTAATAGCTACTCAACTGAAACAAGACTGAAGACGAAAAATATATAATAATTTTTTATAATAACTTTTATAATGATGTTCACTCAACAAATAAAAAACAATCAGACGCATCACTAACTTATACAAGATAAGGATCTACATCCCACAACTCACCTAGAGAATACATACCCACATACCTATCATGAAAGCAACGACTATTGATGAAAGAGTTGAAGTTTATACTGACTTCTAAATTTACTTGCTCCCAAATTAAGCAATTCGTTTGGAATAGAATCTAAAAGTTTCACAGAATTAAAGGTTCGGACTTCGCTCTTCGGACAGTTGTTTCTGGTAGACCAACAATACGAGCTGCATATCTGACTCCTTCCATCTTGTACCAAAGCCACAACTCTAGCTACTTGAATTGGACTAATTTGCACTGGCATTTTCTTTTAGAACGTTAACTGAATTATTTTTTTTCACTAGGAATTTCAACTGAATCTTTTGACGTTTCAGTGTTAACCGTTTCCATAGCATCCTTGTTAAATATCAAACTTAATAACACCGTTTCATCTAAAATGTCGCATCTTCGTTGCTGAAGGGGCTAGAGAGGTGGTAAACACCGTGACCTAGAATTCAATACAAATAAAATTTCACTCCACAGCGACAATCAAATTTCGTGTCAGAATCATAATCGGTTTTTAAAGGCTGTACATATTAAAAAATATTTTTTTTATGGAAAGCCAATTACAAAATAGTCATCCGCAAAAACAAAAATTATCAAAATCAGGCTGGTTTAAAAGTTATTGAACATCAAATTTGGGACAAAATCTGGGTGCGCCCCTTTTTATGTCCGTCAGTGTATTATAAGAATTTATTGAAGATGAAATCGTAACTCTTATGAATAAGGGTTACCGTACCTTAACTAAATATCAGGAATTGCTGAATATACGGTTTCATCAAGTTATTCGCTATACGCGACGGTTGAGGAAATGCCGATTTTACACGCGCTATAACGTTAAAATGTTTAATATTACATATCCATTAAAATATTACATTTCAAATAACTGCTGTGTGATAACTCGAAGTTGGCTCCTGGAAATTATATAGTTTAATTAAATTACAGTGTATGAGAGATAGTACGCGAGCTTTGTGTTGTTTATAATATGGTTCCAGAGTCGCGAGAGTCCCCAGCCGGTTAAATTAATTTATGCCTGGATAAACGCTAACTGTTGTTTATTACTGATTATTTACATTAATATATATATATATATATATATATATATATATATATATATATATATATATATATATATATATATATATATATATATATATATATATATATATATATAGATATATATATATATATATATATATATATATATATATATATATATATATATATATATATATATATATATATATATATATATATATATATATATATATACTAGAGCATAATGGAAGCTCTCCATATTGTTTTTGAGAGATAAACATGGTAGCTCAACCACTGTGTGTATAGAACGGGAACTCTGAACTACTACACACAGTCCGCCACACGAGAGTTGAACAACGGAAATAATGCGGGATAAAAATTCCGATATCACCACGTTTTCTATTAATAAATTAATTATAAAGGTTCCTATGTTATTTGTATACTATAACTAGCTGTCACCCGCGACTTCGTCCACTAGAATTTAACGCGCGTTCTGAGCCTGAGCGATAGGCAGCCTTTGTGATATTAAGGGGGGGGGGAAGCAGTGGGAGGCACTTATAAATAATTATTTATTGATGTTTAGTTAGTACTTAATGTAAACCTCCATAGATATATTTGTATCGGATTTTGTTCACAATTTCGTGGATTTTATTTTTTTGGCGGGAAACCCTAATTCTCTTTTGCTAAAATAAAAGTTATTCCTTATAACATTAGCTATCTGCCAGTGAAAGTTCCGTCAAAATCGGTCTAGACGTGGAGATTCGCCGGAACAAACAAACAGACAGACAAAAATTTTGGAAATTGGTTTTCTTGTCATAAGTAATCGTATATACTTTCATATGCATGTATGTATGTAAAGGGTGTCTCAAAATAAACGCAAGATTTGAATTTGCCGCCATTTGTGCAGTAAAGTGTTGGCAACCCTAAACAAAAAACAATTCGATAGCTGACAGTTTAGGGTCAGCAAAAATGGAGCGTTACACGATAGAACAATGTGCCTTCATTATTGCACAATATTTCAAAAATCATGAAAGCTTGGCGGCCGCAGTTCGAAAATTTCATACAAAATATGGTCGGAATAGTGATTTAACTTCAACTCTGAAGAGATTAATTAAAAATTTAGGGAGACTGGATCCGTTGGAGACAACAAACACACTGGTCGTCCAAGAACAATCCGTTCAAATGTTAATATCGAAGCAGTGCGTGAGAGTGTCGGTGACAATCAAGGAACCTCAATTCGGCCTCGTTGACAAGAATTGCAAATTTCAAGAAGCTCTCTACAGCGTATACTCATTAAAGATCTGTTTCTCCATGCTTACAAAATTCAATTAACGCAGCAACTGAAGCCTAATGACCATGCACAGTGAAGAGAGTTTGTTGAATGGATTATTGAACATCAACAAATGGATTCTGATTTTTCGAGCAACATCATCCTAAGCGATGAAGCACATTTTCACCTTGATGGCTTTGTTAATCGCCAAAATTGCCGCTTTTGGGGTTCTGAGAACCCACATGCGATTGTCGAAAAACCAATGCATCCACAACGTGTCACTGTTTAGTGTGGATTTTGGGCTGGAGGCATAATTGGACCATATTTGTTTGAAAATGAGGCTGGTCAAGCAGTGACTGTTACTGGTGCTCGATATCGCGACATGATAACACAGTTCTTTCTGCCGAAATTGGATGATATTGATGTGGCCAATATGTGGTTCCAACAAGACGGTGCCACATGCCATACAGACCGTGAAGCAATTCAATTACTGCATGAGACATTTCCAGGCCGTGTACTCTCTCGTTTCGGTGATCAGAATTGGCCCCCTAGATCGTGTGATTTAACACCATTGGATTTCTTTTTATGGGGTTATTTGAAATCACAGGTCTATGTCAACAGGCCCACAACCACCCGTGCATTATAGCAGGAGATTCAACGCTGCATCAACGAAATTCAGCCACATTTATGCAGAATGGTCATAGGAAATTTCGACAAACGAGTGCGTATGTGCATACAACGCCATGGAGGTCATCTGTTATTCCATAAATAACCCTATCCTATGTACTTTATCATTCAATAAAAAAATAACAATCAAAAGACTAAAAACTGTGTTTTCTATTCAATTCAAATCTTGCGTTAATTTTGAGACACCCTTTATATAGGTTGGAGTGTAGTGATTCACCTCCACTACAGCACTCAGGCCTCATTAGGCTGTACTTTCCTCCTTTTTACATAAAGTTATTTTCTTCGAAATCTTACCGGCCCAGTCTCGTAGCTAGACGCTCCCTATGGGTCCGTATGGGGCAAGGGAAATGTTTGTAATACTTGCGCTGTATAATATAGTGTGTTCTGGTATCCTGGTGGCACTGTGTGTATGTATGTTCATTTTTTTTCTATGGCAGAAGTCGGAAAAGTAATTATTTTCGGTGACAATGTACTGTAGCAAATTGAAATGGAACACAATTTTTGACATTGGTACTTTGGTTGGACTAGTTAGGAGGTAAACATAATAAAAGCCAGGGCGCAAACACGTAACAATATATAAATGCAAAATTGGTTGCCTTCTGCATGAGGCTGAAATTATCCTTTACGGATGGGAAAAAATAATTTCTTACCTTTTGGAATGATAGACAAGCTACACATACAAGAATACAAAACTTTTTTTACTGGTGGGAGGGTACACGGAGCAAGGAGGATACACGGAGCAAGGAGGATACACGGAGCAAGGAGGATACACGGAGCATCAGGCGTCATTGGAAGGAGTGGATTCTGGTTTCCCAGTATAAAAGTTAGAGAACCTTAACCAAAAAATCGGATGCACCACTTTTTTTGGAACTGAATGTACTTTCTACATTTTTTTTAAATTTCAAGACTCACCACATATTCTATTACTATAACGTTCAATATAGGATATAGTAGATATAGATATTCTGTAGGTGTGATACTACAAACGTCATTATCCTCTTTCTATATCATCTCTGTGTAAGAGGGTATATAAAAACGTAAAACATATCAGTCAAAATGTCAGTGTTTGAACGCTGAAGGAGAGATAAAAGTAATGATGAAAAGAAATAAATCTGAATCGCAGATACCCCTTTAGGTCGAACTACGGCCGTAGCCGGAATTGAATACGACTTTATTGGGGTCCCGGAATGTATTTTTTATGTAAAACCCTCCGACGATATTTACTATAAGCCCTAAAGCTCGGTACAAAATATAATATCTGATAACTGCCGCGGGCCGAGTTTTTTGCCGCATGCCGCTTTAATTATGAATGTAATGCTTCTCGAAACCCCCATAACGTTCTCTAGATTCGAACAGTTAGCGAGTATAATTCCGAAGAACAGCATTGAGAGCCTGTAAAGTTTCCGGGCGGGGTAAGGCGCGCTAATGTTCTCGCGCCCGTTCAAACTTTGCCCATCAAATAGATTTTTACGGCGGCGCGGCGTCTTGCAACATAAACCCGGCTAGATGGTTGCTTGCTGTTTAACAGGAACTCAAAGAAGTTCGAGTCGATAATTATCCACGCATTTTCTGCTTAATATTGAAGACTTTATTGCTGGCGCCTAAAACCAGGATATATCAGCGGTTCCAAAAATGTTAAAAACTGCCCGATAAATTATTATTTTTCTCTTTTCAAATGATCTATAGCCTATTTAGTCTATAGATAGAGTCTGTAGTTTAGAACTATAGTATATTTAGAATGGAAAGAGAGTAATAAAACACTACAATCAGAATTGCGCATGTGCTTGTGATAATATGTTTTTTTAAATTCACAGATATTAAGTGTTACTGGTTTTGTATATGGTGGTTTAGTGCTATTCGAATCGAAAAATTCAGATGCCCATCCAATAACCCCTCTAATAAGGACAAAGTGCTTACTTTAAATATCATGGTGACGTCACGCTCTGGGGGCTTAACCCAGATGGAGGCTAATATACTCTCTAAGCTAATTCAACAGGCTTGTGTAGGTCGGTCGAAGCGGCGATGCCAGAATGTGTTCCAGTGCGACGCTTCTCTGCCTATATACTATATGTTGTACTGTATTTAGAATGTAAACAAATTAGAATGTAAACAAAATAAAGTAGCTTTCTCATTAGTCAATTATCAAATCAAATTGGCAGCAAAAAGTCATTAAGAAGCAAGCAACTAACAACTCTCGTGTCAATTGTAATTTGGCAACCCTGTTAACGATGTTTTGTTTTGGGTTTTAGTATAGGACGCCGCCACGCGCTAATAAGAACAACAATACCTCTAGAGAGGTTATTGATATTGCTCGCGCGCTTGCCTAGTTCCTAATCGATTCTTGATCTTTTTTAACGGTTTATTTGTTGCGGTATTATATCATAATGCCCCAAAAGTGTTTTGTTCCCGGTTGTACAGGAAATTACGATACCAGTAGAAAAGTTCGGGTGTTTAGTTTTCCCAGAGACGAAGAGTATCGCAGAAAATGGCTCTCTGCAATTCCACGTGAAAGTTTTGTGCCGAGTGACAATTCCCGAGTGTGTGAGTACCACTTTGAAAAGATTTTATTTACAAAATTTCCCAACAGGATACAAAAACAGGTGAGATCGATTCAGTTATTTTAGTTTCACCCCGGTTAAAAGAAACTAGCGTACCAAGTAAATTTCCGAACTGTCCCAAATACTTAAAATATCGTATCGAAAAAGCAAAGACGAAAAACTTCCAGAATTACATGAAATACGTTTTCAGACATACATACAGACATGTCAAAGCTTAACCATGTTGTGAACTTTATGTCCAATGTACTTAAAAACTTAAAAATGGAGGACGAAAATGTTTCACAAGGAATAGAATTTATCAACTTAAATTGCGAACATTATCAAAAGAACGTTATAGATGTTCCACTACCACTATGGTTTTTTGTTCAATTTTATATACAATTAGTCCTCATGCATATAGATATTTACGAAATCGACCTATAATTTTGCCCCATCCCGAAACCATCAAAGGAGTCTGTAATGGTTTTCTAACTGATCCTCATATTGCTGAGAAGAAAACTTTTTTAACATATGCACAAAAAATCTTTAAATATTTAAAAGACCAAGACAAATATGTTAGTTTACTAATGGATGAAATTCACATTGATCCATATTTAGATTATCAAGGTGGTAATGTTATAGGAGTTGCAATAAATAATAACGATTCGTTAGCGACATCAGCAGACATTAGCAGACATACCTACGTACCTAAATAACTACATAAAGCCCGTAATAACATAAGTATCTCGTAGGCCTCCGAACGGTGACGTCAGTAGGCAGCACTTTGTCCTTGTATTAGAGGTGTTGTTGGCCTATCACGAAGATCAAAAAATAGCGATATGTCGATGATAAATTTCAGGGTGAAAATCAAAAGTTGCTGTATTACCAGAAATAGTATGAGTAACTATAAGTATTAACGATCATTTTACGACCCAACACATTAACAAAAGTGCAGTGGAAGCCGAAATAATACGAATTTTTGAAGTTGTCGACTTTTGGCGATTTTCGGACCTTAAATTGCCTACAACTCAAAAACAGTGCATTTATCTAAAACATTACAAGAGACAAAATATGTTTATTATTACCCAATTAATGAAGTCTTATATTTCAGAGAGAACTTTTAGAATTAAGCAGGAATGCGCTTACTCTGTACTTAACACGTTGACGGACATCCGCGGCATATACCGTCAGAAGGCAGAGGGCTATTATTGCAGAGTTATGCACAAACATTTGTGTGTCACTTCAAAAAGACGCATTGATATCTTAGTTAACTTTTAAGATATAAATGTCAAATTTGTACATAAGAACTTCTTGGATACGGTAATTTTTTATCGTGTAAAAAAAATAGCGACGTCATATGACGTCATGTCCCATCAAAACCAAATTGTTTTTTTCAGATCACTGACGTCAAATTCCGCCTTGCATATTTTCTGAAATAAAATAGCGATTTTATACGGATATAGTTTATTATTACCGACCATAATCTGCAAAGACATAATTCTAATAATAATAGCATAAGATGCGGAAAAAAGACTAATTATTAGGCATGCCATGTGTCAAATCTCGTCCCAATACATAATGGAGGACTACCAATACACTTCTTGCATTGCCATGGTGTTTCTTTTATTTTTTTCTCGATAGAACATTGTCTACATATTTTATAATATATGCCTTTTCTCTTCGAACTGTTTAGCATAGGAATAGTTTACAAAATGTGGGTCTTTGCCGCCTCGCCTAGTTGCTTTTTCTCTGGTTTTTACTGGCACCTCTGCTACGAATTCCCTGCTATATTTTTTCCCGCTACTGCTAGTAATTTTCCTATTACTTCTTCTCGAAAATATGAAAATGTCTGTTGTTTGTCTAAATTATATTTATAAATATGGAAATAATTCCACATGGCAATATCCAACAAGTGAAATATTACTTTCTTGTACCATCTAATGCCCAAATTTAAGACAATTACTAAAATGGGTGTCCGTCAACGTGTTAAAGAAATCAAGGCAGGAGTACCACAAGGGAGTGTATTAGGGCCAGTCCTTTATCTACTATACACCAGTGATATTCCTGAATTAGAGTATGACACGAGAGCCACATTTGCTGATGACACTGACATAATGGCTGTAGGCAAAGATCACCAAGAAGCGGCAATAAATCTGCAAATATCAGTTGTTAACAAAATCAACACCTTGACTAAGCAATGGAGAATCAAACTAAATGAGAGTAAGTCTGTCAATGTTAATTTCACAAACAAAAGAGACCGACACATCCCTGTTAGCATAAACAATATCCAAGTAAAATTCTGATATAGCAAAATATTTGGGTATAACACTGGACGCTAAGCTACGCTGGACATGAGCTCATGTCAAAAAAAAAAGGGAAAGAATTAGACACCAGATTCAAAAAAATGTATTGGCTGGTTGGAATTCCACACTATCAATATACGAGTATAACAATTTTTTTTGTACAAACTAATTCTCAAGCCCGTATGGACATATGGCATCCAGCTGTGGGGTTGTGCCAGTAAGAGCAATCTAAATATAATCCAGCGATTTCAAAACAAAGTATTAACGAGCATTATTAATGCCGCCTGGTATTGCAGAAATAGTGACCTCCATCATAGGGACATGGGAATAGACACCATTAACCAGACCATCAGCGAATTCGCCAAAAGGCACGAACGGCGACTTCATCGTCACGTCTATGTCGAGGCCATCCAGCTCCTCGACAAGACAAACCAGATCAGAAGGCTCAAGAGGATCAAACCCTTCGAGCTAGTATAATTTTGTGTTAGTGCAAAAGCAGAGAACAGTGCCTGTGTACACATTAATATTAGTGTAATGTGTAATTAAGTATTAGAAAAAGATAAGGACCAGTAGCACTTTTGTAGCAGTAGTAAATTAGGTTACAAAAATATTACTCATTGACCAAGGTCAGATCAGATTGTAATTACAGTAAATGCCATTGGTGTTTGAGAAATAAAAAAATATTACCCAATTAACTTAAATGTGTTTTCACGTGTGTTTAAATGGGTTTTTTATATTTTTTACTTTGCAATTTCATTGTTTTTACTTTGCAATTTCATTGGAAACAAAAAAAATTTATAAAATATTTTTTTGTTTCCTGAAACGTAACTAATCGATTCCATTTGGTTTGAATCCGGCAACTTTTTGGGAAGTTCTGCGATTATGTATGATTATGTGGACTAACGCCCACGAGCAAGTATTCATAATATCCTTCGCTTTAGATCTACTTATCGCAATAGCTAAGGACTAAGTGACTAACTGCCACCGTGGCAATTTTGTTCAACAAAACAATTGACTTGTGCATCACGACGGAAGTTTGTCGGCACACAAACTTCCATTATGCCCCATGTAATACAACTAGGATTTAAACGAAGCAACTATCTGACAGTGTGCAACTTTCAATAACGTAAATTTTTAATTAAAACTAGGATCCCGCCTGTCCATGCGCGGGGCGTCCACGGGCTCGCCGCCTACAATTCAGCCGCCTACAATACGAATTTACATTTATTGGCTCATTTGGGGATTCGCGTAAGCTCGATTAAATATTTAACTTTTTTTTTGTTGCCCCGCGAAATGGGAAAACAAGCGAGCAAATATGTACGCATATTATATGTGTTTTAATGTTTGCATCTGGTTTTGCATATGGAAGTAAATCCACATTAAAATATGTCCGTTGTAAATATCAGAAAGGAAAGCCGCAATACCGGTATTTTTTTATTATATTTACATTGTATGTTTATTTTTTGTTTGATTATGACAAATCCTGGTGGCTCGTATTTATTTTGTCGGAGATACCCTAGTTCGAAGATTAACCTCGTGCTCCGACGGAAAGAAAGATAAATAGAGAGATTAAAATGAATTGCAAATGATACTGTTACCTAGCTTGATAAATTAAATAACTAATGGAAATACGACTGTATAAGTAATAATATGTACTCAACATTGTAGAATGAAACAGACACAACGAGGCAGATTAGTTAGCCAGGTTGCCACCGTTGATATTAGAAAATTCACACTATTTTTTGTGCAACGGTATGCATGGCTGTAATTTTTTGTAACTGATAAAACTGTAGGTAGAATTTAGGCATAAATTATACCACGGTTTCTAATATACTTATGGTGGCGTCAGATCTCAGCGTTTCTATAGAAATGATATACACTGACGGACATAAAAAGTGGCGCACCTAGATTTTGTCCCAAATTTGATGTTCAATAACTTTTAAACCAGCATATCGATTTTGATAATTTTTTTTTGTTTGAAAGGGCGATTCTTGCGGATGGCTATTTTGTAATTGGCTTCCCATAAAACATGTATTTTTTAATATGTACAGCCTTTAAAAACCGATTATGATTTTGACACGAAATTTGATTGTCGCTGTGGAGTGAAATTTTATTTGTATTGAATTCTTAGGTTGGTCACGGTGTATACCATTCTTTTTTCAATATTCTCTTTATTGATTCACCTCTCTAGCCCCTTCATCAACGAAGATGCGACATTTTAGATGAAACGGTGTTATTAAGTTTGATATTTAACAAGGAGGCTATGGTAACGGTTAACACTGAAACGTCAAAAGATTCAGTTGAAATTTTTGTGAAAAAAAAATTCAGTTAACGTTCTAAAAGAAAATGCCAGTGCAAATTAGTCCAATTCAAGTATCTAGAGTTGTGGCTTTGGTAGAAGATGGAAGGAGTCAAAGATATGCAGCTCGTATTGTTGGTCTACCAGAAACAACTGTCCGAAGAGCGACTCAGCGCTACCGCGAAACGGGCCAATACAGCAGACGTCCAGGTTCTGGTAGTTCCAGTATTATGCAAAATATTGACGAGCGATTTATTGGTCTGCAAATATCGAGGAATCCCTATCAAACAGCTGTGATCACAAACCGAAATTTAAGAAACGCACGAAGAACAGTTGTGTCAGATCGAACAATTTGTCGGAGATTCAAGAGTCTCGGTTTTATCGCAAGAAGACCTGCTATTGGAATGCGATTACTTCGACGACATCGAGTAGCTCGTTTGGATTTTGCTCGAATTCATCTTGTTTCGAATGAGTTGCAATGGTCTCAAGTTTTATTCACTGACAAATCAAGATTCATGTTGAGATCAGTAGACGGGCGCCGGAGGGTTTGGAGAAGGCGTGGGGAAAGATACGAGGATGGTATGTTCAGTGAAAGGGAGAGTTTTGGCGGTGGTTCACTAATGGTATGGGGTGGAATTACCAGCGATGCCCGTACAGAATTATTTGTGTTCCCACCACGGCAATCTCTAAATGCAGTTAGATACATAGAGATCTTGAATGAAGATGTTGTCCCATTTGCACCTTACATTGGCGAAGATTTCCTCTTAATGCAAGATAATGCACGACCGCAAACAGCAGTGATGATAACACAATTTTTAAACGATGTCGGAATTAATCGTATGCCTGGCCCGCTAAAAGCCCTGATATGAATCCCATTGAGCATTTGTGAATTGGAACAACGTGTTAGTAGACGCAACCCAGAGAATCTGAATGAATTGAGGATTGCTCTTACAGAAGAATGGGGCAATATCCCTCAAATCACTATCACAAATTTGATTGAAAGCATGCCTAGGCTTATTGAAGCTGTTATAGCAGCCAGAGGAGGAAATACTCGTTATTAGTTTGTTATTCAGTTATTTTTTAAGTTTATTGTTTTAATCATTAATAATTACAGTCGTTTTACTAAAATGTCGAATAATTATTTGTTTGTTATTTATTTTTGATGTTGTTTGTACTTTTAAGTAACAATTATTTCAGCGTCCGTAATCGAACACGCTAAACATTTCTTAAACGATGAACTTTTTAGATATTTTCAGCTCCACGGCCTCCTTATTGAATATCAAACTTAATAACACCGTTTCATCTAAAATGTCGCATCCTCGTTGCTGAAGGGGCTAGAGAGGTGATTCAAAAAAGAGAATATTGAAAAAAGAATGGTAAACACCGTGACCAACCTAAGAATTCAATACAAATAAAATTTCACTCCACACCGACAATCAAATTTCGTGTCAAAATCATAATCGGTTTTTAAAGGCTGTACATATTAAAAAATACATTTTTTATGGAAAGCCAATTACAAAATAGTCATCCGCAAGAATCGCCCTTTCAAACAAAAAAAAATTATCAAAATCGATAGGCAGGTTTAAAAGTTATTGAACATCAAATTGGGATTTGGGACAAAATCTAGGTGCGCCACTTTTTATGTCCGTCAGTGTAATAATAATCATTAACAAATCGTGAAAATGTCACTAAGGGAAACGGATGCTAAATTGAATTTTACGGTCGCTACAGAGGACGCGAAATGCCTACTTCGCGTCCGGTTGCACATTAGCTATTTATTAAACCAGTTGAGAAAAATACTATTTTGTGTAACGAGCAGATTTCTGCGGAACGAGCGGTTGCGAGTTCTAATTTTGACCAATTTTATATGTTATGAGAAGATAACTAGAATTTTATGCGTTTAAAAACAACCAGTAGGTTGTAACGGTATGACAGCTTGTCACTTTCATAGCTTGTCAGTTTCATAATTGTCTAAATAACCTATGATGAAATGAACTTTACAAAACCAGTAGCGTAAAAATTTACTTTTCGTAACTGGTTGTGCAAAGTAACGTTTCAAAGTAATATTTACAGCAAAACGTGTAAAAACAGTTTTCTTATATAAATTGTTAATTATAAAATTAAGCATAAGTTGTAATGCCGAATCTCAAACGAATCATAAACAAGATAATGATAGAAATCAAAGCATTATGAAGATATTTGTAAACTGAAACTGGTAAACCCAAATAAATACCGAATAATAATATAAACATTCACATTAAATAGATTACACTTCGATAATTATGAGTAATATAATTATTTAGTTAATACTCGTAGATCTACATTTCCCCATTTTATATATAAATTATCGTGGTCCGCCTTAGAACACTGTAATCATTTAATTGAGCTTATTACCCCCGCACGCCCTTTGAGCGAAGGAATTATACCGACAGTAAATAACCGCAGCTCCTTCTGTTTCAGGTTGCTGTTTCGTCACGTTCTTCACCAGGAGGGCCGCTTTAAAGGCTCAAGGCGCTCTGCATAATGTGAAGACTTTGGATGGGGTAAGTTGATTTTGCCTTGGATTTTTATTGTCGCCGATGTAACAACAAAACTAGTTCGACAGTCCTCCTTGAGTTTTTGGGCGGGAGATTTGAGCGACTTTTTGATTTTGACGACGACATTATGGAACCACATCATTACATTGTCTTTTCTCGGGTCGGTTTAGGGGAGTTTTTCATTTAATAACATCTTTTTTTTTTAAATTTTAACAGCGCGGATTCATTTATCATTTCAAGTTTCATGTTAAAATATTCGAAACCATTTCATATCCACACTGTACCTATATATAACAATATCTCGAGCTGTAATTTCCATAATCGTAATCCGAATCCGACTAGGTATATTTTACATCAAAGAAAATACGTGAATTTTGCCCTTAAACAATTTAGCAGGTACAAAAATCAGGCCTTAAAATTAAAGGGAAAATATTTGACGGTTGGATACAGAAGTGACCTTAAATATGTTATGCATATGTCCAACCAAATTTGTCTTACGAAGCTTCGTAAGAATATTTTATAATACTGGCACAAATAAAGTAGGTAATCCATTAAAATATTAAAATCCATTTACATTTTTCTTAAATCTTGAAATGCCTCTTACGCAGTAATCTAACTGTTGATGTATGACCACCTTCTTTTGACCAATGATGGTAGAATATGGATAATCACTATCGATCTTTCCCAGGGCATGTCCGCATCTATACGCAGACAACAACGCATATAATCCAGCCCTTCCGGTTACTAACTTAGACCTAAGGAATTTGTATCCAACGATTCTTAGCCACAGCTTTTGTAAATAACTAACAACTAACAATAGAAAAACTAACACCCGAAAATTTCCTACAACATCCTAACCATAGGTCGCAGACATGTACAAAGCAATACATACAAACGGAAAGTCTAGAACAAAGTCACAACATAAAACACAACAACCGGCAAAAGTATCCCGGAAAGGATAGAGGCCAAAGCATTGCCATCGGTACAGTGAGTTGTGTCACCGACAAATTGGACGTTACGATGGATGCTGGATGGCATGCAGAATCTGTCTGTCCGCCGTCTCCTGCGTGACAGTATAACGACGCCAAACAAGCGTTGTCAACCGGATGAGACACAACACTGTATGCATATCCGTGATGTTGTAGTAGTAAATCGAGGCCAACGCTATTTCTCAGGCCTTAGTCAAAATTAATATTACAAAATATAGTAATATATATTATGTCATTGTATTAGTAGAAAACATTATGATAAATTAGTAGGCATATCAATAAATGCAGAAATATATGGTAGACAGAAGAACAACTTAAGAGTCTGAAAAGTGAAGTAAAATTGCCAATTATCACTGATTTCCTGATTTTAACACAACATCTTTACAAGATGGCTATAAGGCTCGTTAATTAACCGATCTCTAATAAATTTCTTCTTCTTCTTTGGTTCTATGAACCAATAAGCGGTGGCTCTATGGCGTCGTAGATTCTGATTATAGATTTTGTTTACTTACCATTTTTAGTTATGACTTAAGAGGAACTGGTTATTCACTTTCAGTATTTGACTAATAGTTCACTTCCTAAAATGTTATGTTCAAATGTTATGTGACCACGCCACCACAAAGTTTTTTATGACATCACGTTTCGTGATGCCGCATGTTTCAAGTGTCTGTTAGCCGCGTGAATATGCACAATAAGGCTCGAGAATTTTTATTATTA
Source organism: Tetropium fuscum (assembly GCA_964058915.1). Classification (NCBI taxonomy): domain Eukaryota; kingdom Metazoa; phylum Arthropoda; class Insecta; order Coleoptera; family Cerambycidae; genus Tetropium; species Tetropium fuscum. The sequence goes on along the minus strand of CAXKVY010000018.1, from coordinate 142,538 downwards.
AGGATAATTAGCGCATTCCACAACCCTCTATATCCTTTTTGCCTAGTAGCGCAAATGAAATATGAGCATCGGGGGTAGTTTTTATCCGATTGGGTGGGTGGACAGGGTTATAGTCGGCTGAAAGTATTTGTTTCGTCATTAGCATCCTTCATACATCATCAGCAAGCTCATACCTCTTAGTGGGGAGACGGAAAAATTGTAATTTCAACCTATGGTCTCGTCCCTGATTTCAGCTTTCATCCTTCACCTCGTTCCGACGAAATATATAAAACTTCACACCAAAACCCTTGCTGTCGGGAGTATCGGGCAGGAATACCGGAACTATAGAGGTGGTATTTTGACCGTTTGAGGGGGAGGCGCTTGTTAAAAACTTTTTCCACTGTTTTTTTCAAAACCCCGACTTCTTGATTCCACTTATACATTTATAATATATAATCTGAATGAATGTATATCAAAAACTGGCGGCAAAGCGCGCTGAACTGGCATTAACATAAGAAAACGAAGACGGCCATTAATTTCGGAGATAACAAGATAGTATTGTTTACTTTCTGACCAACCCAATTCTTTTGATACATGTCATAGCTGTGAATAGGGCGAAGTCTGCAATGCTGTTAATGTATCGAAATGAATACGAAGTAGCATTGTATACTTGCCTAACGATTTATGGCCGATTTTGCTTTCTTAGTTTGTCCATAGTATAGAAATAAAACATTTATATTTGGCCATATTTATAGTATTACTTTGAGCGCTTTCGTATTATTTCAGTCTATTTTATCGTTATTTTTACGCGTTACGGATAAAACGGAAGAAAAGCACGCCGAGGGTCTACATAGTCTATAAATAAATTGGATTCCAATACTAGCAGCACAGCTGCTTACTTATTATTTATGAAAAAAAAGTAATACGATCTTCCAGGGTGCTTCCAGGACAACAACAGTCTGCCACCCGCATGTACAAAGCAATCTGTAATGTGGTACAAAGACTGAAATAATCACAGAACAGACTGAAATTTTCACTGAAATCCTTACCAGCTTCAGTCCCTAAAAATGTTCGAACATTGAAATCTTTCATTTAATAATGATAAACATTAAAACTTAACTCTTACGAGTTGTGCCACCTCTGTATGTTATTACTTCTGTGCAATGTTGTGGCATGATCTGAACCAAATTATTTATTATCTCGTTGGGAATTTGGTTCCACTCTTCTACAAGGGCTTCTCTAAAATCCCGCAATGTATCAGGTTGATGGTTTAGACTAGATATTCGTCTGTAGAACATCCCAAATTTGCTCTATGGGGTTTATATCTGGTGATAATGCAGGCCATCCCTTGTGGTTTATACCGTTTTGGTCAAATAACTCGTTTACAATTCGCGCTCTGTGTTGCCTGGTTTTACCGTCCATGTAGATACCTAAATGAAATTATATCCCACATTTTGTGATCTAGGAAAATTGTGGTTCCTAGACCATAAAATGTGCTCTGTTTCTCTTAAAGCAAATATTAAGATTAAATAAATTATTCCATTCTTGATTTCGTCAAGAAATTGACATTTTTTTGCCGCCACTACAAACTGTGCTTTATTTTAAGAAGACACTGGGACGTTCTGGGACACTGGGACGAAACGTGTTAATTTAAATGTACTAATAAAGAAAAAATATGTTTAAAATATATTTTTTTTGTTTAGACAAATGTTATAAAAAATTATATCCTAAAGTAAAAAATAAGCCAATTTTGACTTTTATTATAAAATTTGAGAAAATTTTTCGAAAGCCATTTTCCATAAGAAATGTGTCCTTTAATCACAAGAAAAATATATATTTACAACTATTTTAAACGATATATATATTTATTCAATAATTTTTTTTATATATTTAGTTTTAGTTTTTTACATAAATACCTACCCCTGAGGAATATATATTTTTCGTTATGTTTATGTTTATATGTTTATTTGTTGTTTCTTCTTAGTTATCCATTTATAAAATGTTTGTTTTTCTTTTATTTTCTCACTTGCTGTTGTCATTGTCTTAAATGTAACTACGTTTTGACACACAAACAGAACAATTCACACTGCATTAACACCCAGATTTATAAACCCGCCTAAGTACCCATCAATCAATTACATATATACCCCATAACCATGCGTCCCAACCCCTATTTACTAAATACTAACTGCATTGATTTTGAAAAAATTAAAAGAGATACATAAAAAGACAGCAACTAAAATAAAATACAACATAAAAATACAAAAATAAAACATGAAAAGAACAACACATATTAAAAATAAAGAGCTTTAAAAAAATAACAATAGCTAATAAAAAGAGGCATCAGACTGAGAATAATAAAATGTAACAAAAAGACCCACACTACTAACCTAGATTTAAGAAAATTGTACCAACGCTTTTATAGCCCTGCTTTTGTAAAATTAACAACTAACAAAATAGAACTAATACACCCGCAAAAATTTCTCCAACATCCTAAAACATAAGTCGTAGAAAAAAATCCATAAAAATGGACAGTCTAGAACAAGTTACAAATTATCAACATAACTATAAATCCGGCTAAAGTATTTCGGAAGGAATAGAAGTCAAAGTATAGGCAAAACACACGAATACTACCAAATTAATATTTTTGCTAGTATTTCGTTTTAAATAATTTTGTTACAAAGAGTTAGTGTATATACTTGCGCGGTGCGGCCCTTCTGATAATATTCGAGCCCTTTTGAAATGTAGGTAATGTCTGGTTACGGTACCCGACTGTTTGCAGCGTTATAAATCTTGGACGAAATAAAGGTGACCTGGGGCTAATTTCGATGAGTATAGCTGATTCTGCCGGAGGCGCTGGTGATAATTAAAACTTGAAAATTGCTATTTTTATGAACATAATCACACCACCAGATAATCCAATCTGGAACACATGTAAAACATGCATGGTCTTCTCCCATAGTTTATTTAATAAACTTAACGATGTCGTTTAAGAAAAGTAGGCAATATTTCTGTGAAAATATAAATGTCTAATATAAATTTTATTTCTTATTTTTTATTTAAAAAAATACGATTATGAAAATACTAATTCTAAACACAATGATATTTACTTATAATGTCGTCATTTACAGATAATTGTAGCTACAGAATATCGAGGTGAAACGATCTTTGGAATAATTATGTCTAAAGTAACTACAACAGATTTTACATATGCAATAACTGAATTATTTTGTATTTGGATCTAAAAACATCAGTAGAAGAATTATATGAAACGGACATCCAGGCATATTACCGTATATATTTTTATACATTTGGTTCTCCACTATGGATTTCCGTTAAAAAAAAGCACCTAAATTCGTGAATTAGCTGATTGATGAATAATATTATCACTTCTATTAATAGATATCATAATACCTATATTTTAATATATATATATATATATATATATATATATATATATATATATATATATATATATATATATATATATATATATATATATATATATAAATGTATATATTTTTATACATTTGGTTCTCCACTATGGATTTCCGTTAAAAACAAGCACCTAAATTCGTGAATTAGCTGATTGATGAATAATATTATCACTTCTATTAATAGATATCATAATACCTCAGATTGCCATGCAGATAAAGGACGAGGATCATGACCTGGATTTTCGACTTTTAGGCGTAGCCACATATTTTAAAAACAGCATTTAATCCGCACCACGCATACCCATAAATCTGACGATATCTTCTCCTAAAAAGTATGCTTTTCGTAGTTAATTCGGCTGCTATTAAATCATGGGGTAACAACAACCCTTAAACGGTAAGCATGTAATTTAGTCGCGGCAGCGCCCGGCGTCCGACCCCGCCACGATATATTGCTTTTCTGGGACCCCACTGAAATTTGGACGGGCCATGCGTGTTTGCACACTAGTGCCCAATAAATGCCACCGGCAGGTGGTGCGAAGCCCGGAATGTATGTATATACAATTGGGTTGTCAAATGGGTGTGCATTGAATCGGATCGGAGAAGGACGCCGGAACAATGGGCTGCGTGTGAGGGCCTCCCACTGTTCCAGGCCGGATATAATTGATAAGATATCTCACACACACACGTCAGATTGGGTATTATTCGCAATTAGCAGATGAGATGAACTGAATAGATATTTGAACACTATTACATCGTTTCTGTGATTGGGCGATTTTTCTTCCGAGACCCCTTCCCTTACAATTTACAGCCCTCTAAAGTTGGGCTAAGTTGGGTATTGTTTTTATTTATTTTCTCCACAATTGAAAATTTTGAAGAATGAATTTGCGGACGAGTTTCACTAATAAAACGACAAGGTTTACAAGGTTACATTTTGTACCTAAAACATGTACCAAAACCTAAAACCCAGATTGAGCGTACACAGGAGCGAGCCCCGAGCCGAAAGATAACTCAACTTGCAACCCAAACCACTGAAAAAAACAAGCACCAGCGAAGGGCAAAGATACAAAAGCAACAAAAGGAGAGTCAGACGTATCAACAGGAAGAAGACGAATAAAATGATTCTTGAAAGAATAATCAAAGTAGAAAACAGCAACAAAAAAGCTGCAAATAACAAAAAGAAAAATGCTTGCTAACACGGTCAGAATAGTAGCCTAGTAACCATAAAATCTATGTAGCCTTAATCTCCGAGACCCACCTGCCCAGAACAAATTATTTCAAAATATGAGGTTACAAGGTTCATCACACTGCTCGACAACACCTTCCCGGAAAGGGCGGAACAGGCAGCACATATGCCAAATACGAAACTACAGAAATCTAAGCCACAACAGTGATGATCCAAATGAAATCCTACAATATCAAATCAGTACTAAATGAGTATTAAATAATCTATACTAAAAACAGCTCAAAAATTAAATTAAAGCCATCAATAATGTAATAACAACGTACCTATATAATAAATAAATCAGACAGTATACATCAGACAGAGTACAGGTATGCTAAAGCAAACCACTTAAGTATAACGAAGACAGAGTATAGAACAGCCAGTAAAGTAATCTGATTGGTTAACAATCTAATTACAATACCAAGGAGATGCCAGTAACTAAAGAGATGCTTTTGTTTAATGATAGAGAATTTCCTGAACTACACAAAACAGTACAAAGAAAGTAGTGCATATGGCATGGAAGAGATAACCACGCAGCGTCATTTACTAAAATAAAATTTAGCAAGTTAAAGTTTTTTAGCAGGTTAAAGTTTCCAAATAATTCAAACTAATTGCTTACAATTCACGCTAAATAGGCATACTCTTGTTTACATATGGTTTTGTAATTGTATGACTCGTAAATTAGGTGTTATTGTGTGTTAAACCTCTGTTGTAAGAAGTTATGTAGCTTCGTATTAGGTAAGGCTGTAATTTGTGTGATCGTAACAAGAAGACCAACGAATCAAAATGTGAGATTAACAAATATCGAATATCAAGTAAATTGGATAATTGCAACTAATAATAGGTATTAGAAGATGATACGGCAGGTTTCCAGCTTGCAGCTTTCCGACCTAGCTTCGACATACCGCTGCTATGGCATTTTAAAAGGCAATGACAATCTTATATAAATACTTCGCTTTTATTTACCTCGTCATAAACATTTCTTATTAAATAAGGAATATTGTTTCTAACAGGATTTCATATCCCATGTGAATAATTTAAGTTACTATAAGTTATCGCAGGGTTTAGTTTAAGACATTATGAAATTGATCAATGCATCACTAATATTGCATGTTTATAATAAATCTGGCACATATAATGTAAACCAATCCCTTTATTTTAAAAATTCAGAGTCACTGAAGATTCATATTTGCTATAGAGATAAACATCATATAATTATTGTTAAACTTAAATTAAGTATAATTTTACAAAATGTTATTTATTTAAATTCCAAATTTTACATTGAAAATAATGCAAAATGCTAAAATATATACACTAATATTTCTATATTAGATACTTATAAAAAGAAATCATTCCGTAAAACAAAATAGTGATATACAAATACAGATATAATTGTGATATACAGTTTTCAAAATTATTTGCAATAACTGGCGCCCACTTAAAGAAGGACTTCCAAGAATATAAGTTATAAGGAGTATCTCCAAATTAAATAAACTATCTCTCTACCTCTCTAACCTCTCGTTACCGCGAAGCCATGCATTAGTTATCAGTCACACAAAAAAATGCAAGGAACAAGAAATGTCTGATATTTATTCTACTTTATATTTGTATATAACGTATTTCGCCCTAGGATGCACAATGCAACCTTTGAGATTTTTTACAATTTTTTTTCTATAAATACGTTAAGAAAATAACATATCCAAATCGAGTTCAAGGTATGTGGATGGCATTTTTGCCGTGTTTGACACTAAGATTGCGGATGTAGAAAACTTCATTTCCAAATTAAATAGTCGTTTCACTTCTGTAAAGTTTACATATGAACTAGGAAATAATGGAAAACTTTCATTTTTAGATGTATTAGTAATTAATAATAGTGATAATAGGTTAGAATTTGATATATATAGAAAAGATACCAGTACGATCAGATATATCCCTAATGACTCTCACCACTGCTATCAACATAAAATGGCAAGTTTCAATTTTCTTGTCCATCGTTTACTAAGTTTCCCTCTCAGTAATGAGAGATTTGAAAAAGAAAAAGTATTAATTAAAGATATAGCTGTGAGTAATGGTTATCCTAGAGATATAGTTGAAAAACTAATTAGGAAGCGTAAATTTAAGGACACACTTCGTAATTCTACGACCTTTCAAAAGGATATAGAGGCTCCAAAATATGTATCCATCCCGTACGAACCCCGGTTTACTCGTGGTTTGAGTAAGGTTTTCAAAAACGTGGGTATAACAGCGATTCATTCGTCGAGCAACAAATTACAACAACTTTTAGACAATCCAAAGGATAAAATTGTTCCAAATGAAAGGTCGGGATTTACGAAATTAGTTGTAATGATTGTGATCGAAAATATATTGGACAAACGAGACGGTCAATTAACACCAGATTTAAAGAACATATGGCTCATCTAAAATATGGAAGAACAGATAAGTCTAGTGTTGCACAACATGCTTTTGACAACAATCATAGAATAGATATTATTAATTTAAGATTAGTTAGAAATGTGACCAATAATAGACAGTTGGATGCATTTGAGAGCATAGAAATTGTAAAATGTAATAGGAGTATGAATAGCGACAAGGGACCTATCCCGTATAGCCCGCTTTACGCGTTGCTTGGCAACCGATGATTGAAGCGTGATTAGTCACGCGTAAATTTCACGGTGATATCATACCGTAGCCCGCTTTACGCGTTGCTTAGCAACCGATCATTGAAGCGTGATTAGTCACGCGTAAATTTCACGGTGATATCATTAGTGACGTCACCGGAAAAATAGTATAAATATGGTAGATTTTGTAGTTTAAGATTAGTTTTGATCGTCTCCGGATGATGCCAACTTGGTTGGCGAAACGCCCGTCGAGCGAAGTGAAAGTGTTTTGGTGTTTGTGGAAACTACTCCGAGTGTTACAGTTACATCAAAGGTTCCAGCCCTATCCATTCAAGGTCGCATAATTATTTTTTTATCAAATCCTAAACCCTATAAAATGAACCTAAAATAAAATTAAGTCCAAGTAAAACTACATAACCTCTAGACTACTAGCATAGTCTTACTACTAGATACACAGCAGTGCAAGTTCAGATATATATTTGTATAACCAAACTTGGAAATTTCTTGGGTCGACTTCAAAGGGCAGCTCAAAGCATTCTCAATGGTAACAAACTCGTGTTTCATTAAAATCATACATGATCTAGCTATGACAAGTGTTGCACCTCGCACAAAACGTTATTATGTTGAACGTCGGCTGTGCGCACAGAATCGTATTCTCTTCCTCATTATATTGCGTCTTGTATTGTTGAAATCATGTACTATATATGTGCGCCTGAGCGCTCTTGAGTAGAGAGAGACATGTTTCACTTATATCATGCTTGCCAATTTATCATTGCCGCGATACTCCCAAAACTGTTATTATTCCCCGGTAAACTTTGACAGTTTATTAGGGCATATCATTTGCACCCTATGAAGTGCGCGCCTCTTCATAAGGGGTTATGCATATGACAGCTGAACCAATCATTCGGAGAAACGCTCTGCAAATGGAAACTTGAGAACACTCGCAATTCATTTGTCTTTCATGCCCAAATTTTTATGGGTGGGTATGAAGTTTGTTTGAAAGGCAGCCTTATTTTTATTTACATATCTGGGTTCAGTTGTTTTCATTAGCTAAATTAAATGCAATTATAGTAATTACGTGTCATTTTCTTTATCTGGTGATACATTTTTTACGGTAGCTCAGGAGAATAATCCGAATATGACGTTAGTTTTGCAACGCTTTTAAAATTCTTTCGTTTTATTATCACTGACCATGCTACATGCCCAATGTATTTCTACCACATTGCGACTCCACCTCATAAAAACTATTTTGTAACGTTCTAGAACTGCGATTTTCAGACCATTTAAAAGGCTCCATGGATATTTTCATACATCAAATCTGTTAAGTGGGACGAGATTAGGGCAATTCATAATTTAAATTGCGCTGCATCTTGGAGATTTATCGGTAATCTCATTTAAAACTTTTAAAAGTTAAAAGTTAAAGAAGTTAAATGCAATTTGCTCTTTACAAACATAATAATAGTGATTTAATGAGTTACCAGAAGAAATGGCCATTGTTTTAGGTTTTAATGTAATTTTCGTTCGAGTTTTGAAGAATTCCTTAATATTCTTAAAGAAATGGGACAGTGCTCATGTATGTCAGCTAGAGCAAATATTTACTTTGCAACCCATGCTATTAGTTTGTATCGGCACCGTTGTTATATTGCCATTAATGTGCCATATTAAAATCAGTAAATTCCGTAAATAACGAATTTTGAGAGCACTCTGATCAGCTCTGACACGTTTAATTAACGGTTTATTTCAATCGATAATTAAGCAGTAAACAAGAAACCAAAATACTCAAGAAAACTGACATCTGGGAAGTTATTTGATATTTTATTGTTTTCTTAATATTTATATATTTATATACTTTACCTTATCTAGCTCAGTTATTTTAAATCTTTTATATGTATTCTTACTGAAATTTGCGAACTGTTCTTGACTTGATGCTATGTGTATTAGTAGGGGTGTTAGAAGTTTTGATTTGTGCTTTGGACAGACCCCGCTGAAATAGCGCTTGAATGAAATATATTAATGTGTATAGTAAGCTGTTAAAGAAGTTACAATGAGCGAGATACTCGTCATGGTTTTTTATTGGAAAATAATTTTGAAAACGCTACTTTTTTCACATTTCTCTTAATAATAAAAAAAGTTATGATTTTAGAGAAAAAAATTTCGTACAAAAGTTGCTCAATGGATGATCTTACGTATGGATTACGCATTTAAAAAAATCACAAAATTTTTTTCTCTGCGATAGTGCCAAAATTTAAAAATGCGAAAAAATAAAAATATAATAAAATATAGGGAAAAATTTTCTAAATCGTTGAAATTTAGAGTATCAGTAAGCTATTAGAATGCTTAACAAAATGCGCATTTTGTTTATTTTAATATTTGTATATTTATATATAATATTTAACATTTGTAATTTTTTTTCCTATATTTTATCGTATTTTTATTTTTCGAAAAATTTTAATGTACTTAGCGACTATTGCAACACTGTAAATTTCGAATTTCCGAACGCTCCCTAGCCGGTCAAAGTATCTTATAGCATGCTAATTTTCAGAATTTTTCATAAACAAATAAAATTTGTTTTAACGAAAAACCCGTAACTGAGGACCGTAATTTTGATTATTTTGAACTTAGAGATTTGGTGCCACAACAAACTACATTCTATTGCGGTGATTTTTACAAGAATTTAAGAAAAAAGTGTTTACAGTATGACAAAAGCAGCCGAGATACGAGACATTAACTTTTTAACGAGTAACACCCGTTCTAATTAACTTAAACGTTCAAAACTTGGCTCGCAAGTAGAAAGCTTAGCTATACACTGATTTTCTTTATAGCGAATCGAGCAATTTTTCACGAGGAAATCGTTGTTTAATGTAGGGCATAAACGTGGTCATTCACCGTTGAGTGTCACTCATTACTGAATACATTAAATCATCTTCTTCCTACTGTACATTTTGATAGACTCACTAATTTTCATTATATTTGGTATAATCTCTTGAATATAGTGTTCTCTATTATATCCGCGTTATATTAAAAATATCGATGGCTGTTTCTTCAATGTTCGTGCAGTTTTTGCCCTCATAGTTCTTGCAAAATGAAGAGCTCAAGAGAATTACAAGAAGAAGATGAAAGTAAGAAGAAGAAGGAAAACCGGCAAACCAGACTACTATAATTTGTTGTATCCTTACGACACCGTATATAATTTTAGTGTCTCTTTTTAAATAAATAATAGTAAATTGCAAAGATTTATGTATATATTTATAACCGGACGACGTTATTACCCGCCAGAGTACATTCAACAGCGATTAAAGTGGGCAATAAAAGTTTGGCTAATCTTATTATAATAAAAAAAATTAAATTAGTAACTTCGGTGGACAACGATGTCACTAATTATCCGTGGACGCCACTAACTGTGTGCAACCAAGTCAGATAGTCCCTAATTATCCTGGGCATCGAACCTACTCTCGGCACTTTCTGTAATTTTGGGTGTCCCGCTAAAAGCCCTGATATGAATCCCATTGAGCATTTATGGGATGAATTGGGACAACGTATTAGTAGACGCAACCCAGAGAATCTGAATGAATTGAGGATATTGTCCCATTCTTCTCTTACAGAAGAATGGGACAATATCCCTCAAATCACTATCACAAATTTGATTAAAAGCATGCCTAGGCGTATGGAAGCTGTTATAGCAGCCAGAGGAGGAAATCGTTATTAGTTAGTTTGTTGTTCAGTTATTTTTTAAGTGTATTGTTTTAATCATTAATAATTACGGTCGTTTTACTAAAATGTCGAATAATTCTTTGTTTGTTATTTCTTTTTGATGTTGTTTGTACTTGTAAGTAACAATTATTTCAGCGTCCGTAATCGAAAACGCTAAACATTTCTTAACGATGAACTTTTTAGACATTTTCAGCTCCACGGCCTCCTTGTTGAATATCAAACTTAATAACACCGTTTCATCTAAAATGTCGCATCTTTGTTGCTGAAGGGGATAGAGAAGTGATTCAAAAAAGAGAATATTGAAAAAAGAATGGTAAACACCGTGACCAACCTAAGAATTCAATACAAATAAAATTTCACTCCACAGCGACAATAAAATTCCATGTCAAATTCATAATCGGTTTTTAAAGGCTGTACATATTAAAAAATACATTTTTTATGGAAAGCCAATTACAAAATAGTCATCCGCAAGAATAGCCTTTTCAAACAAAAAAAAATATCAAAATCGATAGGCTGGTTTAAAAGTTATTGAACATCAAATTTGGGACAAAATTACAAGGTGCAGGTTACAAGGTGGACTGATCTACACTCGACGTGCGAAACCCTGCAAGCGTCACATCTAATAAGTTTGCGTTTTTTTACAGGTTAAAGAAATGTAGGGTTATATAAATATATCTACTTGTAGCACTTACTGAGGTGATGGAAGCGGCTTCGAAAGGTTGCTCAATGATGTGTCCCTCAATCACGTAACACAAGGTCTAGTGAACACAAAAGAAAAATAGAAAATAGCCTCTTAGCAAAGAACAAAAAAACACGCTTACCTATTTCAAGCAGTTGTATCCGACATACCATCGAAGATGTACCCGTTAATAAACCACAAACAACACACAGTGATGTTCTTATTAAATCCCACCCCATCATGGAAATAACAACGTTTCTCTTATAAGCTATATTCTTATATTCTTATAAACTTGAACTATAAGTAGCGTTACCCGTTGCACAGGCTGAAGGGAAAAGGAAAGAAAATGGCCTCGTACCACATGAGCAGAACGATAGCCTTGAAACAGGCCACCTGCCATAGATCTGTAGACAGCCTAAGCGCGCTAATCATAGAAAACAAAAGATCAGAGAACAAAGAATACTATCGTGGAATAGAAGACGGTCTCTGACTTTGCTTTTCCAGGCTTCATCAAAAACAACGAATCCCTATTAGAAACTAACGCAGTAATAATTACCAAAAGATCTATATCCTCCCAGACAAATCGCAAATATTCGGAAATATTTGTGATGTACCTATTTGTGATTTACCTATAGTCGTGATGTGTCTAGAGCCGGCTTTACGTATATATGATACAGCATTCGGTGCAATATAAACTCCGAATACAGAATAATTTCATATAATACATTTTACGTAATGGAAATAAGGTTTAAAAGTCCAAAATATTTTTCCCTCAAAAATTGGAAAAATGGTTCTTTTTTAAACATACATACCATCGATACCACTTGACTTAATTAGAAATATATTGTGCTTAATCGACGTATGTACTTTAATTTATAAAAGAGCATTTTTTTTTGGCAAATGCATATTTTAGGAGTTGTCGCTGAAAACTGAAAAAAGTCCAAAAATTTCGAGGTTTTTGAGACACCCCGTATACAGCACAAGCAGAAAATTGGTGCAAACTTTAAAAAACCCTTTTTACATGCAAATAAAGAGAATCAAACAATTTCCAGCTTTCCGACAATTATTTCGTCTACACCCTATTTTTGTGCCTGGCCTATAATGGTTATAGATATAATGTTTATATTTTGAGATGTGTGTCAACATTTGAAATATCTGTCAACATTTAAGGTATGTATCAACATATGAGAGAGATTACATTTATGTTTTGAATAAATAATATGTTGATTAATAGAAAAAATAATTAAATTTATTTTAATTCAAAAGAAATTTTAGTTCAAAAGAGGGTCAAAAGACGTAGGTTCTGTTTATATATACTATATTGTTATTGAATTTACTTGTTATTGGTTTTATTATGACATCCATAAACCACAAACTTAATAATTCTACATTCAGATTATTAACATTTACTTTCGCACTTAAGCAGTTCTTTCGTGCTGTGAATATTTTATTCCTTACTCTTAGGTCAAGGGTCGCAGCCGGAGCATCTAACAAAGGTAAAATAACGGTATCGGTATGGAACATGGAAGTGTCGCATGTCGGTCTCCAGAATCCACCTGAGAAGAGAACAATGAGGACGCTCGCTGCAGCGTCAGCCAAGTTGAGATAACGGCTTCGAACAACTGCACAGAACGTTACGTCTTATAAACTAGTGTGATTAAACAATGGAAGTAGACTATCAGCGGAAACCACTACTTCATAATAAAATACTGATGATTCTGAACGAAAGCAATAAGCCTGGGAACTGCAGGATTTATTTCGATTTTTGATTGCTATTTGGAATTAATCTCTCGAAGCAAGAACATGCTTGCAATTTTGCAAATAAGAGTCTGAAATTCATGAAGACTGTTTAAGAATATAGTTAAATATAGAGATTCTATGACATAAATGGAGAATTACGTATACGATATCAATCAATAATTTATGTCATATAATTCGTTCAATAACTTATGTCATAGCGGTTTTAATTCGTACGGTTGTGGTAGTTTTCCGTAAGCTTTTCCGAAACTGTTCTTGTGAGTTTAGCTAATATTAATATTTATTGTATCAAACGTATATAAAAATCGAATATACTACATAATTGCTGCTTTACTTTCGTGTATGTAATGGCTATATCCATCACTCTGGCATTTAATTAGGTAGGTCTTTTATTTAGACATTTTATGTTAATGCCTGAAAGTATTTTTTGTGGCACAGTTTAATAATTTTTCTTATTTTATTATTATTATGCCACATCTGTAATAAATAACATACATAGTAAAAATATACCCTTGCGCCAAGAAGGAACAATCAAGGGTTATTATTATTTATTATATTAAAAGTAATGCGTTCAGTGTTTTTTTGTTTGTATTTTTGCTGCGAAAACTGATATTCTGCATTCATTTTATTGTTAGGCAATAGGTATATTTTTTATATATATTAACTGTTCTTTCTTTTCACAACGGTTTTTATTTACTTTTTTTTATTTACTATAGATGTGGAAAAATACTCAAATTAAATGAATTATAAGTACATTTTAGTTGTTGACGATTATTAGGTGCAATGTACAGAGGGTTCTCCATTATATTTAGGCCACCCCTTATCGTTATCATGGACAATAGAAAAAATTTTCGGATGAAAGTTATAGAACTATAAAAGAACCCATTTAATAAGTTAATCGAAATGCAATGGCGTGCGCGGGGTACAGGGTCGAGGAGAACAAGAAAAAATGAAATGTTTTTAAAGGAAATTTTTTTGTGTATTGTTGAATTTTTGAATTACACTAATTTTTCTGAATTCAAAAATATGTCATATTATAGTCCTACATGTAACAGGTTTTCGAGGTATTGAAAATTGTAAATTAATATTTTATTATGAAAACTAAAAATAATCATTTATTTCAAACATTTATTTACAAACATATTATTATAATATTAACAAAACAACAACAAATACAAATAATAAATTATAAAAATTGTTCGATATGGCCACCATTATTTTGAATACAGAGTTCATATCGTCTTCTTAAATTCCCAAAAACACTCAAGATTATATTGTTATTGACAACGTTTAAGCCATTTATTTAGTTCTGAATCGCTTCCTTAATGGCGAGAATACTGTGATTATTATTATTGTTAACTTTATTCCTTAAAAACGTTCATAAAAATGAATCTAGTAGAGTAAGATCGAGACTATTAGGTGGCCACTTAATAGTTCCATTATTTCCGATCCATACTGGCAATGCCTTGTTAAGTGCTCTCGAACTTAAAGTCCACTATGTGGAGGTGTCCCGTCCTGAATCTAAATCATATTATTAATCTCATTATCAGTAAAATTATGCAAAAGAATATTCTCCGCTTCTGCGAAAATTTCCTGTAGATAGGTAGCATGATTTAAAATAAAATTGTAGAATATTGGCCGCAATATTTTATTGCGGAGAATGCCACCACTAAACTCTTAACAGATTTTTTGCCAGATTTTTTAATTTGTTGAACTAATCTTTTTCTGTTGCCTTTTTTTACCCAGAAGCGTCGATTTTTCTATTAAAGACGCCCAGTGGAAAATGAAGACTCATCTGTCCATATATAGTTTATTAAAATAATCAGGATCTACGTTTAATTTTCGTATCATCTGGCGACAAAAATCCCCCCGTTTCCATCTTTGAACTTTCGTTAAATGCTGAACTGGTAATATTTTGTATGCTCTGTAGTTGTTTTCTTTAGCGTTCGCTGAATTTTGGAGTAACTTTTACCCAATTTCGCGGCGGCACTGTTCAGTCTGCTTTCTGTAAACAATAATATTTCAACAATAGTATATTAATAGTTATTATACATAGGTTTAAATCTTCCTTCAAAATGTAATAATGGATATCTTATTGCATTTGTTTGTTCTTCTTCGTTTTCTCTTAAGAAAATGCTATTTTCTACCTGTTTTAATATTATATTGATTATTTACCTTTGGGTAAAGATATTGAAAGGTGCTTATTGATGGCGTTAGAAGATTTGCATAGAACACTCTGTATTCTCTTAGCGTTGCACGTTTATTTTTATTTTTTATGTAACAAGTGAATATTTGAACTTTTTGTGCGACAGTGTATCTCATGTTGATTTGGTTAAAGAAATGTCCTATAATAACAAAATACTTGTCATTTTCATAGACTACTATAATAATTGTAATTTTTGATCGTTTAATAATTAGCCTAAATTCGTTTCAATGTTCAATAACTCGAAAAGATAGTATTCCTGTTGAACTATATTCTTGGTTGCATATTTTTGAAATATATTATAGTCAAAGCTCACCGTATGGGGGTAGCACCTAAGGCCTGTTGAATAAAATCTAAGAGTATTTCGAATTGACGAAAAATGGCAAATTGTTTTGAATTGTTTTTTTTTGCCAGACCGGCCAAACTTTTGGATTATATGAGTAATAATAAAAAAAAATGTAAAGGGTTAACGTCAATATCAATTCTGTTGGGAACGGCTGGGGTTTTTTCGCTCATTTTTTTCTCAAAAATTTGGCACACATCGACGCTTTGTCCCTTTTATTCCTTGAGCCATCCCCTTACTACTCACCAAATTTCTCGTCAATCGGTCAAGGTTCAAAGAATTCGGAGCAGACAACAACTGCGGACTACAAGGCTAAAATGAATTTGATGAAGCTGTGCCCTAAACATTTTTATCTGAAAAACGTAAGAAATCATAAAATCCATGGAACTTGATTTATCCTACTCCTATTTTCCTATTCTTACCTCAAATATTGTATCAATTGAGAGACTGTAGACGGAAGTAAAAAAAATGTGAAGGTGTCATTGGGATAAAAATGATGTCAATGATGAGTTTCCTTACTGGCTGTTGGGTTTACCGGGACAAAGGAATTAAAGGCATTATATCGCTCTTTATTTGTTATTCTCACATTTCGAGCACCCGGGTGCGGATCACATCTCCCGATCTTCTGCACCGCTTGCTCCCTAGCTCCGCTAATGGATAGAAGTCCCACCAGACCCATTCCGTCAACAATGACGGTCAAATTAACAGAGAGTATAGCCCGCAAATCCACGCAAATTTCACGGGAGGCCGAGGAAAATTTTAAGCGGTCATCTTTTTTTCATTCCGTCAGCAGAGCGCCGCTTGGCTACGGAAGGGACACGGGGGGAAGCGACGTTACGTGACCGGCATCGAGAAGTAATGCGCCAATACTGGATTTCCAAATACCTCGGACCGTAGCTGTTGCTATAGCAGAGGACGAGAATACGATATATTAATATATAGGGGCACTTTGGAATTCGTATAATGAATAATAGAATATAAACTAGGTAGTCGATTTTTATTTTAAAAGTGACAAGGACGCCATATAATAACACAGGAGTTATATTAAGCAACCGTTTTATTTTAAAGGACTATAACACTCGGAGTACTTTCCACAAACACCAAAACACTTTCACTTCGCTCGACGCGCGTTTCGCCAACCAAGTTGGTATCATCCGGAAACGATTAAAACTAATCTTAAACTACAAAATCTACCATATTTATACTATTTTCATGTTGACGTCACTAATGATCACCGTCAAATTTACGCGTGACTAATCACGCTTCAATAATCGGTTGCTAAGCAACGCGTAAAGCGGGCTATACGGTATAGGTCCCTTGTCGCTATTCATACTACTTTTACATTTTACAATTTCTATGCTCATAAATGCATCCAACTGTCTATTATTGGTCACATTTCTAACTAATCTTAAATTACTAATATCTATTCTATGATTGTTGTCAAAAGCATGTTGTGCAACACTAGACTTATCTGTTCTTCCATATTTTAGATGAGCCATATGCTCTTTAAATCTGGTGTTAATTGATCGTGTCGTTTGTCCAACATATTTTCGATCACAATCATTACAACTAATTTGGTAAATCCCAGACCTTTCATACCCACGTTTTTGAAGACCTTACTCAAACCACGAGTAAACCGGGGTTCGTAAGGGATGGATACATATTTTGGAGTCTCTATATCCTTTTGAAAGGTCGTAGAATTACGAAGTGTGTCCTTAAATTTACGCTTCCTAATTGGTTTTTCAATTATATCTCTAGGATAACCATTACTCACAGCTATATCTTTAATTAATACTTTTTCTTTTTCAAACCTCTCATTACTGAGAGGGAAACTTAGTAAACAATGGACAAGAAAATTAAAACTTGCCATTTTATGTTGATAGCAGTGGTGAGAGTCATTAGGGATATATCTGATCGTACTGATATATTTTCTATATATATATATATATATATATATATATATATATATATATATATATATATATATATATATATATATATATATATATATATATATATATATATATATATATATATATATATATATATATATATATATATATATATATATATATATATATATATATATATATATATATATATATATATATATATATATATATATATATATATATATATATATATATATATATATATATATATATATATATATATATATATATATATATATATATATATATATATATATATATATATATATATATATATATATATATATATATATCAAATTTCTAACCTATTGTCACTATTTTTAATTACTAATACATCTAAAAATTATTTCCTAGTTCATATGTAAACTTTACAGAAGTGAAACGACTATTTAATTTGGAAATGAAGTTTTCTACATCCGCAATCTTAGTGTCAAACACGGCAAAAATTTTATCCAAATGCCTAAGCCAAATCGTAGGAAAATACTCCAATTCTTCTTTTGCTTCAGTTTCAAATCGACTCATGAAGACATTAGCAATGAAAGGCGATAAACAGTTACCCATTGCGGTTCCTTCATGTTGTTCATAGAACTTGTCATTGAAACGGAAGCAATTTTGTTTCATACAAAGTTTTGTAAGGTATATATATTCTTCTATTACTTCTTTTCTATAGTTGTTTAATTCGAGTAAATCCTCAAGATAGTCCAAGGTCTGTGGAATTGGTACACTAGGAAATAATGAACAAACATCAGAGGAAATCAAAATTTCACCCTCTTGCAATTGAATATTCTTGACCTTATCAATGAAATCATTCGAATTTTTAACTGAAAAACT
Source organism: Tetropium fuscum (assembly GCA_964058915.1). Lineage (NCBI taxonomy): Eukaryota > Metazoa > Arthropoda > Insecta > Coleoptera > Cerambycidae > Tetropium > Tetropium fuscum. Next base: position 123,805 of record CAXKVY010000018.1, on the reverse strand, counting down.
AGGCTGTACAATGGGCAAACTTTCAAATTGCTTAGTCAACCATTTTGATAAGTGGTAAGTCGGAGATCCAATAGACGATACTATTGGACGCACCGACTTCCCTGGCTTATGAATTTTTGGCAGACAATACAATCTAGGTACAGTAGGGTTAGATACACGTAACCTATTCTTAACAGGTGGAGTAATAAGGTTGTTACATGATTTGAGGACATTTTTTATTTCAGTGGTCATTCTTGGTAAAGGGTTTCTAGTAAGTTCTTTATAAGGACCATTACTAATTAGGTTGCTTACCAGTTCATAATAGTCCTCTCTATCTAAAATAACAACCTTATTACCTTTATCTGCTTTTAAATAAAAACAGTCTTTTTCGCGCAATCTTTTGATAGTCTTCCTAGGATTCTTTGAGCATGACTATCCAGCCCTAGTTCCAGCCCTATCCAGTTAAAGGACTATTATACTAAAATGGTGTAATTTATGGAACAAAATCCCGTATGCATGAGTCTTATACTTATATTATACTTAGTCTCTTTCTACTCATATCATATTGTTAAAACATGTTATATCCGGTATCAGTTATTACCTGTCACTGACAGTTCATCATTATTTCCGTACAACACTTTTACATTATCACGTGCCTTAAGGCCACATATCGAAGGATAACTTACTTACAGAAATATCCGTCAGAGGCGCTGCAAATAAAATGGCGGAGAATTTTTAAAATGGCTGCTGAATTTTACCATTTATGGTCTGATTCGTCTCAAAATATTTATTTATTTATTTATTTAAGAAACAAAATAGGTATATTCATAACCTAATTACATGTTTATATATACTACAAATAAATTACTATTACTGATGACACTGATAATATTGCTACAACTAAAACAAAAAAATAATAATAATAATACTGAGAGTAGTTACTTTATGTAGGTTAACCGTTTAAGATAAAAAAAAGCAAAAAAAATAATGGAAATTAAAGTAAAAGTAAAATATTTGCAATACTGAAATATATTCATCGATGATTTATTTCGTCATAATAACAATTAATATAGAATGGACCTAATCGGAAATATCTATACTCCTAAGATTATACTTAAATTGTTTTAACGTCATATTAAATACATCACAATTAGTGTTATCCATTTTTCCATTAAAAGTGAACATATTCTATCAAGTCTAGATTGACTGTTTTTAACAAAGAAAGTAATATTCCTGGGTCTTGTATTTAACTGAGGTACTCTGTAGTTTACACGTGATAACAGATATGCGCAGTTGATTTTATTATTAATCAATTTATACAAAAACGTTAGTAGTATACATTTTCTCCTATATTCTAACGTTTTTATTTCTAATTCCCGTCTAATCGGTTCATAATGTCCAAAATCTGGAGAGCGTTTGTGTTTTTTGTGAAAAATATAATTTAAAAAAATATTTTGAATCCTTTCGATAATCTTCTTTTGTTTTTTAGTGTGCGGGTCCCAAATCACTGCTGCAAATTCTAATTTTGGTCGTATCAGAGTATTGTACAAATTTTTAATAGCATCTATGTTGTTGAAACTACTAGTAATGCGTTTAATAAAACCAAGCATTTTGTACGAACCCGATGGTATAGTTTCTATATGTTTGGTAAAATAAAAGTTTTCTGGAAATATATAGATATAGATAAGAAATATATAGATATAGATTTTTATGTTGCGTTAATCGTTTTAACGGCATGTCATTCATCGTGTAACTGATATGAAATATATCCTTTTTCCTATAAAATGACATATGATAAAATTTTTTTATATTGAAATACAACTTTTTTTTTGACCAAATATATATAGTATCTAAATCTTTTTGTAGAGTTACTCCATCATTGCTACTATTTACCGCCCTATATAATTTAAAATCATCTGCGTAGAGCAGACATTTGGAAGTTATATTAGCTGGCAGATCATTAATGAAAACACGAAGAGAAGGGGACCCAAGTTGGAACCTTGTGGTACCCCAGATTCAACATCATACTCAAATGATTCTGTACCTTTGTAATTCTCGACTTGTTTTCTTAGCTGTAAATAAGAACTAAAATATTTTATTAAATGTTTACTGAAACCAAATGAGAATAATTTGTGTAACAATATATCATGGTCAACCATATCGAATGTTTTAGCAAAGTCTGTATAGATGACATCCACTTGACTCCTCTTCTCCAGATGTTGCTCAATGTATTCAGAAAAAGACAATAGATTAGTTTCTATTGACTTTTTCTTTAAAAAACCATGCTGTATTGGCGTAATCATATTCTCAATTTGAGGGTAAATTTTCTTGTAAATAATAAATTCAAAAATTTTTGCTATTGGGTTAAGAATAGTTATAGGGCGATAATTAGAGAGTTGATGTTTACCGTCACTTTTATATATCTGGGTTGTTTTTGATTTTTTGAATAAGTCAGGGAAAATGGGTGTCTTTAACGATAAGTTGAAAATGATAAGAAGAGGTTTAATTAAGTATGCGATAGACGCTTTATAAATATAGCTAGGTATTTGGTCCGGTCCTGTGGCTTTTTTGCTTTTATTTTTTTTACGGCCATCTCTATTTCTTTTTCTGTAACCGAGTCGAAGTGTATATAATTTTGATTGTAGTTATAATTATTTTGCTCACAAATAGAATCAATATCATAATGAGAGTTGTGCTCAAAAACACTTAAAAAATAGTCAGCAAATCCATTTGCTATTTTATTTTTATCAGAGGTCAAATCACCGTTTATAAGAAATTCATCTGATATACCATTTTTTTTGTGCTATTAACATAGTTCCAAAATTTGTACGGGTCTTTTTTGATATTTAATTCAACTGTTCTTATGTAACATTTGTGGGCCTGCTTTATTTTGACCTTCAATCTTCTTCTTAGCATTTTAAACTTATCATCATAAAACTGTGATATATTTTTACGTTTCCTGTAATACTCTTTCTATTTCAAATTCGCAATATTATCTGAAGTAAACCATGGCGGATATTTTTTTGTTTTAGGCTTAACTCTCGATATACACATATCTAATAGGTGTATGCCCAGTCTATACCCATAATATCTTAGTACAGTCAATATAGCATCAATATTTTCCGAGTTATTCCGTTCGAATGCACAAACTTACCTATTTTCGTCTTTACGAACAAAAGACGAAAAAAAGACGAGGATAGGTAAGTTTGTGTATTTCGAATGAAATAACTGAAAATATTCGAATAAAAAACTTGTCTTTTAATTTGCAAGAGAAAGGTTAGCATTTGTGTAAAATGCACCGTTCTCGAGGTATCAAATTAAACTCGTTTTTTGCTATAGTGGCACCACCCTACTCGAGGAACCCCTCAAATCTGGAATTATGTCCGGAATACACCCCTTTATCAAATAATACTAGCCCCCAAATTGTATAATGTATTGTAGATTTCTCTTTTTTTGCAACTGTAGGCGAAATGCGTTAAAATATGTAAAAACTAGACATCAGCTAAGTACTGACAAATACAAACAGTTTGGCGTTTGAATGGCCTCGCTAGATGAAACGGTTACCGAGATACAGTAATTGAAAATTTCACCCTTTAAGGGGATGCAGGGGGTGAACGACTGAGCCGGCCCAAAAGCGAGTCAATGTTCCATATCAGACGTTCTAACAGATGCAATTGATCGCTTGCTTCACTCTTTTCAAGCCCACCTGCCTTATTTTGATCATATACGGCTACTAATTATTAAAAAACAAATTAACAAAAATATTTTCGAGGTACAAAGACTGGGCCCCTTTCTCTTGAACCGGGAGGAGCCGGCTTCTGGTTCCACAATCGAACCTGACCGCAGCATGAATTGCGAAACATCCCCGTCTTTGTCACCAGTGTCCTGATTTTTTGTAAAACTATATTAATTAATTCTATTCGCATATTCTAGTTATTTCCCACAATAATAATTATAACCGATTAAAATATAATTATAGAGAATGAGAACTAATCTAACTTCCTTAATTTTCGTATGGTAAAATCCTTAAAGAATTATTGTATGCAAATGGAATTTGAAAATCCTCTTTGTGCCAAAATGGGCAGTATATATTAACAGCTTGATAAATGACTGGAATACGAATTCAATTTGACAAGTTAGATTGTCAAGAAATGAAAGCGAGCAATTTATGAATGGAAATGAGAAATTAAATGTTCGCAGAAGATATGCATTATAAAATACTCTGAAATAACTGCAGTTTCCTTTAACACCCTCTAAACTCTCGATGATTTACGTACTAATCATCGACAGTTTAAAAAAATACGGAAAATAACGGAATAAAAAATAACTCTTGGTATATACATATCTGACTAAATTTACTTTTTTATTTTGAATATTATTTGCGTTTACATAAAGATAAAATATAATTTTAGAAATATCCAACATCTTTTATAGCAAATTCGATAATATTATCTCACACAAGTTTCTTTTATCTATTCCTCCAGTGTATATAAAGTGTTTCCTTCCGACACTATCCCCTTTCTTTCTTCGGCAAACGTTCTTGACGGAGGCCAATCTGAATAACCAACTCTGAAAATACATGATAGGAATGGTAATTGTTTCATGATATAGCGGACCCTCTTCTCTTCTCCAGTGATTGCCTTCGAAAATTGATGCCTAGCTGCATAATGTCGAATAATATAATAAATAAGCAATAGGACAAGAAAATATTGACAATCGATTGAGATGATTCTTTATGGACATTTTCCTTTCATACACATTTTTGAACTTGGTTGTTGGTTTAGAATTTTACTTGAGGGAGTAGATAATTTCAATAATTATATTGCCATTGATTTAAGACTGCACATTTGGCATGTATACGCTATAGAATAATTAAAAAATAAACCAAGTAATTTTTTTTGAAGAAAATATTAATATTTTATTTCCTGTTTTATATTTTTCATTTTTTCATCATTGCGCTGCATTGTTTCTTCGTTACTTCTTATGCTGAATGTGTATCTTTATGTATATTTTTATGATGGAATTTTTAAGAAAAATGATAAAACAGTATTCACAGGAAGCTCTTACCTCTCGTATACAACAATGTTGTGTCATTTTGCGAATATGAGATCGTGCAATGTGAATAAATAGAAAATAGCACTCTTTCGAAAAAAAAATATATTTCCAAAAATCATCAAATTAATTTAAAAAAATACGAAAACGTCAAATATTACTTTCGATAAACTAAAAACTATATAATATGTACACTCGCGAGCAGTTTAACGACTCTTATAAATATTTTTTCAGCATCATTTAATTATGGTTTCTGACAGTACAGAGACATTAATTTCTTATCAATATGGCAACGTTTTGATGTCTATATTAAATTTGGTATTATAAAAATTATTCGCAAAAAAATATTCGATTTAATAAATTCACAGGCATCTATCTACACATTACTACAAAAATTTAAAGGCTCGATTACATGTAAATAAAAGTAAATTTACATGTAAATAAAATCGTTTACTTTCAACTGCTCGCCACTGCACCTAAAAAAATTACATGTATATATACATATTTACAATTTCTTTACATGACACTTATAAGTACATACTATTTATACATATTGTTACGTTCACTTTTCGTTTGTTATTTTATACATAATTTATATATTTGAGAGTATATTGTAGGTATGTACGTTCTCTAATATGATATTATGAAAAGCCACTAGATGCATCCTCTAGCATTCGTGATTAGGACTCAGGTATAACTTATTTCAGGTTTCCATGCGCCATTTTCAATTGCATTATCAATATATCACAGATTGTTAATGATTTCTTAGCGCACATTATTTGCGAACCAGTTGCGCTATTTTTGTTCTTTGATCTTTCTTTTCTATTGTTCGGTGACTAGGCGAAGTTGATAGCTCTGTGACGAGAGAAAATGTCATTTTGGGGCTAGCAATTTCCATCATCTTGGAAGGAACTATCTTTTTCTTAGCCTCGCTTGGCTTAAGTTTAAGTGCTTTCCTATTAAAAATGTACTGTGTTACGTTCCATGTAGTTGGAGTTCTTAAGGAAATCGCTGTTTATGTATTTTTGGGTTTTCATAACCATCGCAAACAGCTGATGCTCGATTAAATAATTCGTAAAATAAGGTAAGCCATATTTTTTTACCTCGTGGTCATGTTCTATTTTTGCCTCTTTCTGTGTTCTCTGGAACTTGCCTATACTTAAAATACTAATTTTCATGAAAAACAGTGTACCTACTTCTGAAAAAAGAAAAAATAAAATTATTGGTACCTATAATATTATTTCAAAAACGTAGGTACTATCCTGAATCTTAAATATTATTAGTAATATAAATATTCACTATATGGTATAATATGGTGGTAAATAATCACTATTTAGTATTAGGTGACAAATAATCACTATATAGGATTGCATTAATTTTTTTTTTTGAGAAATGGAGCCGAAAATGACATTTATTTGAATAGCGCTTATAATATTTGCACACATAAAATAAATTTAAGTCTTTTATGAAAATAATAAATCGGGTTAAATAGCCCATCGTCTCGTTTGTTAAATTGCCGTTGAAAACACTGCCGTTGCCATTGTAATTGCCAAAAAAAATGTTTAAAGAAAATTTATAGAGGATGGAACAGAGATTCCGAAAGGTATGTTTCCGACCCGTATTGTACCGAAGATATTTGGAGAAATTAACGATTTACTGAAACACCATAGCGACAAAATTCAAAAATATTTTAAATCGAAGTATTTTGGCCATACTTGTCGAAAAACTTTTTACCCCAATATACCTGATATACAACCGCTTCGTAGCCTTAACTGATCACGTTGTATATGATTGTCAAGGCTGTTATCTGCTAAACGTGCGTCATACCAGGTAAGGAAAAGAGTATGCTGTGAAGAAAATAACTACCTTTGTCTCAAAAAATCTTCTTTTACTTGGTTCAATAAAAGGGACATCGTTTTTGATAGCCGAAACAAGTATAGTCACACCAAAAGATCAACCTATTTACCAGAAACAAGCAGGTACTTTGTTGGTAGATAAATATGCTTAGAACTAAATAAGACATGTGAAATAAGACATTGTGTCATATGTGCTTTGTCGAAATGCTATTCCATTGCTGGTCAATTTTGACGAAAACATGTTACTTAATTGATGCTTGTTCCTTTCGGTTGTCGAAGAGAAAGACCTTTAATTCTGCCGAAGAGGAACACGCCTTTCATTGCAGATACTTTCGTCGATGTTGATTTTTACATTTTCAACAGCCATGCTAAATACTTGGAACCTATAATGAACCTATATAAGGAAAAGTGAACAAAAAAAAGGGGGCGAGTTGGAAAAAATTGTAACAGGCTGTTTTGAAAACAGCCATTTGTTTTGAAAAAATTGTAACAGAATTTGCATGTACCTTAGTATTACGGCTCTGAATAATGTCTCAAAGTTCCCCATCGATATCCTTTCCGCTAGGTGTGTTACGCGAGGCCAAAGGTGACGAAAAACAGTTTTTCGCATATATCTCGAGAACGGCGTCATTTATGGAAAAAAATATACAGAACTAATTTGTAGCTAACGCGATTGTCTATAGGTTTAGTTAAGTAGTATAAGTTAAGTAGTTTTTTTGTAGAGGCAATCTTTCACGAGATATAGAATTTATTCATTTCCGATAATCGTAAATGGAACGCGCAAGAATAAAAAATCATCTTTGTATGAAATATTGCAGCCAGTAAATGAGGACATTAATTACACAACAGCGATGGATATCGTCGATGGAGGATACTTACTGCTTCGTGTAATATGGAATCAAGACAGCACGTTTAATACCATTTTTGATAGCTACGTAAATTATATACGAAAACATTTGGGCCATGGCGTTATAATTGTATTCGACGGTTATAATGATGATGAAAAAAAACATCAAAGCTTCAGAGCAGCGTCGACGTTGTGCTACCGTTTGTTCATCCGCTGATATTCTCTTTGAGGAATTAATGACAGTGACAACGAGTCAACAACATTTTGTGAGCAATAAAAACAACAAAAGTCGTTTCATTTCCATATTGTCTCAAAGATTTCTAGCAGCGAATATCATTGTGAAGCAGGCAAAAAATTATGCTGAATCGAATCAGCAGTAGAACAGTTACATACGAGTACTGCCACTGTCGTTGGGGAGGATGTGGACTTGATGGCTATATTGATTACGCGATTATCCTCAGGACAAAATACTGTATTTTGGCCTGGTAAAGCAAACTTGGTTTTATGCAACTGATATGAATCCTTACAACATATCAAACTATCAGAATTACTGGATTGTTTGCGAACTTTGCCTATGAGGTACTATAGTCCCAATTATTGATGTTTGATTACTATTTTATGGACCCATTATAAATAAATGCAACCCAAATACTTGACAAATACTCAACAATGAAAATAATGAATAGGTACCTAACTGGAGAGAGATGTATTAATTAGCTTTTCTGTATTTTAGTTCTCAGCGAAGCAGAAATTAAATTAGTATTAGGTATATTAGTGGACGTACTAAACCAGCATCCAATTTTTATTTACTTTGGCATAATTAGTGCTACAAATCTGCAAACTGAAGCATTTTATCCACTAACAGAGTGCACAATGGGCGATCAGAAAAGGGAACGGAACGTCCGTCGCGTAGTTGAAAAATGTGTGCAAACAGAAACCGTCGAATACAGAAGTTACATAATCGAATTTTTCGCCGCTAATAGCCTCGAACATTTATTAACATTTTCCAATGCAAACTTGACACTCCCGTCTGATGATATTTCATCGGTGGCAGTGCTTGAAAATAGCAAATAGCGCGATGTCAATCACATCAGCCGAACACAATCGGGGTCCATGTGGGAATATAGAGCCGTTCATCTAACTAAATCAATCGGTTTATCGACAGGCGACAGGACGTTCGCGAGACCATGTCTGCACTATCGGACCCATCCACAAAACCTACGTACCTGTCATACTTCATTTTTACCCATTGATATCAACTATATTTAATGATATACGCATCTGCATTTAAGATGCTGGCGTTACAGCGGTAAACCCGCAAACTAATTACTGTGCCATTACTATACCATTTAGTGTCATTAAGCTCGTTAACTTTTTCGTGGATATTGTTATGTTTGGTGTGTTCATAGATTATTATTTTATTATTTAACATTATTTCACATTTTTATTGAACAATACTTCGTGTTATCATAGTAGGCGCTTTCGTTTTTTTATTACAGTTTTATTTATTGTTGATTGTATATTTGTAAAATAATTTCAGATATAACCAAACTTTGTATATTATTTTAATGTACAATCGACAACATTTATGTTTTGAATAACACATCGTTTAAATGTCCACCTCGACTTCGCGTACATTAGCTAATTCGACGAACCCAATTTTCTTTGTGCCTTTGTGCAAATAATCGGACGTGATCTGACGAATACAGCGTTCAATGATCCAAGACAGTTGCATTTCTTGAAATTATCCTCTCGTCAAACATTTCTTGCAATACGTCGATAGTTTCATGAGCAGTGTGACATGTGGCACCGTCTTACTGGAACCACATATCCTCCAAGTGTATCTAAATTTGGCCCCAAAAAATTTCTTAACATTGCCTATATAGCTCCCCATTCACTGTAACTGCATCTCCAACCTCATTTTGGAGAAAAAAAATAGTCCGATGATGCCACCATACCATAAACTACACCATACAGTTACATTTAGCTGATGCAGGCTTCTCGTGAATCGGTTGTGGATTGCTTCCACGCCAAAAATGGCAATTTTGGTGATTAATATATTCATTTCATCATCCCGGATTACCAATTTGGCTTTAGATAAAAGCACTCAACCATTGATCAGGTACATCGTCTTCTCTGCAGTCTTCTTAGATATTGCACAAGCCTTTGACAAAGTATGACACGAAGGATTGATACACAAATTAAACAAAATACTTCCGACACAATATGTCATCGTATATCTCATACAGACTTTTCAGAATAAAACAGGAAGATGAATATTCTGACCTGAAAGATATAATAACAGGATTGTGCCTGATATATACTAGTGATTGCCAGTACTAGAAGAGACCACTGTAGCTACATTTGCTGCCGACACTGCACTTCTTGTAGTCGGTAAAGAGCAAGGAATATACATTAGAAGACTGCTGAAGTAGCTAGCAACACAAAACTTGATTGATCCAAATAATGGAAGATCAAGCTAAAGGAGCTCAAATCAATTCATGTTAACTTCACCAATCAAAGACTAGTTAACTCTCCGTCCTTGGATATTAAGGGTACTATTTTGTCCAATGGGAATAATTCAAATACCTCGGCATGGCCCTGGATGCCAAGCTCCGGTGGAAAGAGCATGTGAAGAATAAAAGGACGCTCCATGGTACATATGTTAACTCCTACTTGCATCGAGACCTTAACATATCAATGGTTAAATATGAAATCAAAAGGTTTGCCGGCCGACATGAGGCCAGACACCATCTTAAGGCAGAATCTCGTCAGCTGCTGGACAACCAACAACTTGTTCGAACACTGAAGAGGCCCAAACCATTCGATCTGGTGTAGTGTGTTAGCAATACATAGTGCGCCAGTGTTAGAAGTAAACAATCTACATTGGACATTGGATGAACTTTAGTTAATAAATATTTAGTTTATAAGATTATTAGAAGAAAATTAATGAACCGTCAGACCAAGTTTAATAGAAATAAAATTCTCCAATGAGGAATTTTATACAAATAAAAAAACATCCACTTAACTAAAAATGAGCATCATCTGAAAAGATATTTTGTTTCGCAAAATTAGAACAAAATTAGGAATTAGTAAAATTTTTCTAAGCTCCAAACAGCAAAATCTCGGCGCCGATGATGGTGATGGATAAAGTCATTGGGTCAAAACAATCTTATAATGGTGTAAATTCAAGTCTTTTGACAGAATCCCCCAAGTCGTCGTGTTTTCAAGCCCTAACCCTTGAGCACGATGAGGAATTGATACATTTGGAACCTCTGCAACACTAACTCTTAGAACAGCAATATTCACAACAGTTTTGACATTTTGACGTCTTGCTGGTGTTTTTAGATCGTGAAGAGTATACCTCTCTGCAAATTTCTAAACGATGGGACGAATGGCAAGCAAAAAAGTGCGATTATTTAAATCAAACTTTTCGCGAAGTGCGCGATAAGTATTCACAGAAAAATCTATTTTCGTAAAATTTTTGGATAATAACCAAACGTTCTTGAAGTGTATACTGACAATAACTGACAACTGGTGACAGGTATAACTTTATTATCATGGTTACCATATCGTTTCAAAATCATATCACTCTTATTGGAAAACCTTTTATATGCCCAATTTCATAAAATATTTAACATTGGTTAACTGAAATGGTTACTAACAAACCAGCAGTTTTGAATTTCAATTTTAACTTTGAATTGTCGACATCAAAGCGACTTAAACCGTTTCTCACCCAACGCTTAGACTTAACAATATTTTTCACGTTGATATATTGTTGTTAACAAACTTGGATAGTTATAAACCCCGGTCCAGTTCCCTTAGAACGAATTCATATTTTCTTAATATAACCACTGACTTCAATATTAGTGACTTTTCGTTAACAAACTGTATCTCCCTTCAGTTCCGAAGTAGTTCCAAGGCCTGGTAGGCCGCGTACGCCGCCGCAAGCATTTATATTCACCAGCAAGTCTGTGAGGCGGTGCGGCCGATTGGTTATTACGAGCTGCAAATTCACTGCCACTGCCGCATCAACTCGCTGCACCCTGTCCGACCAATCTCTCTAATTCACTTACTGTCTGTTTCAGATGCATCACCCCATTCAGATGAAACCAGCCGACAGCGAGAATAGGAACGGTAAGCTACCAACTCTACTCGTATTTGATTTGCGGTTCCTTACGTTTAGTTATCAATTCAATACATTATAGTTAATTTTGATATCAGGCGGCACTGGCGGCAGTTAACAAAAACTTATAGCGGGTTATGGGATGTATCCTGGGAATCTGTAACCACCCGGATTATAATAAAGAAAATGTGATCCTTGCCACTGTGAGTTTCCAAACTTTTAATTTCGTTTGGAATGGATTGCATTGAAAATTACGTTTCGGAAAAAATATAACTCAAATATTGAAGAACCATTATTCTACTTAAAACCTATTAGTAGATATTAGTTCCCATATAGAAATGGGATGTCCCTAGAGCACAGTCAGCAGAATCATAAAAAATAAGTGAACAGGGACATCCCATTTCTATATGGGAACTAATATCTACTAATAGGTTTTAAGTAGAATAATGGTTCTTCAATATTTGTTATATTTTTTCTCTCTACTTAGAGATTGCTTTTTTCTCGAAAAATCGAAATATTTCGAAAATTTTTTAATATACAAATTTCTCAAAACGTACTTTTTTGGCTTGCCATGGGATAAACTCACAGCAAGTTTTAAAATGTCAATTTGGTAAAGATACAGCAAAAACAAAAATAGTCGATTTTTTTCGGTATATCTCGAAAAGTAATATTGCAATCGATAAAATACTCATAAAAATATGAGTCGAAAGACCTTTTTATTACCTACAATTTTCTTATTTAACTTTATTCGCTGAAGGCTTTAATTTTTTGATTTACGAAAACCGGTTTTTTTTTCAACTTTACGAATTTTTTAGCCATTAAAACGCCGAGGGCAAGAAACGTTACCTTTCTTAGAAATTCCATTTTTTTTATACCACCATTTTTTTTCTGAACTGCATTTTTGGTCATTCTTGAATCATGCTGTCTGATCTCCAGTTTCCAAGCACCCTGGAAAAAGTTGTCTATTAGAAAATTATACCCCGCGGTACAAAGAAGTTAATTAATACCAACAAAAAGGGCTTGTGTACATAAAGCAGGATATGGATTAGAGTTAAAAAGGCACAAAAGGCCAAGAGAGTACGAGGCTCATTCAGTCCAGTCGTGCTTAATTTGCCATACTGTATTTCATTACTTTATCCATTTCTCTTTATGCGGCATTTGTCACCGAATCCGTCATGGGGCTTAGCGCTTCTCATCCGCTTTTGTTACACCACGTTCCGCTGTTTGTTTGCTATTTAATATATTGTGTAGTAATTAGAAATATAGCGCAACGGACTAGCGAATTATATCAGAAAAACCGAATCTAAAGTTTATGAGAATATTATATATCAAATTACTGCCTGACCGAAAAAATAGTAAAAGCAACTTCCTCATAACTTGTGGAAATTCAATTTTCCGATTTATCTCTTTTTTACACTGACAAGCACGACCCTCAAATTTTGGTTGTGTTAACACCTGGACTGTGGGCTAACCGTGGAATCTTACAGTACTTATGTTTCGTCTCAAACATGGTCAGTCTTACGCATATCTTAGTACGTCCAAGCTCTCCTTGTTTAGTTGTTGGTAAAAGTGAATTAAAGGTTTTGTTAGTTGACTATAAATCTATATTATGAAGTTAGTTGACTATTTAGCGAATATACGTATGTTTTGTAAAGTTCGATTGTATTATTTACATCTAAAGGTCTACCATATTACATCAGAAGTGGGATAGATTCAGTGCCATATTAGTAGATATAGTCCAGATGGTGTATATTTTTGGTTGGGTGAACCGCATATGATCGCGAATTGTTGCATTAATGGCTGAGAAATATTATTAGAAATGAAAATTTCACTATGCGTCAGTTGAAGATCATGGGCTTAATGTTTTATCAAAGAAATAATGAAAAAACGCAAAAAATTAACAATTCTTTTTCCCTTCGAAGAAAAATTTCCAAAAGGAAAAAGAATCAATTTTGCACTAGAGCTGGCTGGGAATAAAAAAAATTGTTATTAATATTATTGAAAATATAACAGAAACAACTAAAAAGGGGAAAAATGACTTCTTCACCGAATTTTTTTCAAATACTTATTTTATATATATGAACTTCATATTTGACCAAATAAAACTTTTAGGTGTGGTAAACCATCACATCAAAAATTACAATTCGTTAAATTTTCAAAGTATGAAAAAATCGGTAAAATGTTATTTTTGTTATATTTGCTATAATATTATTTTTTGATTCGCAAGAAGTTCTGTTTGATGTGTAAAATTCAATTCTATAACATTTTTTCTTCTTCGAATTTTTTCTAAAACGAATAGCTTCCGAGTTATATGAACGAAAAGTAAAAACAATTGGTATTTTTTTGCGATTTTTTCACTATTAAATACATATTAAATAAATATAAATATACATATAAATATATAAATATTTATATAAATATATAATACACTATTAAATAAATATAAATAAAATATTTTTAACAAAACTGATTCATTAAAATCTATTCTAAAGAAATGCACTAAAAGGTAAAAAATAATTCCGTTATTCTGCTATTCTACTAGTATTACTTAGAATACAATCAATTTGTTAGGACAGTAAATTTATTAGAATACAATCAATTTATTATACATTTATTGTTATTTTCCTGCTGCCTGGTCAAAATATACATTTCAAATAACACTTTTGTATTTCATCAAGTATTTTTGACCTCCGTTGTCTTTGTGGTGATAATTCACAACGTTTCGAACTAAGTATCTAAAATCGTCTTCAGGTAATAAATGACAAATTTAGAAGCTGTCTTGAAAAGGCCACTACTAATTTATACTAATTATAGATAACCATGTCAGTAAATTATACATCGAGCATCACAGCCTGTAAGACAGGTTTAATAATATAACAAATACCTTTAATATTATCAGACCATTCCCTTTATGTAGTACATTATCTTGTATATTATGTTGAGGGACTTGATTACATGAAATAATACTCAAACAAAAAGTAACTTTACTGTGTAAGCAAAATATTGTTGAGTATATAATATCAGTGAGCAGTATCAACCCCCATCATGTAGAGGCACATGAGCTTTTGTTATCATGCGAGATGTGACTGTTATTAAACAAAACGAATGGTATTAATCTCCAACTAAATTACTCAGGCAACAGTTATCCACCATGACAAGCTGCAAGTTGGTTACTTGCCCTAGTAATTAATTTCACCGCCTCGGCGGTGTTTCTCATTCCATTTATGCTTTTGATTTAGCGCAAACAATGCTCATTAACAACGATCAAGTTCAAACTTTTTTGTGTATAAGGGAGATTAGATCCGTGTACTACGGGAAAAATTAACTTCCGAGTTCAAAAAGTCAGTTACTATTTTAATTATAGCAGGAATCTTTTTAATCTCTGTTGCAGATAAGTAATTAATTGTTATATTATACGAGAAAATTTTCAAAGAAGATTAAAAGTATTTCGATGAAGAGTCTTTAGTCGAAAGTATTGGGCTCATTATTTCAATTTAGTATTCTCAAGCTTCACTTCATACGAGGACTGGGGCAATGTTTTGTGCAAAAGTTAAAATTCGTTTTATCTTCGTCAAATGCGCTTAAAAACTTTCATACGCCTTCGGTTTTCTCTTCTGATCTTTCTACGTCCATTCCAATTATCCCAATTAAAAGAAATGTAGTAGAATTATCGGTGTCATCAAGTGTCGTTTTTAAGTAAGATAAAGATCGCTTTAAACCATAGTTAGATTACTTTTCACCCTTCTTAGCGGTCTCAAATTACTTTTTGCTGTAAAGAGAATGTTGTACTAATTAACGGATAAGTTCCATTTAAAAGTGTCATTGTTATAACTGCCAAGGGGGAGGAATTATTTTCGCCTTCCTTTTTATTTCCGTTTTCTATAACTCTCTTTTGTACAAAAAATGGAAATAATAGAAAGAACATCGAGCGCGTTGAGCATCGAATGAATAAATATTCTGTTTGAAATCACAATACCCATGGCTTAGTTCAAACAGGCTCTAACTCACAATATTTACGATATTATATTTATTATATTTCTGAGATGATAGAACTCTTAAATCTAATTTATTACACGTTTATACGTTGTAATCCACAAAATGTTAATAAACTATCATTAAAAATAGGATGTATCACAGGCGTTTGTGGTAAGTACAATAAGCCATAACCCACAAAAATATAATGGTGGCAGATGTAGAAGTGGACTTGATGGTTGATAGGGGCGTCGCTGTGGATATTGGTGGTCGATGTGGGGAAGCGATGTGGGATGGTATGGAAGATTGCTGCTGCTAAAAATGAAGGGTTACTTGACCACAACGTTCAGTGACCGGAAATCTGGCGTAATCCGGGTGGATTCCGGCTTGCCAGGTTGAGTCCTCGAACTACGGTCCACATAGTCTCTACACGATGATGATGGTATAGTTTTTGAGGGATGCTGTCTTTCCACTTCGGTCTGGTAGACCTATCTTCACAACAGCTGGTGGGAATAGAATTTTGATGGTGGCAATCCATTCCTGGCCTCTGACTTCCTCTCAATAACTGTCTGAACTGTCACACGGTGGATCTATTCGGTTGCGTGGGCGGTCCGGTATGTTGGGCACTATCTGTTCCAACGGTGAATTGTGAGAGATACCGTGTAGATCAGTTCACTTATCGACGATATATGGTTTTAAACGCTTATATCGAGCTGATCTATCTGTTACTAAACCGAGTTGGACATCAACTGAACAGCTTTTCGTGGGCACTAGTTTATATGTGTAAAATAGTCGTTCCTCAATGTATCCGCATTCTTCTAGCACACCTCGATGTTTGGAGAACCGTTCTACAGCCGAGGTAACACTGTCTCCTCTTTAGGCCTGAACGTCCCGGTCAGGCAACTCATTTGCTCCAGCATATCGTGCGAGTTTACCTAAATGGACAATATTCATCTTTGTCCTTGGTCTCTGTCGAATTCGGTACACAACGAGGCGTTGGGGGCCTCGCTGTTATTACACAGCCAAACTAAGTCTCCCTAGTTAAACCCTCCAGAATTGGCCTTGAAATCATAACGAGCCTTCATCCGGTCAGTTAAAATGGCCCTTTGGTCTTGAACTACCTCATGGATAATTTTTTATTTCTACTGTCTGTCTCTGGGGATGGACTAGTTCCTCTCAAAAGGACCTCCGTTTGTGGTCCCTTACTTGCCGCACAAACCTCGCATTTGTGGCACCAAGCTTCCACGTCTTGACTGCTGTTCACAAAATAAAATCGGTCTCGGACCTTAGGAAGACTCTTATTATTGCCAATATGTTCTACAGGTGTTCTTTCATGCGTCTCCTGAATTAATTTCGGTATCCGACACTTGGAGATCATTAGTCACATGGAAACTTGCTTTCCATTTGGACTTTCCCATGTTCGCTACAATAGCCCATATTTAATTTCCTACTGGCTGAAACGTCCCTCTCGGGTCGGGTTCCTCCTTACCTTCCGCAAGCTGTGGCCAAACCAGAAGCCGCCTGTGGACTGAGGCTGTCAGAAAGATACTCCTTTTACAGACCTTACACCATACATACTACTGGTGAAGACGAGGCCGGTGTTGAAGGTGTAAACTATGTCTTCAAGGACGGATCAAAGAAAAAGGATGGAACAGGCTGTGGTATATATTCCAGGAATCTGCGACTCCGATGCAGCTGGACTATGGATAAAAATGCCAGTGTAGTACAAACAGAACTCGCTGGTATAACCATAGCCGCACAAGAGATTGCTCGCAGAGAAATAACGCGCAAGACAAAAAGAATCTGCGCAGATACTAGACAATCACTACTGGCCCTGAAAAATTATAAAATAACTAAAGGATCGACATGGGAATGTCACCAAGCACTTGTGAGAGCATGTCAGATGAATAACATCTGCCTGTGATGGGTCAAAGGACACTCACAATGCAACGGCAATATAGAAGCTGACAAACTGGCCAAGAAGGCAGCCAGCCTGAGTATCCTTGGGCCTGGTCCTTCAAGTACACTACCAGTCGCAGCGAAACTCCAATTAATAAAGGAAAACACCCACAAAAAATTTAAGACGTTATGGGATGAGACAAGTAGCTGTCAGCTGGCCAGAAATCTCTTCAGATATCCCAGCGAAGAGACGGCGAGGAACTATCTAGCAAAGTCCAGGGGTAAACTGCGATTTGTTACAGGAATCTTAACCGGACACTGCCGGGTAAGGAAACACCTCTATAATATGAGACAAAGTGAAACACCCATCTGCAGAGGATGTGAACAAGAAGATGAAACGATCGAGCATGTACTTTGCGAATGTCCCGCCGTGTCATCGACCAGAGTATCCATATTGGGGGAACGTTGGCCTTTTATCGCCAATTTGAGGGAAATGCCCCTGGGCAACATCATCCATCACCTTTTGCACAACATTGGGCTGGTCGATGGCCTAGGGAGACATTTCCCTCACGGAGGGAGCACAAGGGGCCCAATGGGGCCTAAGTACAGCGGATCTCTGATCCGCACTCCGGACAAATTCCAGATTCCAGATTCCTCCTTACCTTCAATATAGATCCAAATCCTGGTCCTGTAATTGTTCCTGTTTCAAAGCTTCCTTAGTCCAATCATAAAGAATTTGGTTATCCGTGAAGTTAGTATCCATGTTTTTCGAGCTTCAGCTGGTGCTGTGAGTATAATTTCCTCATTTTCAGTACCCTTTTGCCCACGTTAAGTATGAAACCATAGTTCTTCATAACGTCCAGTATAGTAGTAACGCCCGGACACCATATATATCCTGTGCAGAGCGCCCGTCATCGTCACGGACAAGGTTCTAATTTGTTGCCGGGGCATCAGGTAATAAAAGTATTAATATCTATAAAATACGATCCCTACGGTCGCGCTTAACAATAAAAGCAATGAAATTTGTCACACACATCCAGTTACCAGTTTGAATTGGATATGCAAATTTGGCCATTATCGAAATAAACCGAAAATTTATACATACGTAAATCACAAATAAATCCGGCACGATAAGGATTTATGTGTAGATTTATTATGATAAAATTGGTACGTGGACATTAAGGAAAATTATACAGCTGTGAATTATCCGAAGGTTTGTTATTTGTTATGCGTACCTACGTGTAATTCTACAATTATTGTCTCTTTATCGACAATTATATCATCATATTTTTTTAATTTTTCGTTCGTTCGCAACCTTTCTCGATCCAAGGTTCGGTTCCATAAATTCTTGAAAAATTATTACATTGCGAAGCCCAGTGAGAGTTCCATTTTGATTTTCCTAAGCATATCCGTAAGCCAAATCTGTTATCCTCACGAATTGTTTCACAATTGATAAAACAGCAGCTACGAAATTGTACTATCATAAATTGTACGTAAATTATCATATAATATTGTAAACTTCATTTAGAGCTTTAGTGTTACGTTAATGTTACGTTTAGTGCTATGTTAATGTTACATCTCATGGAACCTTAATGTGGGTATGCAGGCAATCAGTGCCGTAGGGGAGGTAATGGAGGTTGATTGGGGCCTGGCCAGGAGCGTACGCCATATTCATATTTTTTTTTCAAATTCACTTCAATTAAATAAAACATTTACTTATATTAACATCTAGTATACCTATATTATTTATTATCATATTTACAATATTTACGTTTGCGTTCAGCGCCCGCACTATCGAGCCCGCCCGCGCCGGCTATGGAGTACCTACCTAATTGCGTAAATTGAAAACCTGCCCGCCGGGTGCCGAGGCTGAACGCCCAGCCAGCGGCCTAGCAAATAGTCGGTTGTCATGGAAACGGCACGCTTCTATTTTAAACGGGATTGAGGGCGTAGCTCGACAGGGCTCACTCACCACATAAACGGTTGACGTACGCGCGCCGGTGGTTCTTTTGTTTTACAATATTGGTTTGAAGTTGTAGGTTAAAGACAAAGAAATATGGGTGTGTGATCTTATGAATTTAAACTTTAGTTATCTGAATTTGACGAAGGTAAACATTAAAAAAAGGAACCCAGTTATAAAAATGGAGGAGAGTTTACGCGAAGTTTCACGCAAGTATTTATCAAAAGACGTTATGGTTGTGCGGATGCGAGGCGACAAATGCGTTTTTTTTGTTTTGTTTATTTACTGTTCGGTGGCGTTGATAAGTGGATGAAAGAAGTGATACGTGATTTGAAGCATCTCGGTGAAAAGATAAAACACGAAAAATCGGCCAAGCATATTAATAATATTGTAAGCTTTCAGATACCCCCCCCCCCCCCCAAACAAAAATGTCACCAGCCGCCGCTGCTTATTTGGGTAATATATATTGATAAAAAATGGTTTTGGTTAGGATATAAAAATTTTGGATGACTGATCATGCCGTTGACCATTTGAGGTTTCCTTAAAATACAGTTAATCTTCATTTTCCCTTTGAGAGACTTCGCTGTTGTGTTTAAACATCTATTATTACCCTTCACATATTTTCTGTGTATTTAGGACAAACTTATTATAACTAAAGATAAAACCTGTTAATCACATTATATAATTTTAAGTAAATTTAATCTACGTAATAGATACTGAATTAGAACTTGCTCTCAAATATAATTTTAAGAGATTTATACTTTTTTATACTTAAAAGTTAATCAATATGGCCTCCTCTTTTTCTTTTATCTCCAATATTAGAAATTAATTCCTAGCTGTTGCCTCTATATTGGTATTTTGTATGTTGTGTAACAAAACAAAAATTGTAGAAGGTGCTAAATCAAATAGGCTCTCTGCAACTAGTGACTTAAGCATCGATTAGACGACGCTAGTTTACTAGTTTTGTCAACACTTATGAAGCATATAAAGTACCACTTTATCCACGAGTGGAATAATGAAAAAATACAATATTAAATCAATTACATTTTATTTATTTTTTATCGGTTTCAGAACGCATAGTTCTTGTCGAAGTTTTTGATAAATCTTTAGAAACAATGGACGCCTCCCGTCTCCTCTTGTAAGGAATGACTAGTACCAGTACCTTGGATTTTCCTTGCGATATCAAGCTTATTGGATATAGAATCCTCGATATAGCTTTTTGCTATAGCGGAACTTCTCCACCCACCATGTCTTCAATTGTTGTAAGGTCAGCATCTTTATTAGCCAGTAAAGTTGTTGAGGTCCGCCTCATGCAATGACCGCTTTCTGCGTGCCAGATACAAATATGAAGCAACTCTTGAAGGAACTTTCGACAAAGTGTTGATTCCAACAGGTTGTGAAGTACATTTTTGATTAATGTATCGTAAAAACAATCTGTCGTTGGATAACTTCTTTGAACTTAAGGTTATGTATATTCTATACGTCACCATAATATTGATAGAGAATCCTTCTTCCACAATTGTTAATTTTCGTGAAACTCCGGTCTTGGAATCTGGTATAGAAACAAGTAGATATGCGCCCCTTTGTGATACATCATTGATTTTCAAATTCGTCAATTCACAGCAACGACATATTATTAGTGCAATTTAAAATATTTCAAAATTTATTATCTACAATGTCTAAAAGGTTATTAGATATTACCTTAATCATCAAACATTCTTTATCGCAAGCCCTTGTCAAAAATTCTGAGCTTACTATATTTTCCAATGTCTATGACTTTATGGACCTTCACAGCGGCCTCCAGCATCGAGTACTTCGACCACATGGATGAAATTGCATACTTCTTCAAATTTAAGAAATACGTAGCAGAACTTTCTCATTTGTTGTCATTACCCCCCGTTTTTCTTTCCATTCATTAAATTCGGAAAATACTTTTTCATAATGTTCCCTGGACTTCGCAGGCAATCATTGGAGAGTTGCTTCTTCAGCTTCCTGAAGGATGCTCTCAGGAACAAAATCGCTTTCTTGCATTTTTCACCAACTTCACAAATTTTTATACATGAAATCGATGAACAATCGAAACTAAATAGCAACCATTCAACACCTTTCAAGTATTTTTTAATTAATTTCAATAATTTTTAATGTTACAGCCGCTGTCAAAGAGAAATCTCAAATCATTTTTTGATTAAATCTGAGGATAAATGACCGTGATTATGGATAAAACGTTGTATAGCATTCGTGTTTTAGTCGCGTTTTATTCACTCAAGAAAATTGAACTCGAACTTCGTTCTCGAGTTTAAACTTTCTTGTGGATTAAACGCTATCTAAAACACTTATACAATAAACAACTATTATTCTCCTTTGAATATCGCAATAATCTTTATAAGGTTTGTCATAATATCAGGTTACTATTTGAATTTGCGCAGACAATTCGTCATATATTGCTTGACTATTGTCACATCAGTATTTGCTCAAAGACATTATAAATGCATATTCAGGCAAGCCGTATAATTTAAATAATTACAACCAATTATCCTAATGGTTACTTACAAATTACAGACAATAAAAACGTAATTATAATCCTCTAACCTAACAGAGTTGACTGAGAGGTAATCGTATTTGCTGCTATTAGAAGTACATTTAGTTAACTACCGATTATATGGCTGCTAGCATCATTACATTTGAATTAAAATGTACCTAAACAGCATTACGAGTAGTAGTAGACAGCTAAACAAGAAATGCCTTTAGTATTACGTATAGCGTCCTAAAAAAAGATAGGGATTTATAGTCGAGAGGCCGCGGGTTAAAACCCTGTCAGTAACATACACCTTTTTACGTTTATTTTGTTTTAGATCTTCATTTTATTTTTTTATATTATAATATATCTTGAGACGGTTCATATTCCGATGCGGGGTCGCCTTTAAAGTTGATACAAACAAAATACCGATGAATTTCCAAATGGCTGATGAATATTGCAAAATATGGTCCGAAGTGCCTCAAAATCTGTATTTCGGGGTAGCACATGAATATTTTTTTGTCAAAATAGATTGGAACGACCTAAATCGGTGTCTCGGGAGTTTTGGGGTCGCTGATCACGAATAGAATTGTTCACATATTATTATTTTTCGCTTGTTTTATTGTACTATGACTTGTGTGAGGAACTCTAAGAGGCCATTGTGGCTCTAATTTTGTTCTGCCTTTGAAAACAATGCAAGGATAGATTACGAAACCGTACCTACCTATTGAAAACTTTCTAGTGGTGAATTTTCTAGTGGTGTTAGTAAGGCAAAATCACCCCTTTCTTTTTACAAGATTCAAGGATCCTGCCACCCTCTTCTGCTCCAC
The DNA here is from genome assembly GCA_964058915.1 of Tetropium fuscum. NCBI lineage: Eukaryota > Metazoa > Arthropoda > Insecta > Coleoptera > Cerambycidae > Tetropium > Tetropium fuscum. The sequence continues at coordinate 100,769 of CAXKVY010000018.1, read as the reverse complement.
ATATCGTTTTGCCATAATGTAGATGTAATTTGTCTAGAGATCTGCCAACTAAAAATTCAGAATAGAGACTATAATAAATAGGAGTGCGCTTATTTTGAAGCACTAGGGGTGATTGCCCCCTTCTTATAATGAAACTTGGTGGAAAAAATTTGAAAACTCAAAATAAAAAATTAAAAAATTCTTTTAAAAAAATATTTGTGTGATGCAGACTGAGTATTTTCGCAAATTCTTGTAAATAATTTTAGACAGCAAATTTAAAAGGAAAACAATTGAATATATTATAGCGGTAAGGTTCCGCAGCGATCCCAGGTATTAAATCTGCCAAAAAAACATTTGCATACAGGTTAAATACATACCAGAAGACACGTCTTTGAACAATGAGTTAATCTGTATTTGCTATTATTTACCAAAGAAATAGCAACACATATTATACATCCATTTGATCGATAAGCACAAAGTCCATGTTTTCTGCGAAAAAAACTAATTATGAAATCTGCCAACCCTAAAGAGATCTTGCACAAACGTGATTACCCAACAGTGCAACAGCAAGCACTAGCAGCGTTAAAATTTCCGTGAAATAAACAACTAACGCAATTTACCGCTTTTAACCGTGGTTATGTCTTGCACACTGCAGATGTGGGTTAGTAGTGAAATAGCTCCATGAAGCCGAATAAGGTGCATGGGGCGGTGTTGCCGCTGCTAAAATTATTATCGCAGATGTCACTTTTTTCTATTCAGGGTCATATCTTTCCTCGTTCCTAATTATAGTATGTCATCATCCTATATTTATTATTGTCCTCGCATTTGTGGAAGCCGTCAGCGAAACTGTGGAGAAGTACACGTACGAAAAACAGGACACTATGTTTTTCTAATGTAAATATGTATTTGCAATGAATTTTGACAACTAACTGACAACGTCAAAAAAATTAGACGTACACAAATATTTAGCAAAAATACGTTATAAGACGTCCTATATTTTTTGCTCACGTCTGTTTCTCAAGGGTACTCGTATGTTGCGCATGTCCACTCCGAGAGGGATGGCATTAATTTAATTGATATAATATTATTAGATAGTAGATACTAATATCTCTATAGATACTTCATTGCTTTAGTTACAAGCGAAAAACTATTATCACACTATTTTTCAAATTTTTATTTTGCTTTATCACCGAAACAGTCACTATACAACGTTGTCTGCAGATGTTTCGTTGTCCGCTACACAGGAGCTCTACGTCGATATACATATTCTTACGTTTCCATTGTACTAGGTACTGGTAAATGTATAAAATTGCCAATGGCGCAATATTTATAAATATCTCCAGGAACAGGAATCCAAGATATATAATGAAAAATACGTCAGTATGAAAATAATCAATAAATAACTATCTACCATTCATTCTAACCACAGGGATTGAACCAGGACATTGTGAATATTTATTTGATAGGGATAGATGTTCTTGTTATTATAAAATAAATGCACTTAATTATGCTAATAATTACTTCGCCGAATATTGTTGCTCCCATAATTCTTACAATTCCTATAGGTATACATTTGACGGAAGTGACACCTTGGCATATTATCTATTTTTATATCTCCACTATCTTGCTAATTTACGAGTCATTTTGGCAACGCTGCGTCTGAGCGTGGATCACTGCTTCGGAATAGTAAGTAGCGACGCGATGGCATGGTTCATTCAAGGATAGCCCGATTGGCACATCGTGTCGAGGAATTCTCGTCTCTGCTGCATTTCGCCGCAGAATATTTACCACACCGCGAGCCACGTGACTCACCGGACGTTATCGGTACCTCCACCGCCCTCGGTAATATGGTGGTACCATCGATACAATAATTGTTGTTTAGCTATTGTTTTAGAACGGGTGATTTCCTCAAAATAATATATAGGGTACGTATTATTAATTATTTATTGCAATATTTAGCAACACCGTTTGTGATACGTTTGATTTTATTTCTGCGGTTGATTAAATATTTTAAATACATAATTATGTATTGTCTATGCGTAAATGATTAAAGGTGATATCTCATTTGTATAGTAGGTACCTATTGCAATTCTTTCTTTCCAAGAAAATGAAACATTTATTTTTACTTAAGCTTTGGTAAATCAGTTACCTAATTGTATTTTAAAAATATATATTGACAATGATAGCCAAAGTGTCGTATAAATAGAACAAAACAAACAGTTTCTATTCGGCTTCTGGCAATTGTGTATTTATGTCACTGTTACTTATTACAGGTAAACTACTTTACCTGTCACAAAATTCCTAGAGGAGAATGGAATCAGTTTATACTTTTTTTGATTATTAGATATTTATTTATATAAGATAGTTATTAGATATTTATAATTTTGTTATTAGATATTTATAAATCTGGTTATTAGATAATTTAAAGTATTTAAGGTCTACTAAAAATCTATGGAATTTACCTTGTTGGATGAAATTCAAGTAATCCGTCAGAATCCGTCATCACCAATTGGGTAACGTAGTTTTAAATATTCCAAAAGTATTTAAGTGGGCATTCATTATAGGTATGGTCCAAAATATATTCTTGTGATATCATGTAATGACTGGAATTTGATATTATCTTTGAGAAATAACTTTAAAGTAATGTAACGTGACGATTCTGTTCAATCTTAGATGCCTACTTTCTTTGAAACTTAAAAATAAAATACATTTAAAAAAAAATGCATATATTGAAGTAAAGTCTTTACATGTACTTCCTACAAAACATTGATATTATAAAGGGTCCGCCAATAGGGACGCTCGATCTTTGACAGCTCATGGCGGCCATGTTGTTTGTGGTAGAGTTGGCAAACGTAGTTGTTATTATTCAGTGTATCTTCACAAATCACCATGAACCAATTCAGCCGCGAGCAACATGTGCAAATCGTTAAAACTTATTACGAAAATCATTCATCGGTTCGAGCAACGTTCCGCGCGCTCCGCCAATTTTACGGTGCAATTGATCGTCCTGCTGAGTCGACTATCCGTCGTTTGATTAACAAATTCGAGGCAACCGGTTCGGTGAACAATCAGCCAACACCGACACGTCGTCGAAACGTCCGATCTGCCCAGAATGTCGCCGCTGTGCGCGATAGTGTGCGTGAAAATGCGTGAATTGACTGTGCGACAGTCAATTTCACGTCGCGCACAGGAACTCCGCCTTTCGGAAACATCACTTCGCCGAATCTTGCAACTGGATTTGGACATGCATCCGTACAAGATCCAGCTGACACAAGAGCTCAAAATAAACGACCATAGACAGCGCCGTATCTTCGCTGATTGGGCTTTAGAGCAGTTGGAAGTCGACCCCGATTTTGGTCGCAAAATCATCTTCAGCGATGAGGCACATTTTTGGTTAAATGGGAATGTCAACAAGCAGAATTGCCGTTATTGGGCCGAGAACAATCCACAGGAGGTCCACCAGGTCGCAATGCACCCAGCAAAGGTAACTGTTTGGTGTGGATTTTGGGCCGGAGGCATCATCGGGCCGTATTTCTTCGAGAACGACGATGGTGTGTCCATCACGGTAAACGGCGAACGATACAGATCCATGATAACGAACTTTTTCTGGCATGAAATCGACAATATGGATGTCGAGGATATGTGGTTTCAGCAGGACGGCGCTACGAGCCACACAGCGCGCGCCACAATGGATCTTCTGCACGAGCGCTTCGGAGGAATGGTTATCTCGCGCGGAGGCGACATCAACTGGCCACCGAGATCGTGCGATTTAACCCCACTAGACTATTTCTTGTGGGGTTTTCTTAAATCACAGGTCTACGCAAACCAACCACAAAACACTGATGCCCTCAAAGTCAACATACGCCACGCCATCGATGAAATACAGCCCGATTTGTGCGCCAGAGTCATTGAAAATTGGACTTCTCGTATGCGCGCCACCCAGCGAAGCCGAGGTGGACATTTGACCGATATTATTTTCCATACATAATGCCTTCGAATACTCTTTCAAACAAAAAATAAATTTCATTTATACCTCTCACACAACTTGCTTTATTTCATTTTAAAGATCGAGCGCGCTTATTGGCGGACCCTTTATAATACTTAAAAAATGGAATTCTCATCAAAAAGAAGATAACTAGAATTTGATCAACAAAAAATTGTTTGCTAATTTGAGATGGAAGGGTAGGTATCCAAATTTGAGATAGCGTTCCTAATTTTGGATATTGTTCAAAAAAATACCGTTTCTTGACAAAAGGAGCAAATAAAAGTGCGATATCTGAGATATCTTCATAATTTTCATGTGACCATCTACTATAATGAATAAGTTTTCTTCATTTTTCGCCATGTTTATATTCCGAAAATCGAAAAATACCAAATTAAACTTTTTTCTTTTAAGCCCTGCTTGTATGGATGGTTGTTTATTTTTTTTGTCTAAGGTAATCTTCACATATTTTATGCGATTCTTTTTCAGGAATTTTTAGCTTTGAGGCCAATGGTTCTTCCATTTTTTTTAAGTACATTTGTTTAGAATTTTTTGTAATTTCTCTTTTTGTGAAGTCAGTATAAATTTTACTTTGACCCTCTTCTTCAGCATTATATACTGCTTGGTTTGCTGTTTCATCTTCCACGTGATGGACACCAAAAAATATTGCAATCTAAATATATTGCAAACCATTCCGAGATGTCTCCATTATCGTAGCTTTATTGTAGGCTTTGAAAAGATTGCCGCCAGCAGTTGCATATAGCGAAATTGGTTTATTCGAAACCAATTTTCTAGCTCTTGGGCGTAGTATGTCTTCAGTGCAGACATAAAGGCAATATTCTAACAGCTGCGTTTTATTCGTCGAATAAGATGAAAGACAAATTATTATATAATGTTTTTGCCAAATCTATGAGCTCTTGTCTGGGTGTAGTGGCCATCTAATACAAGTAGAACTGAATAGGAACCAGTAGGTTTCGTAAATTTAATGAAAAACTCCAACCACTGGTGAAGATAATAGCCTATTCCCAGCCTGATATGTGGCGTTTTACAACTGCTCCAATGGAGCACCTGGCTCTAACTCTGACTTCACATTTTTTTCTGGAGAGACCCTTTTTAAAACAGTCGCAACCATTTCTTTGCTGCTGGTTTTTGAACGTTGAATTAATGAGATATTTTATTTCGAATAGCACGCTGAAATGGTAGTCACTATCACGTGCTCTAATAAAAAATCTCCTCCATGGCTAATGCGTATTAAACTTTTAATGCGTATTAAGTTTTTTCAGATTTCGCATATCTTACCTTTTGGCACTCCAAAAACTGAATACCCCACTTGTTTGTACCTCCCAGCATTTGCAACTCTTATCATGTGACTAGGGTTTCACTTTTTATATTTCGGTGGCACCTGCAGGCAAATGCAGAACATACTATCTAGTGATACCGATTTCTAATTTGATATATTCCAATTGAGAACCCATACGGTATCACGAATTAGGAATTTTTAAACAACTAATTTATTACAATTTTTTTAGGTTATCTATGCAACAAAATACATAGAAAGTTACGAAGGAAAATTACGGACCTTTAAATTGGAGTCTTTCATGTCTCTTAAATGAACGTATCGGGTCTCTCTTTCGCATCTGTTTACATTATCGGTGCTTGTATACGAAAACGAAGTATGAACACGAAATCGAATACAGGGCAACCGGCAGTGCACCCTTTCTGAGAGGTGGCATGATATAAAGACGAACCGCTCTCAAATTAAAGAGTCCATCTCAAATTTGGGGCTTTTCCTCTACCCATGCTTCTACTTATAGTATGATCATTTTATTGGTTGCTATACCATTTTACCCACACGTCACACGGGCACTAAGCCTGCGTTCGAAATCGGGAACATTCTGGCCATAATATATATTAAAAAGTCGCTAACAAGGTGCTTTGAGTGCTGTCCTGGATATAAAAATAAAAATAGCCTCTTTAAATGTACATTTATAATAAAAGATATGCTTATAATAAGGCAAGAGATGAAGGAAATCATTACCATATAGAACGAAGTTTTTGTCAGGGGCGTAACAAGCAATCGATGCCGATTTTTATACAGGGTGAGTCAGTTTTTTGTAGACAAACTTTAACAGGGGATAGAACGCACGTTTTTAAAAAGAAAAGTGCCTATAAATATATGGCCGATCTAGCTTCCTAAGGAAGATACAAGGTGTTAAAGTTTCATTTTTTTTTACATTAATGTGTAATATTTTCTGAACGGAATGATATATTCACTAAATATTTTACACATATCTTAACCTGCATAGGATCAACATGTTGTATTGTTCCTGTCGAAAATACTATAGTGGATGTTACTTTTTTCGGGTACTTCGGATATTCTGCATAATGGAACTTTTTTTTCGTACGCCACTGACATTATCTGATACATATTTCTAAAATAACGGCCCCTTAGTAACAATTTTGATCTCTTGTAATTTTGCTCTAACTACGACAGTTTTAGAGATATTGGCCGTTGTTTCTCTGACAGTGTAATATCGTTATTATATTTTTTTTCTCGAATTTTCTTTATGACTTATAAACGAACGCTTAGATTTTTTCATGTTTGGGGGATAATGCCTATTAATTAAGGCGCATAAAACAAGCGGTAAGAATGTTCAAAAACTTGCACAGTGGCGCCCATATCATTTTCAACCTGTTCAAGGTTTATGTCCAGGTGACGCTGAACGAAGACTTACTTATTGTAGGTGGGTTCTTAACTCCATTCAAAATAATAGGGATTTCTTATCCAATATACTGTGGACTGATGAATCTTGTTTTACTCATCGTGGTATAGTAAATTTTCACAATCTGCATGTATGGGCACATGAAAACCCACATGCCATTCGACCACGAAGTTTTCAACATGAATTCAGTACAAATGTCTGGATTGGAATTTACGGCAACCACGTGTTTGGACCTTATTTCTTGCCACAACGTGTAAATTCAGAAAATTTCCTACAATTTTTAGAAGAACACCATGGTAATATATGGGAAGTCATTCCTTTGAATTTAAGAAGACAGTCTTGGATTCAACTTGATGGGTGCCCGGCCCATTATGGCAGAAATGTAAGAAATTGGCTAAACAATAACTATCCAGGGAGGTGGATAGGTCGTGGAGGTCCAGTGGCGTGGCCTCCCAGATCCCCCGATTTAACACCACTTGACTTTTTTGTGTGGGGATTCATTAAGGAAATAGTGTATACCACTCCGGTTAATACACTTGAGGAACTTCAAAATCGCATTAGAGATGCTTGCAATGAAATAAGGGTGCATCATTTAGTTAACTTAAGACGTTCTATGATACGTCGCAGTGAAATGTGTATTGAGAAGAACGGTTTACATTTTGAACAAAGTATCTAATTTTATGTATGTAGGTACTAGTGTTATTGTTATTAATTCTTGTAATTGTTATTTATAAATCATTATTGCTAACAATTGTTATTTATTCCACAATTATTATTGTTAATTAAATATTGCTATAAATTCAAAAATGTTTATATCTCCATAAACATTAACATCAATGTTCATCTAATGTTTTTTTTTGTAATTGTAATTACTTGGAAAGAGATAAAGAGATTTCGGCTTTTTAGAATCCTTAACAAACCATATTTAGGTAGGTTTCGTTGAAAGAATTAAATATTTAGCCGATAATTATTATTGCTAATAAATAAATTACTTAATTTAGTACCACATCAAACACTAAAAATCAAAATAACTAGGAAACGCACAGGAATTTCGAAACAGAAGAAGGGACATTATTTTTGTTAAACTGTATGTAGATAATGAAAATAACAGTTTTTTTTAAATAGTCTTTGGCGTAGAAGTTCTGTTTACGAAAGGGGTGGAGCACCCCTTCCACCCCGCCACTGTGCAAGTTTTTGAACATTCTTACCGCTTGTTTTATGCGCCTTAATTAATAGGCATTATCCCCCAAACATGAAAAAATCTAAGCGTTCGTTTATGTCATAAAGAAAATTGGAGAAAAAAAAATTATAATAACGACATTACACTGTCAGAGAAACAACGGCCAATATCTCGAAAACTGTCATAGTTAGAGCAAAATTACAAGAGATCAAAATTGTTACTAAGGGGCCGTTATTTTAGAAATATGTATCAGATAATGTCAGTGGCGTACGAAAAAAAAGTTCTATTATGCAGAATAGTCGAAGTACCCGAAAAAAGTAACATCCACTATAGTATTTTCGACCGGAACAATACAACATGTTGATCCTATGCAGGTTAAGATATGTGTAAAATATTTAGTGAATATATCATTCCGTTCAGAAAATATTACACATTAATGTAAAAAAAAATGAAACTTTAACACCTTGTATCATCCTTAGGAAGCTAGATCGGCCATATATTTATAGGCACTTTTCTTTTTAAAAACGTGCGTTCTATCCCCTGTTAAAGTTTGTCTACAAAAAACTGACTCACCCTGTATACATTAAAGACCACGATAAAATAAAGTTGTAGGATAGGTAACTGTGGTTTCCTTAGAGACACAAGCAAATGCGTCAACAGTTCGTTTCTGAATATTCAAGTTCACGAGCTAAAACATGGCTACATAAAATTATACCGACATTTAAAAATTGATAATGTCACAATAATTTTCCCTCACATAACTATTATACATTGCGCTGATAAATTAAAGGAACAGATATAAAAATGTATATATTATTTGAATTATCTATATTATTGTAATTATTTCTTTGGTATGTGATAAAATAACGCCGAAAACTAAGAGTGCATCCAAAACTAAAACAAATTTATACAAACTAAACAAATTTTTACGTACCTACTAAGCCAATTGTAGGTTTCTGTCACGTACGTGTGGTTGCTATGGTATAAATAAAACAATTGCATCGAAATGTCATTTTTGTTTTCTTTAAAGTCATTTGTAGTAATAGTGACAAAAAATGAGACACTTAGTGACAGGGAGTTTTAGGAGAAAACCCGGACAAGGCCGAAAACGCAAAACTACTGCTGCATAGGATAGATTTTTAGTCAGTTGCGCTCTTCGGAGGCGTGTATCTACGTCCAAGGACTTACAGAGGGCTTTAGACGGACCCATGGACTCCAAGTTTGCACGGAGACGGCGAGACAAAGGTTGCGGGAATTTAAGAGCAATAAGACCACTTCGAAAACCACGATTAACTGTGCAACATAGAAGACGGCGTTTAGTATACGCTCAAGAACATATTGATTGCGGAATTGAGCAATGGTCACAAGTGCTATTCAGTGATAAGTCGAGGTTTCAATTAACGAACTGTGTGACGGTCGTCTTAGGATGTGGGCATGACCAGGTGAACGATATCGTCAAGACCTAGTCCAGGAATACGATAAATTTGGAAAGGGGTCTGTCATGATATGGACAGGCATCTCATTAAATACTTGTGCCGGTTCAACAAAGAATGAATGCAGCGCAATATATTCGGGATATCCTTGAAAATCATGTAGTGCCTGCTGCTGCATTTGTCGGTCACGAATTCAGCCCAGACACAAAGATTTCTATATGATCATGAAATTTCTGTGATGAAGTGGCCAGCAATCAGCCCCGATAGCAATCAAATTGAGCACTTGCGATTAGAAATCGACGGGACCCTCCAGAAACGTTGGCACAACTCGCTATAGCCCTCGAGGAAGAGTGGGTAACCTGCCTCAAGAGATCATTCAAAGGCTAATCAAAAGTACCTATGCCACGATGTGCCAAGCTGTTATTCAAGCCCATGGGGGTCATACTCGATACTGAATATGTTTAATTATATCTATATTTCCTTAAGATTATTAACTGCTGGCAAACTGTTTTTTGTTAATTGTTTTCGTTGGGATTTTTTTAAATATTGTCACCGAAATTGCGAAATATTGTTATTGTTTGACAAATAAGATGCTATAGAAGTCATGTAAAAAGTTTTAGTTATTTGCTTTAAGGCAATAGAAAGATATTACAGTTTTTATACTGTATCCAACGAGAGAATGGACTTGCACTCGAGCGAAAATTGGTCTGTTTTGGTCAGATCTCGGCCCCTTAGAACATTAGTTCAACATCCTCAACGTCTTAATTGGCTCAGCAGGTAGCCAGGGCCGGCGCCTGGGTCCTATACCTACCTGGTACCTACAGTCCCTGGTCAGTTTATTAGACTCACTATGAAATTTGCTCTAATTTTGAGAAATTGTGACCAAAAAGACTTATTTTCTTAATGATTACCTTTATTTTACATTCTAAACATATTCTAAGATTGATTTATATAAAATAATCCTAACTATTAATAACTATTTACAAAATACTAATATTTAGTCAAGCCTCCTTTGGCTTTCAATAAAGCCTTGATTCTTCTATGCTTTATTGATAGTAGTCGAAAGTGTCGATGCATTTCTGGGCTATTAATTTCCATGCATCATTGTGGTTTCAGTGGTTGATGATTCTTTCAATCAACTTGACCTTTGTGGTAATATTTTCCTTTCCTAGTTCTCGTTTTAGACATTCCCAGACATTTTCGATTGGGTTCATATCGGGAGAATTGCCAGGCCATCGCAGAAGGGAAATTGGGTTGTCTTCCAATTTTTTTATGGATTGGGCAGTATGACAAGGTGCACCATCTTGCATAAAGTGTTTTGAGTATTTCCAAACCATTTATCATCAAACGTCTTTCCAAAACTCTTGTACTGGCCCTGACGCATGGTACCCTCGACGCTGTAAAGGCGACCAAGACCCTTTCCACTTATTACTGACCATACCATCACTGAAATTGGATGCGTTACAGTTTTAATTACACAGTCCGAGTTATATTTTTCATAGGGCCTTCGTTCGACAAAATGGGATTTGTCACACAGAATCTGGAAGTTGCTTCACCACTGAAGCAAAACTGCTTAATCAAAATGATATTAGCATGATGCAAATGTTAAATCTTTATCTAGCTTACTAACGATTTTCCAATCATCCAGGGTGAAACGTTTGTACGAACTACCCAAGCATACCTCTTTTTATCATTGCTTCAGTTAATTTAGGTTTTTTAACTGGTCTTCTGCTTCGGAACCCCATGTCAAGGCAATTTCGTCGTACTGTTCTCTCCGATACATTATAGCCTGACTCTTCAAGCTGTTTTTTTTATATCTGAGTATGAGGCCTTTCTATTTCCCAGAACAATATTCCTTAGACATCTTTGACCTCTTGGAGATACAAGCCTTTTTTGCCACAACGACCTATCCGTTGTGGCTTTGTTGGCGGTGGACAGGTTGGCATTCATTCTTACCGATGCCTGTGAAACTTGAGTGAATTTGGCAATTTGCCGTTGACTATGGCTTGTATGCCTCAAAAGTATTGTTATCTGAGCAATTTTCTGGGAGAAAGGTCTTTAAATTTAGTTGCATAACTATGTGTATTATAAATTATACAGGAGTTACCATAAATAACCATAAATAAATTTAAATATCCCCAAGTGAGTCTAATAAATTGGCCAGGGACTGTAATTATATAAAGTACCTACTACTGCCTACCTATTCACAGTTTGTATTTGTAGTCTCCCAAGTACGGTTATTTTAGTTGTGTTGTTTACGGTTGTGAAATAAGTTTTAAATCTATTATAAGAAGCAGCCAGAGACGAGATAAATCCACCATTATCGCCAATTAAGAAGAATAAAAGAGGCCAGGTAAAGAAATATAATAATAAATATGTTTTATGTAATACGCATACTATTCACCACCAGTAACCACGTTCGTCACATTATAGAGGAAGAACATAGGTTTTGGGAACTTGACCATATTGTTGACAGTTTAATCGATGAAATCCCACCACTAATAATTCACGTAAATGGTCAAAGTGATTCTGATAGCAGCGAAACAGACTAATTTAAATTTATAATTATATGAAACAATGTACTATTGTTGTAGCTAAATATTAAAAAAAAATATCATAAAATGTCTATTTTAGGAATATTTAGGGTTTATATTACTTTCATAACGCTCATACATTTATAATAAATTTATGTGAAATAAATAAAATGTTTTTATGTTTTCAAAATAAAATTTATTTCATCTACTTACGAATTTATTTCATCGAATGACGGTCCTGCGTAGCTCGTTACAGAGCACCTCCTCTTTAGTCGCCGATGCGCAAAGCAAGTCCATTTTCTCGTTGGATAGAGTATAGTTGTGTTTCACTTGTGTTCCTCGAATTTATTGGCGCAGTGTAATATGGCAATATTATAAAAATCTTAAAAATGGATACAAGAACATTATAGGGTGTTAGATTTTTTTCTTGTAAAAGGGACGGAGGTTCAGTAAAGGTTGGGGTCATTATTTACCACATCCACTTCTGACCTATGATAAAATAAAAATACGAACTTACAATACGTGACGTCAATAACAATATTCCGGAAACCATTTGATGTGCAAATGGTTCTAAGTGCAACGAAAAAATGTTTTAAGTTTTAAAAACCACCATTGTTATTGGTGTAACCACTGGGGTTTTTACCAGATTGACCGATGTTGAAATGAAAGGGAGCGTCGGGGTTTGCAAAAATATGTATACATACATAAATATATACACACATGATCTCATAGTCCTGGGTTCGTCGCGTATGCTTTAAAGTTAGAAGGGGAAATCTTAATATCGAAACATGGGGATTTAGCTTACCTCATATGCTCTCATGATGTCGGTGTTAATCCTGTATGGCTAAAACCTCACATCATCACTAAGATTCACGAACTAACTTTGTCGGATAATATTGAATTTCGTTGGTCAAGAGATTAATTCAAATAACTTCAAACCAAGATATATATTTAATATTTAACAGAATAAATTACGCTGACAATAAAACATTTACACTAAACAAACTATAAATTTGAACACAACCAGATGCGTCGCGCAAATAATGAATCTATTCATATGAAAACAAAGCTAACCGCTAGGGTTAAGTAGACCTGATTCTAATAGAACAATTTTGAGTGCCTTTCCGCTTATTAAACTATTTGACTTTAAACCCGAATTTACTGTATGAAAACCTGCCGGAAACTGCCTAATTTTGGCTAAGATTGTTGCTCCAGTCCTCGCTGGGCGGGACCAAATTCGATCTTTCATCCCCTTTAAGTAATACCACTTACTGGGGGTGAAATCTCCACCAATCCTACGGGACCTACTTTACCCCTTACATGATCTCAGGAAACTATTCCCGTACTCTAACGACATCTGGTTGCAAAATAGAAACTAAACATTTTACATGACATTTCTGAGATTACTCTTTCTGCATCAATTAGTTAGATGTTTGGCCATTTTTCCCATACCCGAAAACCATAAATTAAGTGACGCTTCCAACGGACAACTATTATTTATGGTCGAATCTTTTCGTGACGTTTTTATGGATCCTGTTAATTTTACAATTGGTTTGAGATATTTTACTTTTTGGTAGTTACACATCTGTTTACGATTACGAAGTTATGCATTTACGAAGCTATGAAATTTTGCTAAGATCGTACTTAAAGAAAACACACTATACAAGATGAATTACTCATTTAATGTGGACCTTAGAATTCTCCGAATAATAAACAAAGGACTTCTTGGGTTGCTATTCCCTTTCCGAACAGAATTATGACATGCACTTTACCATTTTGTTACATTGGGTTGTCAGTTATTAGACCAGTGATCTAATCTGCATCACACAACTGTCTTATTTATCTGGTCGTATAACCTGCATTGTTGCCAAGAACTACTTATCGATTTCGTCCTATTTGTCGTTATATTTGTTGATATTTTCCTTGCCCCTCTCGCACCTACCAAAATTTCATGCACATATCATTAAAGTGTATGGTTGTTAACTTAGCCTTAACCCACTTAAATTTTTACACAGGTAGCACCCTATTTATACAGCTATTTGCTCCCAGGTACCGTATGCTTGTGGGCTAAGTACTCATTTGCACATTGTTATATTGATCACAAATTACTTCTAATAATGTCATCTACATGTTAGAAAAAAGAAAACGCCAAAAACGTAGAAGTAGATGTCGTAAATATTTACCCAAATTACTTCTAATAATGTCATCTACATGTTAGAAAAAAGAAAACGCCAAAAACGTAGAAGTGGATGTCGTAAATATTTACCAAGATTGGTAACGTCTGCACTAAATATATAGCATGGAGGTAGGTTTTTTACTTTTTCACTGTTCTCAGTTGAGACAGCATGTACATTTCAAAGAAACTTGCCTGTATCATCGAGAAAATATTATAAATAGGTACTGTATATCCCATTTCTTTTATAGGTACCTACAGTATAGAATAAAAATGGGCCTTCTCGTGTGCATTTTGAATCCTAGTTTTGCGCAAACAGAAATACCTTTATTAAAAATCATATTACAGTACCAACAAAACGCAAAAGACCATTCAACTGATTGGTGCGGTCTTTAAACTCGACAGCTCTTCCCTATGAATTTTTCGAGCCCATCACCCCAACCATAAGGTAGGCGAAGTGACGTCCGGCCGCACGCCGAGTCCGCCCAGTGATATATCTGTATTCGTCACATAAGTCAGCTTAGCTGGCTGTGACATGACTGACGGTGCCCAGTGAGCATACTGAGAGAGCCAAATGAAACGTGTTGCTCAGTTGTTCGACTGAGAGCGGCCTGCACGAATCACTGCTCACCTGTGGACGCGTGGTGCGATGTCGGCGTGAGATGTTCCGGTGGTTCGAACGGCGCGCGTGTCGAAATCGGAAGTGCAACAAGTGCTATGAAAACCCGAACCTCGAAGAATATTCCGTGGCCGTACCCGGTCGCTGGTTCGGATAGCGCGAACGGTGCTTGTTACAAAAACGGAAGTCGCGGAAGTGTCATGAGGGCGTCGAAAAATTCGCCGTGGCCCTACCCGGCCATCAGCTCGTCCTACTGGCAGCCGGCGCCGACGGCCAGTCCATATATGACACCAGGTATGCTAGACTAAATCGAAATTAATGGCATACCAGTAATATTATTTATACTTAACCATATTTGCAAACGATCTAGATCTGGCTAGATATTACTAGATATGGCAGATATGTAGTACCTTCACCTAATTTTTTTATCTTACATAAATAATTAAAGTTATTAGATCATTATGATTTATAAATAAAGTAGTTTTTAAGTTATGTATATTTTGTGCTTCGGTGCTAAAGAAGTTTTGTTCCCGTGACGTATCAACTGTACCTACCATCAAAGTTATATTTACCTACAATTTTGTCTATGCAAGTGCTGCCACAAGTCCGGAAAATTATAAAAGTGCAATGTTATAGGTTACCTTAATTATTAAACATTACTTTTGAAAATAACCAGTCGTCAACATGTGAAAAGACAAAAGACGTATACCTGTATGTACTTTTTTTTATTGCTATCCTCCCGAATGTATTCATCAAAATGGCTTTCCATTAGTTCCTCCTACGTTCCAAAAATAGTACCTCCTATATCCCCCCGCAGCCCGCCCTAAATGTATCGTATGATGAAGGGCGTATGATGAAGGGGGTATGATGAAGCTAGTCAATAGTCAAATAAGGTAAAAAACACGCAAAAAGTTTTTTTAAATTGTCGAATTTTGAGCCAGACTTGTCACGAGAACCATTTTCTTTAGTGGAAAAAAAGTTGATCTTTTGTATTTATCTATATATCTTCTAAGGTAATTTTCTGTCTCAACCCATCGGAACCCCCTCATTGAATTTACAAATTATTGCTTAGAATCTTAGAATCACTTACTTAACATTCATATCGATGTTCGATGTGACTGAGGAAATAAGTACCAAAAAAATTCACTGGCTCCCGTACTATTATAATTCAATGTTAGTTTCATACCCCAAATTTGACATTTCTATATCTTAAAGAATAGCACTAAGTATTAAAAGATGCTTTTAAAGGCAACTTTATCTTTATAATTCTTTATAATTAATATCAATGCAAAAGCGCCCACATTTCACACGATCGTAGAACAAATTATTTCAACAATTCCATGAATAAATCGCACATAGTAAGAGTTAGAGTAACCCCACGTTTTATTTTAAGTGTTATATCAGTTGTAGCACTAATAAATACTATGTGGTAATATTGTCTTTAATACTGTGGATATGTCGAGGGATATAATTTAATTAAGACTTGCATATAATTATTTGGCATATGCCATGCCAAATGCTTAGCCATTAATATTAAACTACTAGAATCTATAGCCTATTGGTATTTTTGGATCTCATAAATTCGTAGGTATATAAAATAATTCGGTACAATGATGAATATCATTGCATTATGCTCACCTGTGCAAGCTTTAATTCGTAAATAGTGACTAGTTCTGTAAATATTTTCCATAAAATTTGTCGAACACATCAAGCTTATATTCTATTTCATTAATACTAATGTTTGTTTAGACTCGAAAATTATACCTACATAATATATAATATAAAAAAGTGTCTGTTTGTAATGTCAAAATATCAGTTTTTTACTATATGCCTATGAAAGTACATACCGTTCTTATAACAAAAAAGCAATATTTAAAATTTTTGTCTGTGTCTGTTTATTTGTTCCGGTTAATCTCCGAAACGGCTGGACCGATGACGGGACTTTCACTGGCAGATAGCTGATGCTATATAAGGAGTAACTTAGGCTACTTTTATTTTAGGAAAAGAATTAGGGTTCCGCTGAAAACAATTAAAATTCTCTACAACTAAATAAAATTGAAGTGTTTGTGTGTAATGTTAAAATAACAGCTTTTACATATGAAAGTATATATGGTACGCATGTATGTACGTGTATTTAGCACCCAGCGCAATTTCATTGGTCAGATTCGAATTTAAAACCAACCAAGAGCTCTAGTGCGAAATCTGTGTACGGAATGTAAATCGGTGCCAAACACGCATACGGAATGTTACAGTTTATAGAAGCAGATGTGCGTTATGCGGTCCCGAATTGCAGCAAAAAACGGTATATGCCGAAAATAGTATGTTTTTTCGAGTTTATGCGCCCTCAGCGCCCCTGATTGAGGAAAATATGCAAGAAAAGCGAAAGTGCAAATCTTTATTGCATAAAGTAAAAGCAAAAGAGAACAGAGACGGTGGAAGGTACTAGTAAATGACCAAATCCAGTGAATGACCAATATCATAAATATTGGCTAATATTAAGCTTTACGCAATATATTAAGTTTCATGCCATTTTGGACCTTCTGCTCTTTAGTTCTCGTTATTGCTAATAATTCGACCAGGATGGGAGTAATTTAAATATGGCTGACTATGTTTACTGTGCAAGCAGCTGATAGTTTATGTCCTAAATTAATAAGGCCAGTGCATGTGTAAAATACAATAGTGTTTGCAAGACTGCCTATAACAAAAATGTCACTGAATTATTGAATGCTGTTATAAAAATATACTAGAAAATGGTGTTTTGTGGACAAAAATACGTATTTCATAATTAATTTAAAAAAAGTACTGGCAGGATTTAAACCCGTGGCCCCTCGACTGTGAATCCAGAACGTTACCGATGTATGATTGTTTTATTGACTTCTGGATGATATAAAGGTATCGAAGGGGGCCCTGGAATCAACTACAGGGTTTACCTACGGAAGGTATTTTTTCGCGAGCTTATCGCAGTTTATCGAACGACGCGCTGTTTCTAGAAGTAAATGTAGTTCGACGATCAAGTTAAAAAAATTCTAGATGTTTATTTACCACTGAGTGATTTTTTCAAAGAAATCCAGAAATAAATAACACTTTTACCCATTAATGTTCTAGCGCCAAATTACTTTTCGAATTTCTTTAGACAATTGCCTTATTTAAAATAAGTAACAGAAAATTGAACACAATTTTTCCATTGTGGACAAAACGATTACTTATAATAACCAAATAACGCGAAATCGAGCGCCAAAACTTGATATAAAAAATATAAAAAACGATATCGAAATTATACCTAGTAAATTCAGTTTGAAGTTAACTAAACCATATACATACAATATGATAACACGCTTACACATTATTACAATATCCACATATAAATTGCAAATGAACATAAAACTTCTCGTAAACTTTACGTAATAATAACACGTAATAGTATCACAAATGGTACAGGTAATATGTATTTCAACATTGTAATATATTGTCTATGTACCATAGGCGCAACATGCATTTTTATTAGAGGGTTGAACACCGTTTGATTGAAACATATCACAGAAAATGTTCTGCTTTTTCACACATTTTCCCTTTTCCGACCTTTTGTTACCCATCAAACTAACGTCCTACTGCGTGAATAATGACTATAATTAATTGCTCGTTTGATAATATGCTATATAGTCCCATCTGACAGGTCCTATAAATAGTCCTGGAATTAGCTCAGGAAATTTTGAAATTTTGCAGGGTCGTAGTTTTAGGAATCCAAAACTAAATTCCACATTTTGCACAAAGCAAGCGATGCCGCTGGCGCTACCATTTTGCCAAGATGGTTGCCACAAACAACTCCTTTACCTTCCGTTGTAGAATTCACTTCTCCATTTCCTGCGGTTACGTCATTATTTGTAAAATCAATAGTTAGGATACCATAGTCGATTAAATGTAAACATACTCGTTTTACTTTTCCAAGCAGCGCGTTCCAGTAGCCGTAATATGTAATGGGCTTAATGGTATTTACGTGACTTATTGCAACAGAGCTCCTATGTAAAACAAAAAACGGTGTGTTTATGTTTAAAATGCCGAGCCGTCTCTAGACTGAACGCAAGAAATGCTGAAATTAGAGATGAAGTTTTTAAGCGTGCTACAGAAACATAGATTTATAGTATCCGTCAAAAATAATTTATAGTGGTATAAAAACCATTCGTATAAAAACTATTCGTATAAAAAGATACCGCTAGTACTAATTCCAAATAGCTGCTAGAGTCGGATTCCCTTTGTATTCGCACAGAATTATATTTTAACATCATTTTAAAAATACTTTATTCAGTTTTCATATTATATTTATTTGAGAAGTAATAACAATTAATAAAATAGGAGCTCTATTTTTACATTCTAACGTACATAACATTCTACGCTAACATTCTACGTACATAACAAATGTAATACTTTATATAGATAGTATGTTCGATTGAAGCTGTCATCTGACAAAACATCTGTATCATCATCCGATTCCTCTGCCAGATTGCTAATAAGTCTTTCACCGCCATTGATAAGACTTTGTCCTCGTTTGCTATATTCTTCTTCATATTTACTTACTTTTACAACAGAGTTCGACCAGAAATATTTTTAAAAAAATTTACAGATCTTGCAGCTTTCGCAAGTATCTTATAAGCATATTGAAAATACCAGTTGCAACTATAATGCTAGTGTAGTGCAATTTTAATTTCTTGTTGGTAGGACGATAAACAATGCCCAACACTTGATTACTCTCACCTAGTAATTTGATCTAATTTTCTGTAATGGTCAAAATTTTGATTAGTAAGCTACATATAGCATTAAATTAAACATTTTAACAATACTTGTTCAACATTTTGATTAATACTTTCAAATTCTACAAGTGTGGAAATGTTTTAAAGCAAATATTGTAATTTATAATGAGACACTTGATTACTCTCATTAACTTTTTGAGATCCAAGATGGCTAGGTACGTAAAAAAACAACGTTTGATATTCATATGGGACGTGGCAGAACTTTATCTTTGGAAGAATGACGCGTTCAAGTTTTTCAATAGGAGCATTATTCAAATCGAGAAATTGCAAGAAAAATCGGACGTAGCCCATCACTATTCAATGCTTATTTAAATGACATCGAAAACTATGACAATAATCGACGAGGACCCACTTCAACTGCAACAACCCCAAGGGAACGTCGTGTAATTCTTCGAATTGCATCTAATTCTTCGTCTACAGCTAGGCAAATTTGGATTGGAGTGGAAGTAATGCGTCCGTTCGAACCATTCAAAGGGTACTAAGAGTGTCCAAACGTGTTACATACAGGATTTTTTCTAATTTTCAGAAATTTTATATTTTATGAAAAGAAAACTATGAATTTTATACATTTAACAATTCAGTAGGTTATAACGGTGTGAGAGCTCGTCACTTTCATAGCTTGTCAGTTCTAATTTTGACATGTAAAGTGATGCTTTGCAAAACCCTTTGACGTTACGAAACGTCTTACTTTTCACAATCAGTTACGAAAAGTAAAATATTACGCAACTGATTTTGTAAAGTTCATTTCATAGTAGGTTATTTAGACCTGACAAGTTATGAAAGTGACGAGCTGTCACGCCGGTACAACCCACTGGATTGTTTTTAAACGTATAAAATTTAGAGTTTTCTTGTCATAAGATATAAAATTGGTGAAAATTAGAAAAAATCTTGTATGAAACACGTTGGGAAACACTATTTTCTGTAACTCGCTTCCTTTCGCGGAACTCGCTAACGCTCGTTTCGCAGAAATCTACTCGTTACACAAAATAGTAGTTTTCCCAACTGGTTACATAAATAGCTATTACACAACCAGTTGCGTAATGTTTTACTTTTTGTAACTGGTTGTGAAAAATCAGACGTTTCCTAAGGTCAAAGGGTTTTGAAATGTCTCACTTTACATGTCAAAATTAGCAAAAATGCTTTCTATTGCTTTTCCGTTATACGTAATATTTTTTTGGTAAATATTAATTTATTAATTATACAAACCCATATCATATTCCCTATGCATTTTCTAATCTAATATCTAATCAAGCTTCTCTAATCTATGTATACAGTAAAATAGCGTAACATTTGAAATTTAAATTGTTTGCTATTGTTTCCTGTCTTATCCTCATAAATAGTAAAATTATATGTAAATGACGTAGGGCAGCCAGACAAAGAATTATTTAATAGGGTCAAATCAAACGGATATATAAATAAATTGCTTTGGGAAACTAAAAATATTATATATATATATATATATATATATATATATATATATATATATATATATATATATATATATATATATATATATATATATATATATATATATATATATATATATATATATATATATATATATATATATTTATATATATATACTTTTTCACATGTCAAATATCATAATAAATCTTTCTTCGCGGAAGACGTAGTAGCGGTCACGTTACCTCACATGATCAATTTAACGGGAATAATTATTTTATTTTATTTCTTTAATTAATCACAAAAATGAGAGAAAAATATTTGTTTGTTGTATTTTTAATATTTTTTTACCTATTTTGTTGAAAAAAATTGTTAGCCCTTATAATTTGCTATTTCGATAGGAAATTTGATCCTCTTAAAAAAATTCATATTATGTGTACCTATATTTATCTACTTAAAACGCATAGTTTTCGAGTTACGGTTAAAAGACTTAAAAGTGAACAAAATCAAATGATAATGCCGGATTTACCCTTTTAATGTATGATTTACACTTTACACTGATTTACTGCAATATTTAGTTCATCACAATAGTAGTGAAAATCGTCGAAGTCGTGTACAAGTCACAGCCAGAGTGTAAGCCGCTGTGCGGTGCTGACTAGTCTAACCGTGTTTAGTTTGGTTTAGTTCGTTCGTGGTTTCGATTTAAGGTTTGTGTTGTGACTTTCCATATAATGCTTTTACTTTTTACGCTGAAATATCAAAATAAAAGCGAGTTTTGCAAAGTAGAACTTGCAGAGGACAATAATTTATATGGCCAACTAATTGAATTAGTATTTGTCCTCCTTCACTATTTAGCATATATAAGTAAAGGTAACTATACCCAAAATAACCATGTTTACTAGTGGTAACAAAACTTCTGATAACATTCCGCCTACCCAAGACGCTCTCCTTCACCATGTAAAACGCTCTGCATTTCGAGCAGGGCACATTATGGATGGGGCCAAAGATTAATGGCAATGTAAGAAATGCCAAATTTTAATGACTGGGTATGGAAAGAAATTTATGGGGTTGTGTCATCGCATTGGACAACGATTCCAGAGGCATCGAAGTTTTGCCAAGAACTTTTATGGCGTGGGTCCTAAAGATCACGCTGTTCTTTAAATGTTTTAAATGTTCTAAAGCAAGTCTACCATGCAACGAACGTGTGTTTACGAAGGGAACTGTTATTTCAATAAAGCATGTGGGTTATTACCTTAGTCTCTACCTTAGTCTCATTATGTTAATCCTTTAAAACCTTTGAGGTCACTGACGCTTTCGAACTAACAAACACTACATTTGTTGGACTGTTGCGATATGATTCGGCATCGAGAAGTAGGACTCGTCCGACTCCTGCAATATCGTTCAGGATGCAAAACAGTTGATGAGTAATAATATCAATGGGACAGCTCCCTCGAATTATCGGAGAATTTCTCTGGAACTCTGGTACTTTGTATTATCTGAGCGTTTCTTGATGATGATGCTTTTCAACCCGTACACGCTTGTGTACGATGAAAACTATTTAAAATATTAGTAGCAATAATTTGTATTTCCGGCTGGTTAATTTCTAAACTTTTCTTAAAATGTACACTTCTTATTTTAAAATACAAAATTTATAACAATTTTTAAGACATATCAAAAATTACGTGGCTACCATTACGTGCCTTAGCGTCGTCCTCTTAGTTGTTGTTTGTAGGCAAGGAAGTCTATTTATTTAAAACAATGCACTGCTGGTTACTACCCCTACTTTTAACAAAACACATTTTACATTTACTTATTACTGAATTACTTATTACTTATTACTGAGTTATTACTGAAAATAGATTATAGCCAATCACTCGAGAGATGAAAATGTTGCTGAAAATGTCGCAATATGCAATGTTTTTAGATAATTGATGGTATTTGTGTAACTCCAGCGCAAGCTCGGAGGGCTTTAAGGATAACTGTCGACCTCTGGGGTAATCTGGCAACAAAATACTTGTCGCTTGACCTATTTTGTAATATCAACCGACATATTTATTTGTCAAATATATCATATATCATTCCACCCACAACGTTTCTACAGACAAGCGACTATCAAGCATGACATGACTACGAGCACACAATCGAAGGTCGCTTATTTACCTGCATCATTGCAATTAAATTTGCGGATACATAATAGATATTTACCGCAATCGTATAAAATGAAACGTAATGTACGCATTCGTTTCAATCGAAAATCAATGAAATTATATATACCTGCGTCCTGCATTATTATAACAAACACAATAAAGCCTAGTCTTCGTCTGCCACCGTGTTCTCCCATGCAGACTGAAGTGTATTCCGGTAGTACTGATGCTCGCTCACAGAGAAATCGTTTGCACATGAGGGAATTTTGCACGCACGAATCCTTCTGCTCATAAAATTTCAAGTGTCAATGCGGTTAAGGTCGCGATTTCTCGGTGGACAATTTATTGTTTTAATAACAGGCATGGGCAACCTTTTTGCATGGGGCCGAATAGAAAAATTTTGCATGGGCCACGGCCAAAACAAAAAGAATTGATAAAATAGGCATGGTATTTAAAAAAAGAGAAGATACAGATATGTACTTATATAAGTACCTATTATTTTTTTCAATTTCTTTCCACGTAAATTTAGAGGGAACCGAGTATTAATCTATAAGCCTTGATATTATTTTTCTCGGTGAGCAATGATTAACTTATGTCCTCTATGTGATTGGTTTAATGTAAATAATCTTCGTATTAATGTAAAATATCATTATCTTAAATTCTTGCATTAGGATAATGACCAGGCAGACATTGTGATAATCAAAAAAAAACATTAACTAATGTTTTTTTAAGCAGCATCATAATCACTTCATTACCTTAATACTATGAAAAGGACATTATCGTAATGATTTTTCAGTTAATAATGTTGAGACAATATCAGGTACGATATTTTTTTCTGTGTATATCGTGTAGAATATTTCCCATATCGTGTAGAATAGCGTCCTTCTTTGTCAATACACCTTTAGATCTTAATTAAAGCATGGTTTTCATAGTCTTCAGGCAATTTTCGAGAATGGTATATGAAATTAAACAAATATTCATATTCTTTTAATCGGTTAAACCGTTCATCGATTGATAATATAGCATGGTCTAAGATTGGTAAGAAAAATTTTAGGTAGGCTAAATTGTTGTTTTGCTTCAATAAGAAGCTCATCATGAGTTTCGTAATCAAAAAGGCGAATCTTTTCCTTTTTGTAGATTCAAAAAATTGACGTAGCTACAACATGCAGCTCATTAGCAAGTGAAAAAAATAATTAATGAAATGTTCACAACTTTCATCTGTTCTTTACGATTAGATAAGTCTGTAGTTTTTTAGAGCGTACGATATTTATTTTGGTCTATAAATAATGATGCCACAATAACTATGGAACAGATGAAACGAAGACTGATTTTTTCCATCAATGAACTGGCTGTATTTTTTGTTATTGTATCTCTTGTGGTATCATCTATTAGATCAAACAAGGTCAGTACAATAACTTTTAAATTTTGTTGTTCTAAAACTACGGCTGCACGGCCGCCCTTTGTTTTCGCCGTCCGGGTGCGGGGCACGCGCTGCACCCCCGCTAGGAATGACCCTGCGTTTTAAAAGTATGTAATTAAAACAAGTATGTAATTATAAATAACTGAAAAAACAGATGAGGGTCTTATAATGACAGATTATAATACTTATTATAATACTTAAACTTCCTCTAAATATTGATGAGAAATCCAAAGAGAAAAGAAAAATAAAGTAATAAATTAAATAATAGATACCTCAAAATGTTTTGGGACTTTTATATTTTTTGTTTCTACATTCCAAGCCCTGCTTAGGCGTCGTCGATTTTATTATCTTACCCTTTCAAATACGTATCAGCAAACAAATACAGTTTTCGGTGACTAGGCTTAAAAGAATTTAATATACCAGTCGACTTCGCAATACAAACATTTCCATTAGGTTTATCTTTCGAGGTAAATGCGATGATATGCTTTTAAAACGAAACTAAACCGTCAGATCAGCGTTTCCGTATCAATAGCAACATAAGCAGCTATAGTGTCCTTTTACACTGTCGCAGTTATCGAATGAAAGGTTGCAGTGGCGGCGACAAGGCCCCCGTAGACCCCGCGGTGAGGGGGGCCCTGGCAACTTGGGGCAACATTAAAAATTTCGTTTCATCCACCGAAAAATATTATTTTTGTAGCTGCCGTAATCAATTGTAGAGCAACTTTGAAATAAAAACCTAGCTGTTAGAGACGATGCGAATTCTATTCAACTTGAAGTACCTACATATATATGAATTCATTCTGCTGCTGGTTTTTTAAAGTAAAGTTTTAGACAGTATTAATTTAAATTCAAAGTGCTTTAAGAGCTCAACATTCGATTTTGATCCAGCTTGTGATTTAATTTATAATGCAGAAAAGAACTTGTCATTGATGCGGAAAAATTTCGAAGAGATAGAGAAGGAAGGAAGGATAGGAAGGATTTCCATTTCAGCAAAAACCAGAACTCATATGGAAACGACAAAAATGTAAAGAACTTTGAGGTGCAGACTAATAAATCTTTAGGCATTTTAAACAATCAACTTTTAATATGTTTTACTGGTATGGACAAGGTAATGAAACATTTTTCTCTGGTCTCTTCTCGATTCTTTGACCTAACTAATGAAGAAAGTAAGCTTCATGGAGCCGCGTTATTGAACAAATACGAATCAGATTTTTCCGAGGGTTTACCCGAACAATTATAAAGCTAATCACTGCCTTATCCTACGAAATTCGAAAACAAACGAGCATATATGATTAGACCATTGATTTCTTCGAGACAGATAACAGGTGCATCTTCAGCAGTCTTCCAGATGTGTTTTCATTATTTCAATTGTTTCTTACGTTACCGGTAACATTCGCTAGCGTAGAGAGATCTTTCTCAAAACTCAAACTTATTAAAAGTTACTTGCGTGCATGGTACAATGAGTGAACTTATGCTGTGTGTTTCAGCTTTGCTTGACATAGAACATGACGAACGCCGAAATTACGACTTAGATCGGTTGGCTGCCAAATTCATAATGTTAAAACAACGACGTTTTACAAAATATTAACTAAGACGGTAAGATCGAAAATAAGTCCATTGGTGCAAAATATTTTTTTTCTTTTTTGTTTAGGGAAGGAGGCCCCAGAAACTTTTTGCGGGGCGGCCTCCACGTCCTTACCGCCGCCACATTGACCTGATATATTGTATGTAACTATGTATGTTTGTTCGGGTCCAATCACACGATTTCAGTTGGTTTTTAAGATTGACGCCTGTCACTCTATTAGTAGCTTATTAAAAATTCAATTGATATCTTTTAATAAAATCACAAGATTTCAGTTAGTTTTTAAGATTAACACTCGTTAATAACTTAGTAGCTTATAAAAATTTTATTGCTATATTTTAATGAAATTACACGATTTCAGTTGGTTTTTAAGATTAACACCCGTCAATCTTTTAGTAGCTTATTAACAATTCAATTGCTATATTTTAATAAAATCACAAGATTTCAGTTAGTTTTTAAGATTAACACCCGTTCATAACTTAGTAGCTTATTGAACATTTTATTGCTATATTTTAATGAAATCACACAATTTCAGTTGGTTTTTAAGATTAACACTCGTCAATCTCTTAGTAGCTTTTGAACGATATAATTTCCAATATTTTAATGAAATCAGACGATTTAAGTTAGTTTTTAAGATTAACGCCCGTAAATCTATCAGTAGCTTATTAAGAATTTTATTGCTACATTTTAATGAAATCTCACGATTTCAGTTGATTTTTAAGATTAACACCCGTCAATCTCTTAGTAGCTTATTAACGATTTAATTGCAATATTTTAATGAAATCACATGATTTCAGTTAGTTTTTAAGATTAACACCTATTAATCTCTTATGGCCGAGTGCACCGTAGCCTTAATGCTGGATTAAATTTAAGACAGACTTAGTTTGACATATTTATGTTGCACCGTGTATTAAAGCCCGGATTAATGCGATAAGACCGACTTTAATTAAAGTCTCGGGTCATATCTTGCAACTGAATTTTTAAGCAGTTATCCACAACCTATTGAGCTGAAATTTTGCATACACGTTTAGTTTGGATGACAATTTTTATTTAGCTAAGTAACGTCATTCTAATTCAAATATGGCGGCGCCCAAGATGGCGGACTAGTTATATTTTATGCACTTCCATGATTTGGGTATTAGACGAAAGGGAAACGAAGAATACGAAAATAAAATTACGTCGATATTGAGGAGAAATATTAATTATAATATGATTGTGTAATAGAATGATAGTAAAATAATTTCTGTCACCCATATCCAATGGGTCGAAAATAAGCATGGAACTTGAAGAGCCAGGGTAGTCGGTTTATTGGTGTTTCTCCTTTATCCCAACAGCGGAACAGCTCCCTGCGGGACGCCGCTTTTTATTGATTGGGTACTTCTAAATTCTGCAAAGAAACAAGCTTTTCCATATTACTTAGAGCAATATGGTGAAAAGAGATTAAAGGACAATGCCTGTTGGAACTTCGAGATCTTTCTTAACAAAGTTTGCTGAATTGAAAGTTTTCTGAATTGTTGTTAACAACAATTTTATTGGAAAATTGTAATACTAGTGGGCAATTGAGAAAATTACATTAGCGTGCAAACAGGACCTTGGAGATGTCACCTCTATTTTTAAAACATTTAATTAATTATTTATCGTTCTATTGTCGGTGCGGTGTTAATAGGTGTTAAGAGAAAATCACCAACGCAAGACATTTACTTTTGTAATTGTTGCTATTGTTTTGATAAATTGATTTTAGCAATATTAATTTTCTATATTATGTTCATATCGACGAAAACATTAACGCGGTTTTACAAGGCCTGAATATTGATAGTACAATTTGTTATTGTGCCAATGACTCATTTTGGTAACTTATCAACAACTCACTTATTAATAATTATTTGCTGGTGGTAATTTTAATAGCAAGCAAAAATCGGCCATTTGTGTGTTGAAAATAAAATGTTAATTAAGATTAGCCGCGTTTTACCACGGAATTAGCTATAATTATTAAGTCAATAACGTAGAGCTCCAAATTCAATCAAACCAGTGATTTCGTACCATCCAATAAAAACCGGATTAACCTAGTAGGCATATTCTTATTGTAAAATTTCTACAATACAAAATCGATTATGCTCAAGTAACACAATGAGTTTATAAATAAGTTTTTTCCTGTGATATCAGTTCATTAAGTATATGGGTAAGTCCGAACAGCCTGTTAATATTTATAAACATTTTGAAATTTGCAGCTCTAAGCGATGCCGACTCATAAATCATAGCGCAGACATTTGGTGACATTTACGGGGCCAGTCTCATTTGTCCACCAGCTTTTGTTGTTCCGAATGCGCACAACAAAAAGGGAAGTTTTTGTTTTTATTGCGGTTAAACGGTTTTACTTAGCTTGACTTAGTATATTTGTTTGTTTGTTTCAAATCTTGCAACAGCTTTTTCCACTACTTCCCGATAAGCTTTAATTTTTTTTTTATTACAAATAAAATCAAAATGGCGGAATTTTCTATTTGTAAACCGATTTGTCTTAAACTTGAAACTTTGCGGTGTTTAAAGTCACTCAATACAATTTTTGACTCAAACTTAAAACAAACAAAATGGCATATCCAAAATGGGGACTGTCCTATTTATGAACCGATTTGTCTCAAACTTGGAACTTTGCTTTGCTTAAGGTCACACAATACAATTTTTTACAAATTACAAAAGTACTGTTTTTTAATTAAAAAACGACAAAAATCAGAGAATTTGATTGCAATTTGTATAAATAATATATTTTTAAAGGAATTTTAATTTCAAATGGGTTGTAAAATTTTGATAAATATTTTGCATCGATAAATAATCTGATATGATTTGTTTAGCATTTTTAAGAATTATGTGTTAGTGTATAATTTTATGTATAGTATACAAAATATTTTTTATTTAGTTTTATTTAGTTAGAGCGCTCTACAGTGCCAGCTGATCAAATTTCAATCATAACGTGAATAGTAATGGATTTCATTGGAAAAACAATTAAAAATATCTGTTGAACTATATTCTTGCTTGCATATATTTTAAATATATCGTAGTGGGCATCTCGGCTCCAGAAGGTCGTAGCAAAAATTTTTTTATTCATGTAAAAATGCCAGCAATCAATTTCTGTACCAGCCATTATCGAGAAATGAAAATTGGAAAAGATATTTAAGAAAAACGTCACAAGAGAAATTAAATATCTCAGTTATTTTTTAAACTTAATGTTCATAAAGTCGTTACCATCCTTTCCTACCATGACCGCACAACTCTTCAAGAAAAAAAAGCTCCGAATCGTTACTCTAGGACTATCCGTCGAGCAAGGAGAGCCGATTTTCGAGATCGCCTTTTTTTCGAAAAATTAAATATTTCCAAAAAAATGCCAGTATTTTAAATTTTTTTTAATCATTCTTTTTTTAGCTGCCGTTTTAACTAACACAAGTATCAAGTTTTAAAACGTCAATTTCAAAAATATACAGCAAGAACAAAAATAGTCGATTTCTTCGACATATCTCGAAAAATAATATAGTAATCGATACCTACCTACTTACAAAAATATGAATCGGAAGATCTTTTTAGTACCTACACCTTTGACTTTATTTGATAGACGTGATGAAAGGACTCATACTGTGTTGATATAGTCGTATGGTATATTAAATACTTAGTTTAATTTAATTCACTCTAACATAACTTATGTAAATCCGTCTCGTATTATATTATTATTTTTTTTGTGCTGGTATGTCCCCTCTGGCCTCCGACTAGTCCAGAGAGTCCCTCCAGCCTCGTTACTCAACGACCGCTCCCCACGTCCGCGGGGTAAGCGGTTATTGAGGTCGCAATTCATGTGTCACGCAACGCTGAGTAGACGCAACGAGCCAAGTATGACGGCCTTCTGCATCTTCCCAGCGATGGCTTCTGCCGATTGACGGCATGCTGGGATGGTTCTTAATTCTGCGAGCAATGATTGTCGCATACCTCCGAGAGAGCCAATAATAAGAACCACTATTTTAAGAGAATAACCCGGGTACAGCCTGCGGAGTTCAGAGAGTAAATCTCGATAGTTTGTCCATTTCTACTCCTCTTTCAAGACAATGTTCTTTTCAGCCGGAGCCGAAAACTCTATAACGAACATCGTCTTGAGTTGGTGGTCGAGGAGGACTATGTCAGGCTTATTGGCTTGTATTCGCCTGACGGTGGGGAATGAATAGTTCCAGTATAACCGGGACCTCTCATTCCCCACAACGGACTCAATATCCCCCGGAGCATAGGGCAACACCGGTGTCTGATCTATACCGTACGAGTGCCGTAGGTGGTAATACAGTACTCGCAATGCCGCGTTATGTCGATGGATATAGGCAGATACCGCATATGCTGGAGAAGCTGACAGCAAATGCATAATGGTCTCTGGGGCCCGACGACATGCTCTGCAGCTGACGTCAGGCACTTCTATACCCATCACGCGGCTTCGGTAGACCAGGGTGTTTAATACACCATCTTGGCAAGCTAATATAAAACCTTCGGTCTCTGACTTCAGCCCAGCTGACCTCAAAAATAAAGGTCAGTTTTTGGGATAAGCCTAAGTCTTCTATATTTCTATAGTAGACTCCGTGCAATGGCTTATTCCTGTGCTGCTGAAAACGAAGTGTATTTCCAGCAGCCCGAAGGTGGGCTTCATGCGCATCATCTTCGTAGTCCTCGCATCGTCCTCTCTTGAGATGAATCAGTGCACATTTATCCAACCCAAACTCCATACCAATATCCGCTGTGTACTCTTGCGCCACTCGGAGGGACTGTTGTAAATCCCTTTCCCCGGAGGCATACAGCTTAAGGTCATCCATATAAAATAAATAAGTGACCTTATGCCTCCTGTTTCCGGGTGGGCTCAGTTGTAACCACGGGTTCTTCTAAGTGCAACAGATAACGGCAGGAGTGAGATGCAGAAAAGGAGGGGACTAAGGGAATCCCCCTGGAATACACCCCTGCTAAAGATAACCGGCTCCGTTTGAACCCTGCTCTCACCCGATGTAATGGTGAAGCGGGTTCTCCAGAGCGGCATCAGTTGTTCTATGCATCTCACTATTGGATCTGGCACCGCAAGGCATTGGAGCAAGTGAATTATTAGCTCGTGCGACGTTGTATCAAATGCCTTGCGGTAGTCGATCCAGGCCATAGAAAGTACTGCCTGGAGTCCTGCGTGATACATCTGTCAATCAGCAGGTTCTCCTTGCAGCCAGCTACGCCTCTCTTCGAACCTCTCTGCTCGTATATCTGTTGGTAGACCCCGTCAACTGCCATGAGTACACGCATGTTCAAGATGCGTGTAAACATCTTGTAACATGCGTTCAGACAGGTTATTAGTCTGTAGTTTTTTGGGTCAGACAAATCTCCGTTCTGTGGGATGAGCACTGTTCGCCCCTCGACGAACCAGGCCGGAATCTGCTGCTCTCCATTCAGCCAGTCATTAAAAATCCTGGCTAAATGGTAGTGGATTTGACTAAATTTCTTCCACCAATAAGTGGGGATCCTATCAGGACCCGGAGCAGCAAAGTTCTTTGAGCCCTCAAGAGCTCTCCGAACTTCTTCCGGGGTTATCGGTTGGCGCAGTTCTTGCAGCTCTGGCTGTTGATGTCTTCCACAGAAGACCTCAAACTGCGCCAGGGCTGGAGTGTCTCTAATTAGTGGATAAGAAACCTCATATATTCCTTTCCAGAAGTTTTCAACCCGTTCTACCGTCGGCGGATTTTCGACTACACGCGGAGGCGGTTTGAATAAGCTAGAAGGTTTCTCGCGGAATTGTTGGCTTTCCGCGAGACTAGCTAGTTCTAGCTCGCCTCACTAGTGACTTTTTCGTAGCCACTAGCGCCCGTATTTTATCAAGCCAGTGCTGTTTGGTAGTTAACAGCACCGCTCTATTTAGTGTGTGATGGAGCCGTCTTAAATATGCGGCCCAACGCCGTACTTTTGTGGTATATGGCTTATTGGCCAAGATGTAATCCATCACACACTGGATACGGGACGCGTGTTGTCTTGCCGACTGGATCTTTACTTCAATCTGGCGCACCCGCCCAAGGGTTCTGTCATCCGGAGAAACGCGTATGTTACGTATCTCCGACTGACACAGCCCCAAGACACCATTGTACACTGCATAATTGATGCACCAGATGTCCGCGTCTTCCGGAAGAGTTTCCCGAAGCTCTGCATCCACTCTCGCCAGTTCTTGTGGCGGCAGCGGCTTGTATAGGCGAAGCGCCCTGCGGGTTCTTAAGCTCTCTATGTCCAGAGGTATGTAGGGCACCTCCTCCGCCGGGGCCTCCGGTTCTAAAACCAGTTGCTCCCGCATTGGAGGCGCCCTGACATGACCACTGCGTCTTAAGGCGGGGATTTAGTACAAAAAATTTAGTCTAGCCTGAGTCATCGAAACGGCGAATCGGTACGTTCCAGCAGGTGGTGGTACTCTATGAGACACCGTTCGTAACTATTGTACTTTAGCCAAGCTACAAACATAATTCTTATTTACGGCTACCGATGTTTTTTTACCAGGCCTCGCCAACTTTATAGGACCGGCATCAATTTCTGTATACAATGTTATAAGGAACGATTTTATTAATCTTACGACGGTCTACAAATCTACCAAATGATCAATAAAATCGCATATTAATCATTTGTAGATTATCGAGAACAATATTTTTTTTCCTTAGTAGGTAATAATTTTCAGTTAATAAACTTAAACAATATTATAATTACCAATCCTTTATTATAGAAGTAGATACGATTTTTAAAATTCCATGTAGTTTCTTCTTCAAAAGTTCTCTTTTTGAGAATCAGATTACATAAAACATATGAAATGCGCCAAATAAGAAACTTATAAATAATATGGAATCATAAACAGTCTACTGTTTACAATTTCACGTTAACAATCCGATACCTTCAATCAACTACTATTTTCAGTAAAAATTATATTACCTGTATTTTTTTACTTTGGCGAGTCTTATTCAATTAAAAAGCCTAATTACTAATATATAAAGAAAATTGCATTGCTAATTACATTTTGAGTATATAAAAAATATATAAAAAAAGTATAAAATACTATTGTATACAATATGCATGCAAAAAAAAAGATATTAATATACTCGTACATTCATATAATTTCCGAGATAATTTCATAAGGGCGCATTTACAGAACCAATAAAGACCGGAGTCAGACAATAAATACCTACCCTTTGCCCTTTGTTTAGTAAGTAATGAATAGGTATTTTGAATATGTAATATGAATATTTGTAATATATTTGTAATATGAATATTTGTAATATGAATATTTCTTACTTTTAAAAATTAATACCTTATTTATTATTAGAACTTTTTTTGCGTTTTCTAGTACCTGGAAGCACAAAGTGTTTAGTTTCCATATTGGTATTAGAATTAGCCTTTATTAATTTCTGCTATTGAAAAGTTATTTATTTTCAAGATTAAAATTTATATTTAGATTTTAGATGAACTGGTGAAGTCCATTGAACAAAAAATAATTATTTGAAAAATAATGACATACCAAAGATATCATACCAATTTTATACATACCAATTATTAAATTTATTATGCAATACATACCAAATATTAAACCACTATGCTTAATTTATCACACATTACTTATAAGCCAAGGTTCGCTGTGCTTCGCCATCAGCTACCTACGGTCCCTGCACCCCACGGCCCCTTCGCCTAAGTTCGTATTTTCACAAGTTTAAACATCGAGAATATGTTAGATTTTGGTGAATCGTGGAGAATCATCAATAAATATTAATCTGAAAGTTAAACAGAAGTGTTCCCAAATGTTTTGGCTATCCCGTCCCTAATTTTTGTTATTGTGCCTAGCCTAGTTCCGTCGTAAAAGCGACATATTGATACACCAACAGTAGGGTTAAAATTGAGGTACTTTAGCATTTATTTATATTATTCTTCTGTACTTAAGGGCATTGAAAATTATCGCATGCGATAGCGGGAACCATTGTGAATACGTTGATATATAATAATATGCGATTATGCCATTTGTCCTAGTGATATGTGTGCTTTTATGAACCTCTGTTAGGCGGTAAAAATATACATATAAAATCCCCGCCTTAAGTAGGATACATACTCCCTTAGGTGTTGGGCGGAAAAGGCGCGATGCTCTGGGTGCATATCGCACCACAGAGCATGTATACGCGGATTATTATTATTATTATTATTATTATCATTATTATTATTATTATTAATCTATTATCATTATTAAAACGTGTCATAAAATGCATGTTTCTCTTCCCCATCACTCTATTCAACTTGACTGATTTATCTAGTGACGCAACCCCATATAATATGTTCAGAAACCAGGCATCAAATGGGTACTGAATTCCGCGAATCGTGACTGCAGATAAAACAATCACATATATGTGCACATACATTCTATATGAAACATTAACACGACTAATCTAGGCGCCATAATCTGTTATAGGCGCTCGAATTAACCGAAATTTAATATTTCTGTAATTCAATATGGGAAAACTCACGCCCATAAATATACCTACAACATATCCCCAGCTGATAGAGCTAGACGTATAATTTACATCAGTAGCATGCTTTATACAGTGAGCTCGTAAAGTTTGGAATAAATTCAATTAATCGTTATTGAAGGATTTTCACAGGAAATCCTCGGACACGTCAACCTTATTTTATAAAATGTCACTTTTTTCAGCCATCGATTTTTTTTTTGTTTTGTTCGTTTTTGAGCTATGACGTCATCGACAATTTTTTTAAATGACAACCCATTTTTTTTTTTCACGGATTTCGATAGAGCACATTTTTCTGAGTGCGAATATGTCAAAAACATAGTACCTTTAACATTAAAGTTTTCGAGATATTCGGTTGCAAAGTTTATAAAATGTACCATGGCACCATGCATAAGCTATCGGGCGGGTCAAGATTTTTAATAGCTTATTGATTCTAATAGCTTATAGCTTATTACATTTTAAAAGATTAAGGAGTAATATTATTTATTTTGGTAGCTTATCGAACATTTTGAAAGATTTGGGAGTAATCTGTTTAATTTTTTAACAACAATTTAAACAAATAAAAAAATATTTTAACAAATAAATGATAAATAATTAAAGTAAAAAATAAAATCAGAGTAAATTTTCAAAGTGACCTCCATTTCATTGCGAATTCTGTCCTTTAATTCTTCGATGGTATTTGGTCTATTGAAATAGACTTTGCTCTTTAAATAGCCCCATAAAAAGTAGTCTAGGGGAGTGAGATCTGGAGATCTAGGGGGCCATTCGATAGTTCCCCTGCGACCAATCCAATGGTTAGGAAATACATGGTTTAAATAATCGCAAACGATCACTGCAAAATGGGGTGGTGCACCGTCTTGTTGGTACCATATCGTGTGATGGGGCAGATCTGGATCTACGTCATTTGGGTAAAGTACCGCAAGTGCAGGGACTAAGTCGTCTCTTAAAAATTCTAAATATATTTCACCTGTTAATACGCCTTCAAAGAAAAACGGGCCCAAAATACGATTACCTACAATACCAGCCCAAACGTTAACTTTTTGTGGAAACTGACTACGAGTTTCCATTTTCCAGTGTGGATTTTCAGGAGACCAATATCTACAGTTTTGCCGGTTAACTGTGCCGTCGAGATAAAAGAGATAAGTAGCCTCATCAGAAAAAACAATATTGCGTAATAATCCGTCGTCATCAATCAGGCGTTGCAACATGGTTTGGCAAAACTGTAACCTACGGTCAGGATCATCTTCGTTTAACTCTTGGACCAAAACCACTTTATACGGATGCCATTTGTTCAATTTCAAATATTTCAAGACGGAGCTTTGAACTATTCCGTTGTTTGCCGCCACTTGGCGGGTGGGTAAATGGGGATTTTCTTGAAGCTCTAGTAGAACATTCAATTTAACATCTTGTTGCACTGGTGGACTACCCGTTCTAGGGCGATCTCTCGTATGACCCACTTCTAAAAACTTTTGTTCTATTTTGCTAACGGTGGACTGTGTAATTGGTTCTCTGTTTGGATATTTGTTGTTAAATAAACGGCAAACTTCTACTTGTGGGCGAGCTCTGTCCCCGTAACCGATCATCATCAAAATTTCGATTCTTTCCCTTTCACTCAAACGACGGACCATTTTTAAATAAAATGAATTATGATGGAATAATGATTAATCAACTTACTTAATGATATTATTCAACTGATTAAAACACAAACTTGCGAGGAAAAACTTCAAAATTGTGACAACTGTCAAAACTGTTGTTTTTCCTGCGCTTTCTTGATAAATGATTAGCATTTGGTCATCGCTTGTATAATTCATTCTTAAAACTTTGCAACCGAATATCTCGAACACTTTAATGTTAAAGGTACTATGTTTTTGACATATTCGCACTCAGAAAAATGTGCTCTATCGAAATCCGTGAAAAAAAATATGGGTTGTCATTTAAAAAAATTGTCGATGACGTCATAGCTCAAAAACGAACAAAACAAAAAAAAATCGATGGCTGAAAAAAGTGACATTTTATAAAATAAGGTTGACGTGTCCGAGGATTTCCTGTGAAAATCCTTCAATAACGATTAATTGAATTTATTCCAAACTTTACGAGCTCACTGTATATAAAATATGGGCTTTTTCGACGATACATTAATTTTAAAATGTTCAGAGTTGGGGAGGTGTAATTACATTTTCTCGTTCAAAGTATGACCCAGAATTAATCACCTTATAAAATTGAGTTAAATCGGTATTTAATTGACAGTTTCTGCTATTCCATTTATAATTTTTAACACTAGTGACGACTGTAATTAAAATTAATTATATTCACATTTTTAGAGAGAATTTCGCAAATCAAATTTCAACTTTTTAAAGATATCCTATATGCTGTACACAATTGAACTTGAAAGTTAATCAGGCATAAACATGCCTCTCCTACGTAAGGAATATAAATGGGATCTTGGGTTTACATTTTGATTCTAGATACTATTGGATAAATATATTCTAGTTGAATAGATAATCCAGTCAAACAGATAGGTGCAGAGTTAATTTGAAATTGAATGTAAACAGATTGGGGTAGCGATAACTTGGAGATTTATTTAGGATAACGTAAATTTGGCCGGCCTGTATCATTCCAGATAGCCAAGATTAGTTTCTAAAATCACGCCCTCTGCGAAACGTGTTATTGGCGTTTATTAATTAGTCTCGAAAAATTGTACCAAAAAAGGTGCTGGCACGAAAAAAGTAGTTTTCCTTCACTGGTAGTCTACATTCCGATTTTCAGGAATCACACCGGTTGCTCCAGTCGCCATTTTGAATATAATGGTGAATTTTTATTTATTGAATAACTCGTTTATTTTCAATTTAACACGAAAAATGATAATGACTAATGAATTAAATTCCCTACAATTTTGGTCGTTATCATTGCTCCCTAGGATCGATAAATTTCCCGATGATGACTCAAAAGAGGGATTATTTAATTGTTACATTGTATCGTTTATTAGTGATTTTAACGTATACACGATAATGAACAAACTTATTGAAAATTAACTTTACTACAACTCTTCTTTTTTTCTTCACTTTTTTCCCTAGAATCGTTATTTTTTTTTATTTAGACCACAAAAAGGTGGGGCGACAAATTTCGTGTAACATTGATAGTAAATGAAATCTCAAGAAGCCTTCAGCCTCACCTAGAGTTGTGACCTTGAACGCTCCTTCATACGTAGATATCTCCTACACGATAGAAGAGACGTACAAGTGCAAACGGACTAAGTTTTACTGCAATTAGCATGCAGCAGAGCTGCCAAATAGTTCCCAGACGATATGCACGTTAATGCGAACGCGTTTTGTACGTAAAGTAGCAATCCGTGGGCTATATAGGGCACTTCGCGATGTCTATCCATGTTCCATACCATGCCAATGTAACTATCATATCTTAGCGTTCGCATACAGCACCTAGAGTTGTGACCTTGAACGCTCCTTCATACGTAGATATCTACTACACGATAGAAAAGACGTATAAGTGAAAACGGAGTTGCAATGATCTCAAATTAGTGATTTTAACGTATACACGATAATGAACAAACTTATTGAAAATTAACTTTACTACAACTCTTCTCTTTTTCTTCACTTTTTTCCCTAGAATCGTTATTTTTTTTTATTTAGACCACAAAAAGGTGGGGCGACAAATTTCGTGTAACATTGATAGTAAATGAAATCTCAAGAAGCCTTCAGCCTCACCTAGAGTTGTGACCTTGAACGCTCCTTCATACGTAGATATCTCCTACACGATAGAAGAGACGTACAAGTGCAAACGGACTAAGTTTTACTGCAATTAGCATGCAGCAGAGCTGCCAAATAGTTCCCAGACGATATGCACGTTAATGCGAACGCGTTTTGTACGTAAAGTAGCAATCCGTGGGCTATATAGGGCACTTCGCGATGTCTATCCATGTTCCATACCATGCCAATGTAACTATCATATCTTAGCGTTCGCATACAGCACCTAGAGTTGTGACCTTGAACGCTCCTTCATACGTAGATATCTACTACACGATAGAAAAGACGTATAAGTGAAAACGGAGTTGCAATGATCTCAAGCTTCATTCACTGACGAATCAAGATTCATGTTGAGATCAGTAGACGGGCGTCGGAGGGTTTGGAGAAGGCGTGGGGAAAGATACAAGGATGGTATGTTCAGTGAAAGGGAGAGTTTTCGCGGTGGTTCACTAATGGTATGGGGTGGAATTACCAGCGATGCCCGTACAGAATTATTTGTGTTTCCACCACGGCAACCTCTAAATGCAGTTAGATACATACAGATCTTGGATGAACATGTTGTCCCATTTGCACCTTACAAAGTTTTACTGCATGCAGCATTAGCATGCAGCAGAGCTGCTAAATAGTGCCCAGATGATATACACGTTAATTCGAACGCGTTTTAACGCAAAGCAGCAATCCGTGGGCTATTCAGCACACCTCGCGATGCCTATCCATGTTCTATACCATGCCAAGAAGCCAGGAAAATAAATTCTGTAATACAGTATTCCTCGACATCTCTCTAGCATTTGACAAGGTGTAGCATCGAGGGCTACTCTTCAAATTAAAAACTACTGCCTCTTACTCAAATCGTAAGTGTCCAATAGAAACTTCTCTGTAAAATTCAATAACCAGCAATCCCCACTATTAAATCCGGGGTCCCTCAGGGTAGTGTTCTTGGACCGCTCTTCTTGATTTGTACGGCTGGCTGACATACCCGAAACGAATAACACCCAGATCACTTCCTTTGCCGACGACGCGACGTAGCCGTACATGCTAAAGTTAAGATCGTGTTAGAGCAACTGAAAATTTATTTAAAAACACCTAAATTTACTTAAGCAATTCTATACTAGATGCGACACACCACCTGCATTCCTGCAATAATGAATAATGCTCGCATACTAGTAGCAACGGAAACTAAATACCTCGGTCTACATTTTGATCAACGACTCAACGTTCAACGATCTGGAAGAAACACAATCTAAAAGGTCACAATTTTACATCTCAAATTTTCGACAGATGTACTGGATTCGCGGAAAAAATCCAAACTCTTCCTAACCAATAAAATTTTACTGTATGAAACAATTCCAATATAGGCCTATGGACATCAGCTATGGGGGTGGCCTAAATCGTTAACACTGGGGTGTGGCCCCAGGACCTGATCTAACGACGAAAGAAGATACCGAGGAGGAGAAGCACCAGTGGATGTTTCCTCTGTACGTCTAAAAACCACACAACAAATTTATTTAAAACTTTATTGAAGTAGATTGTAAATAAGTTCTCAATAAAAAAAATTGTTTTATTATTTTTTAACGCTACAATCAGAATATCATTACGTATTTTGTTACTAGATATTAATTACCTAAAAGTACCAAAATTAATTTGCATTTAATTAGTAATTAAATTTGTTTGATGTTGGTCTACCTGTAGGTAAGGTTTCAATGAAAATTAAATAAGCTATTTATTTAAATTAATTTATTATAATAAAACCCGTACTTTTTTTATTTTGTTCCCATCAAGCAGGTATTGCTTTGGCAAAAAGATATACAGCAGTTGACGTGGAGTGGTTAGTAATTTCAATTTTTTTAGTATTCAGATCCAGTCATATCAGATCTGCTAATTCCCTCACCTTGGTTTTCTGTCATTCTAACCCAGGTCCTAGTCGTAGCGTATTATCATTTCATATTCAAGAAGTCTTTTATTTAAAATTGCAGAACTGCTTTATTTTGTTAGGGTATTTTTCTAGTAACGCTTTGTATTTTGGAAATCTCCCGCGGATTTAAACTCGATATCTTTAAATAGTGGAATCTCTCGTTAAAGCCGGCCATGAAAAACTCGACTCTGCCATGAAAAACCAATCGCGACAGTAAAAGTGCTACTTTAAAACTATTAAACTTCGCTGAAGAAATTACGTACTGAATGAATGAAATAATTAATTACGTAAGCTAATCTGACTATCAATTTTTTACAATAATAATTGTTCTTCATTGTCTTTATTCTTAGATTGTTTACATTGGTTGATATTGTCGATACGTACCATGTTTTTGCCCCTTTGCTGTGAACTTACATCTACAACATAGAATGTCGTCCTCAGAACAAGCGATTTTATACCGTAATTTTATACCTTCTGTATAAAGTTCAGGTCTCGGTTAAACTGGAGTTATTGTAAATGAGCGTTTAATACGTCTCGTTGAATACCAAACTCAGTTTAATCATCAATCGATGGATATGGTATAGTTGAAACTTCAATCTGAAGATCCAATCATGCGCTGTTTGACAATAATGGCTGTCATTTGAAGTGACGTGTTGATGTTTTGAAATTATAACCTAACTTGTTCACGAAATGAATATATTTGATGATTTTGAGGACTTAGTAAGTGACGAAGATGATGACTTTATTCAAAATGTAGAAGCACCACGTCGTTTGAGAGTCTTTAGGCCGAGAGACTTTAGGAGAGCTAGGCCTAATCATTTTGAATATTGGGATGACATGGAATTTGTACAGCGCTTCAGATTATCCAAAAGCTCTGGCGAATTAATATTAAAACAAATTGGACGTTTTTTATTAGGCCTGACAGATCAGTCAGTAAATTACCTATGTAACTTGTAAATGTAAGGATTTCACAGAAAAAGGACTAAACTTCTGTGGATTTAGGTTATACATAATCATAATATATAAATGCTGATACTTGGACTACCCGAATTGCGTTATTTTGTCTATTGGTAGCGCTGATGAACCGGCGTTAAAGTCCTTAGATTACCAGAGTACCGCAATTGACGCCATTTTGACTCCAACACTTTGGTGGGAAATTTCAAAAGATGTCACATTTAACCTACATTAACCTACAAAAATTAATTTTCGTACTTCCGGGACTGAAGTGACAACTACAAATAAAAACTAAAGCTTTGTTGTATCGAGTTTTGTGGATATAAAGCTTGTTTGAAAACAAATAACTGGTTAAATCAATACTAAATTTAACGAGGAAAGAAGCTGTTTAGAAACAAAATAATTGCTCGTACGTACATACTTTACGGACAAAATAGATGCCAATATACCTACGGTACAAATCTCATTTTATGAAATTTTGTATGTCCTTTTGAAAACTTGCTCTTCATATAGGTTGTTTCAGTTTTTTAAACCAAATAATAGGAAACACGTTCTCTCTGGCAAACACGAAAACACGATGACGAACTGACGAATATCAACCAAAAAAACAGGTTATGATAACTGACATCTGACACGATGTGGTCAGATGTCATCGGCGGCCATTTTGACTCCAACGGAGTGGACAAACCAATTGCGGTACTCTAGTAATCTAGGGACTTTAACCGGCGCGATATACCAACGCCATCTATTTTTTGAGGTCCCCTACGAAGCGGGGGGGCGGTGGCATGTGCCCTATTTTCCCCCGTGTAAATCCGGCGCTGAGTATCCTTTGGTACCGTGCCATAACAAGGCTCAAGTTCATCTGGTGTATAAACTAAAAAAGTCTCTTACAGTAAAAAGCAGTTATTAAACCTTCTACGTTTATACCTACCACCCAGAAGTGATATATTTTAGAAGTATTAACTGAAAACTTTTGGGGTAGTAATAAATTTCCATCTAGCAATATATTGAAGCATTCAATTTTTTACGTTCGTTCCCTTGGGCATGCTTCGGTTTTGTGGTATGCAATGTTTACGGTACAATTTAAGCGAACGGCATCGTTACCGAATGAAACAATTAACGCTCTACACTCTGCAAGATATAATTGGATACACTGGAATAATTATTCATAGTAGCGCAGCAACGAATGCCCGTTTGCGATGCATTGCCATAGGTTCGCGATAAAACAGTTTAACGTGCCATAAATTTAAGTCTAAGGGCGATTGTTGTCTTAGTGTCACATATAGGTCACCGCGGTTGGGAAACTTGGAAGTCAGAGACGTGCGAGGTGTGGGTTTTCAGACGAGGAATAATTTGATCTACAAAATCAAGTGGCATTGGTCCAAAGCCCAGTATCCAAGTGGATTCATTTAGAGTATTTAGAGGAATGATGGCAGCTGATATTTTGGTATACAATTTCCAAGCATCTGGGAAAGTATTTGGTGGAGGAACATTTTAAGGTTTAGCACAATATGTCCATGGAATATATAGTAAACATCTCGGTAAACATTTATATCAGAACTGTAAAAACTTAACACAAGTTAAAATAAAAACTAATGTTTAGAAAACTGATTAATCCAATGAACAAACTAAAAAAAATCGTAGCGTTATATGGATTAATTTAATCTTAAATATGGATTAACGTTGTGCATAGAAAATTTTACTTAAGTTAACTACTATTACTTCTGAATATTCCACTAAGTAATGTAGGAAAAGTATAGGTAAATATAAGTTAAATTCATAAAATGTTACCGAGTCAGATGATGGATACCTTGATACCTACACTTCCATATTTTGCAAACGATTATGTGGTAGGCCTAGCAACCATTGATTCTGATTCATAATCATTTATCAGTTCCCCAATACCGAGGTAGACCAAGATGTAAAGATTTTTAGACCATTAAAAAATAATAGGTAACGAACTGTGCAGGTTTTAAAGTATAATACATAGATAAAAACGTATATGTATAAAACCGCCAATTTTTATTTATAACAATTCCAAAAAACAGTAAAAAATGCAAAAAGAAATAGTTTTTTGAGTTTCTAGCAATAACTACAAGTACAATCGTTTTGACTACAATGCAAAAGTTGTAGAGAATTGAAAACCCACAAAATGAGCTCTACCAGAACTCTCTAGCTGCCCAGAATGTTCAACCCAGAAAAACGGGAAAAACATTTTATTAGAAATTCGTAACTTTTACCATTTTAACCTCCGGCGTCCGCATTGCGCGTAGAACTTTAAATATGTAAACTATTTGTGCAACAACCTGGATCTGTGGGACGGAAAGTTTTGCTACAAGTGCCAATTACATTTTTTGGGCCCTTTATCCAGGTAATCATCCTCGCTCATACGGTGGTCCAATTTAACGCGTTTAAAATTCTAAGCTTTATAACCCTGATGCACAGCTCCTTACCTATTATTTTTTAAATCCCTTAAAAATCTATAGGTATAGCTTGGCCGGTTGAGTGAGAATTTGTATCTCACTCAACGTTTGACCTAAGGCATTCGTGAAATTGATTATGCAATTTTCCTTCAAACTTGCTTGGTCTAGATGGCACGCAGTTAAATTGTTATTTGTATTTAACAGCCATTTATACGTGCCTCAGGGATCTCACATGGGGCTTGTTAAATTTACGGTTTACGTTAATGATATTAAATGTATTTATGCCCCGTTTCATAAGATATTTAAGAAGGTGAACTCAACCTACTAATGTAAACAATTTTAACATTGCGGATTTTCTTCCGTTTATTCCAATTTTATTTTGTAATACATGAAATACTTACTTCTTCCTTCCTGACTCTTAAAATATTTGGCGATTTGTAAAGGTGTAGTATTAATTATTATACTCGACGCCCGTTTCGCCATGCCAAGTTGGCATCATCAGGAGATGATTAAAACTAAACTAACATTAATAGCGAATACCCTTATACTTAA
Organism: Tetropium fuscum; assembly: GCA_964058915.1. NCBI lineage: Eukaryota > Metazoa > Arthropoda > Insecta > Coleoptera > Cerambycidae > Tetropium > Tetropium fuscum. Next base: position 56,658 of record CAXKVY010000018.1, on the reverse strand, counting down.
ATTATTGTCACGGCACGACCGAAATAGGTAGAATAGTGACAAAAGGCCTCTCCCAATGTAGATTTAATCATCTTCCGAGAATGTTAACTTAGTTGGCGAAACGTGCGTCGAGTATGCCGTTCGGGTGTTCATGTACGTCTGGTGGGTCAGTGTGCGTATAAAACTCGGTTTTCGGGGACGAAATATGCCTCATTTGACCGCTGCGCTGTCTTGAAAAAGATGATGTTAACAGTTTTCCGCGATATCTTGAGAACCGTAAGTGTTACAAAAAGTAAGACTTTTTGGTAGAGAATTGAATTCTCTGCAATCTTGCTCCAGATACTTCTTATTGTAAAATTGAAACTGAAAAAGTTATAATTAGAAATGGACTAAAATGTTCAATTTTGGTTTATCAAGATATCGCGGAAAAAAGGTTTACATCCCCTTTTCCAAGATGGCGGTCAAATGGGAGGCTTCCTTTTGGCTTCCCAAAATGCAAGGTCCTGCCAATATTTTGTAACATTTCAATAGCCTATATCTACTTAGGTAATTACATAAAATCCAAATACTTGATTGTACACAGGTAATTTTACCTTGATGTAATAACGTAATATAATAAATAGATGTAATTAATTTCACCTTAGTCGAGTGCAACGTTCATGGTCAGAAAGTACACCATCGACAACTTGTCCGAGTAGTTTAATTAAATGAATTTCCATGTTTGTACAGAAAATTTTAACTGTTATAATCGTAAAAATTGCTAATGGAAACCAATTTGCATATTTTTATATGTTTAGATAATAATTGATTACTGCGAAAATGTACGATTATGTAATGTTTTTAACAATCAAGTTAACAAAGCATCTACAACGTTGTTTATGTTGAACGCACAACTGATGTTAAAAATATACTACAACCAGTGGCGCACTCCAGGGGGTTGGGGGGTTTAGTGTCATACCCCCCCGTGTGATGAAAATCAATATTCATATTCAGCTATTAAAATTAACATGCACGTATACAGAATCTTTTTAGCAGAGTTTTATATTTTTATCCTGCACTCGATCTAGTAGGTCTTTAGCTCTCAAGTGCTAAAACAATCGACTCAGCAACATGCTCGAGTTTTAAGAGAATGTGTATTCACTCCGATAGTGCTTCCAACTAACATAGTAGGTACATCGAGTTTTAATTGGAATTTCTCAAATGGATTTGCATTTTTTTAATGTTTAAAAATAATCGGCAATTCTATACTTCAAATAATACCGCGTGTGCTATTTACGTGGCAGAGTTGGTAATACTGGAATGATCAGTAAATCATTGACTGAGTGAAGTTCGGGTAGTTTCGGGTACATAAATAGGTATAGTATGGATACTTAGTAAGAAATACGAAGTCAACATAAAACATAAATGAGTTGAAATGAATGAGGATATAATTATATCGTAGTGGCTGACTGATGATTTAATGCAGACTCCGCTTTCTTAAATCATCTCTACTATACTAGGAGAACCCCCCTAAAAATATTGGCTGCGCCACTGTCCACAACAGACCATTTTTGTATACTTTACAATTTTTTTCATGCAAATACGATTCACGGTCTCCAAAAGTAAATACATATACTCATATCATAATATAATACATTTTTAGATATATTTCCTTCCCACAAACCAAAAGTGCTTGCATTTGTTTGTAGGTATATTTTTGATAAGATAATGCTGTTTTTCTACTACTTCCCAAGTACATTTCCTGTTGTAATCAATAGTATGTAAATACCTGTGATAATGATGTAAACAAAATTGTGTTTTAACAAGAAGATAAAGTTTATCAGCAATATGAGGAACATTCCTAAACACAAGATGTCCTCCGCTTTAAATTCATGCAATCAAGTTTGTAATTTTATTGATTTTTGCATTTTTTACCAATTCAATGGATTCTCTACTAAACTTTTAGTTTATGAAAATATAGGGGTAGTACAGTTGTGGACAGTAAATATGAGGCAGTTCTTAAATATTGAATACGATTTATTTGATATTTTAGTTTTATAAGAGAAGCTTTAACCCTATTTCAAACACAGTACATGCAAATATATTTAACTACAATTTAAGGCTGATAGTTTACTGATACTGAAATTAAGATACATTTTTGTCAGAATCTAAATTAAATTATTATTGTCCTACTAGTCTGTTATTTTGAAATCACCACCCTATTACTACATTAAGATGAGAACATTAAGAGCTACATTGAGATGATAAATAACGCCCTTGGGCATTATGAATTTATAACCATGGAAATAAATAAATTCTAAAATAGAAATTACAACATAACCTTTATTATTACCGTTAATAAAAATTAAATGCGTTGCTATGCAATGCGTTTACAAACAACTGTTACGACCCGGCTGAATTACTGTTACTGTACCTGAATTACTGTTACGACCCGACCCGGCTCTTTGGTGGAATTGGTATAGTGCTTGCTCTACAGATAGCCTTCACAAAATAGGAAAATTAGATTTTCTGTCGAATTGTTTATTTATTTGCCTTCTTTCAGAATTTGTAAAAATACAATTGCCAACCAATTGCGCCCCTCATTATGTAAAAAGAGGTAACAAAAACCACGCAATTATTTTTAATTGACGCATGTTATTTATTAGATTTGCATGTAATTAAGTGCTTCATGTAATAATAAATTGTTAGTTTAAACTGTTGGATATTTTTTACTAAAAATGTAAAAAATAATTATAAAAATTATTTATAATAAAAGTAGGTTAATGTTTTCTTTCACAATTCGAAAATTGAGTTTACATCAAAACTCGTGCTCCTTCAAACTTCAAACCTAAATTAAACTGATCTTATAGTATCTCTCATAGTATAGTACACTCCATGAATAATAATAATAAGAAATTTGGAATTTAAGCATTGAAATACGAGTTTTCATTTTCCATTGTTTTAAGTTTTTATCAAGATTTTAATATAAACTATTACTTAATTAAACCTATGGCCTCTATGGATGGTAGACTGACAACAAATAATTTTACATGATTTCTTTTAATTTACTACTTTGTTTTGTTAAACAAAAATATCTATCAAATTGTTTGTTTTCTTTTTCAATCGTAGAAAAAATATTATAAACAACGCGTTTAAAAACATCTTTTCACATTCATTCGACCTGTGGACCTCGCCTTCGGCTCATCCCACCAAACTGTCTCGCTCCTGTGAAAAGATTTGTTTTAAAAACTTTTAAAACAAATTTAAAATACTATTATTTCAAAATGTTTCGGCTAAAGTTAAAAGTGAAATATGAGAACAACGATTTAAAATAGGGGTTTCAATTTTCATCTCTGTAAATCAATAAATTTGCTGCTATATTTTTAATTTCATACCTACATCTAAATCTTCGTAAGCTATCCAAATATCTTCCTACGGTACGCAAGCCATAGATCTTATTTCACACTGTTTGTTACTGATCGGATTTTTTTTAAATAACACATTTTCATTTAATACATTTTATTTTACAGGAATTATCCTGCTTAGGTATAAGAAAAAATGTATTTTGTTTTGAATAATTTAAACTAATAGCAGGTACAAATATTCTTTTTCTGCGTTCATGAAAAAAACAAAACTTTACTGAACTATATTTAGTGCAAAAACTGGTTATTTATTTAATCAAATTTTTATTGCACTCATCTGTCATTCTAGTGCAGTGTTTTGTGATCATAACAAACATAAACATAAAATTTTACGTTCACTAATGCCACCTAAATAAAACATTTTTTGGATTTCCCATGAACGTAGAAAAAATATTGTATGAAACTCGCCCAAAAAGAGGATCCCTCAAACACCCGAGACGACACCCCCGGGGGCAATACACATCGGCGAAGATAGTCAAGAGCGCCAGAAGCAGGGCTCTGCCGATGGGGCCCATCAGCCAGGACCGGGGGAAGCTGCGTATTTTCACGTGACACTGATCACATGAGGTGCGCGGCCTACCTCTTACGAGGCGGTCTCGGCCTACATAGATATTAGGGGTAAAGAGCTATGGTACCGCTCGGCCCCCTCCCATCGAGGTTACATCTTTAGCCAAGAATATTGGCGCGTACAGAAAGTGTTTATTGCACTCGACGTGCGTTGTCCAACTCGGCGTATTTCTCCCGTTTTAAAGCTTGATTATTAATCGAAAAATCGATGGAAATACGGGGGTAATACACATCGGCGAAGATAGTCAAGAGCGCCAGAAGCAGGGCTCTGCCGGTGGGGCCCATCAGCCAGGACCGGGGGAAGCTGCGTATTTTCACGTGACACTGATCACATGAGGTGCGCGGCCTACCTCTTACGAGGCGGTCTCGGCCTACCTCTTACGAGGCGGTCTCGGCCTACATAGATATTAGGGGTAAAGAGCGATGGTACCGCTCGGCCCCCTCCCATCGAGGTTACATCTTTAGCCAAGAATATTGGCGCGTACAGAAAGTGTTTATTGCACTCGACGTGCGTTGTCCAACTCGGCGTATTTCTCCCGTTTTAAAGCTTGATTATTAATCGAAAAATCGATGGAAACAATATTTGCGACTCAATGATCTTAAAGTACAGAATTCAATCTTTCAAAAGCCATATGATATTTTTTCTGCGATAATACGACTTGTCACTAAAACCACTTTCATTGGTGGAAGATGAAAAAGTGGAGCATTTGTATCTTCTGAGACATTTTCTGTCTCAACCTATCGGATCCCCCCCCCCCCACCCCCTTTAAATATACAAATTGCTCGATGACCGATGAATAAAATAAGTACAAAAAAAATTAACTCCTAATTCTTAGCGACGCGACGTTTAAATATTTCAAGAAAATTTGGTTCTACTTATATCCTATATTCCTATATAGGAATATAGGAATATTCCTATATAGTGTAGTGTTATCGAATTTTAGTCACTTTAAGTTTTTGCGGAAATTACGCTAAATTCTCACGTTAACAACTTAAACTGAAGAGATTGGCAAGTCCACTACAGGTAAATAGCTCTGATTTAAGTACAAAAGAGGATCGCGTAGTAAAGCTTGAGAAAGCTAATGGACTCGTTTTGACAGGATATACGGAAAATAGTCGAGAGTGCTAGGCGTATTAGGTAACGCTTAGTTATATTTACTGAAGTGATGGATATATCGTGGGAAAACGGTAACACAAATGTATGTAATATTATGTATAGACGCAACATTTGTTCTTAAAAATCTTGCCGAGTCTATTAGACAGCTAACAGACAATGGCGCTGAATTGAGGTGAAATCATTAAAACAGCAATTTTGAACTATAATATCTAGATTTATAGAGAAATACATAATGTATTGTATACTCCCGCTTGTCGCGTTAACGGCCTCTTCTGTAGTTTGAGACTTATGAGCATCTAAAGACCAATTACTCATAAACTAATATACGTAGATGAATTATTCCTGGTTTGATCGACATATACTTAGTCATTTCCGCTTAAGATGTGACAAGTTCCGCCATAATTAACTTAGTATGCTATATTCCTTATGTATGGTGTCCCGGAAAGGCTTATATGCGACAACGGCAGATATGTATGCAATGAATTATTAAAATTGGAACTGAAGAATACCCGACCTATTATATTTAACCCAATTCTCAATAATTGTCTACGATAAAATAAGGTTTCCACCACTTTGTTGTTTTCATGTACTTTTGCATTTGCTTCGGTCCTGGCAATTTCGTTTACGCCGGGAATAAGCACAGTATATATTATACTCGTATAATTATATTCCATAGACTTTGATAATAATGCGGTAGTTAAAGCATTCAATAATTAAATTTCTGCTAACAGCACAGAATCTTTTTTAATAGCATTGGAATATGATTTTTCGGAAAAATTGTCATCCATCTTAAGCGCATGAATACTTGAAAATTTGACGTTTAGTAGCTCTTATAAAGCATTTTCTGTAATGTTGAAAATACGTCAAAAATCAATAAGTATTAAAAATTTATTCAGCCGTCCTAAAAAAAATATCCAGCTGATTCAAAAACCATGCTATAAAGAGTAAGAAAGGTTTCACTATTGTGAACAAACATTTTTATTACATGGACCCATATTTTTTCAAAAATGTTTCAAAATAAACAAATTCAAATAACTAAGACACGTTTTTCTAAAAAGAAACGAAACCAACTTTTAGCAATAATGCGCATTCGCAAAACCGAAACATCGCATCGGTTTTTTTTTAATTTTTTTAAAATCATGCACCAGCATGAAATTGGTTTCGTTTCTTTTTATAAAAAAAAGAAGTACTTAATTATTTGAATTTGTTTATTTTGCAAATCGATTTTTGTAAAAAAAATATGACTAGAAATTTTAAAAAATAGTGCATAATTCAACGAGCAATTGATGATAGTGTGACGTTTAGCCGAAGGCGAGTGACGGAAACCGCCCGAGTTAATACTGACCATTAATTCCAAGTTGAATACTATGATTTATTTCTCCACATCATTATACGTATTTTATATAGTTCATCAGTTCTTAATTCGTTTAATACGCAAAAAAATATTTTTATTTTGAAGCGTCAATGTTATCAGTTGGCACGAGTCGGCGGTCATATAGCCAACTTGCTTGGTTTATTAGCTTCACCTGTATATATGTATGTATGTATGCAGTATGTAGGTATTTAAGTAATATGTATGTAACGGAATCTTTGAACGAGATTTTCATTCACGGGAGAAGCGCCAGATTAAATTGAAACTTTGCACACTTAAGGACCGATGACAATACATTAATTTGAAAACTTTGTCCTGATGTTCTCACCAGAATCATCAAAAACCAGGATATTAAAAAAAAATGTCACACATTGGCGCAATCGGCAAAATATGGAATTTACTGAAAGTTACATTCTTTCATTCTTTAAATCTCGGACCACAAAGTACAAAAATTAATCATTTTCATAGCATGAAGAAGAATCTCTTTAATAGAGAATTATAATTAAAAGAAAAACTATTTACAATGAGAACAATAACTGATATGAAAATTACAACTGGTATTTCCCGAAATTATGAATTTCTTGATCTCTTCGTTCTGATCAAACATACAAAGCTATTAAAAAAGGTTACGCGTCATTAGCACAAATTTCCTTATTCATTATTCTTGCATCTTTTAACCCCAAAAAACAATGTTTCCTGGACTTGAACTACGGGACCATAATAGCTACAGATGTAATCGATCCAACAACTATTTAATTGTAGAAGGGTGTCTGTTGATTGCATCGTGTAAACTATATCGAGATCTCAATAAATGAATATGATAATACTCGATATATGTGAGCGCGAACTAACTTGCCCTTCCGTGTACGATGAAAAAAAACCAAATACATTGAACCGAGAAGGCATGTCGATTACAGAAAGTGAAATAACTGTACCATAAAACGCACGCTGAATGTAGCAGTAAGCTGGCAATCCGAGGAATCGGCGCTATAAGCAATGTGTTTTTGTGCTATAAGCAGTCCAACACAAACCAGGCAGTGTACGATGACAGTGGTGTCATTGTATTAAAACAGTCCGTATCAGCGATTTACAACTGTACCTCACATAATTAAACTGTAATACTGTAACTCATAACGTGGCTACGTACGCTGAATGTGATACGAGTTCATATTATAGGATTTGCTTGTCTGAAAATTCTATGGGAGTCAAAAATATTGTTAGTAATATTTCAAAGTATTGCTTTTGGTGGTGGTAGTATGTAGGGTAGGAGCGCCCAAGAAGCATAGTTTTCAGATGAGGAAAGTAAAACTTAGTACCTAAATGCAAAATATATTTTATTTTCAGTTACAGAAAATTAAAAATACTACCATATAAAAAAGCCAAATAGGTATTGAAAATATTTATATAATAATTACAGCTACACTACATGTGTACAAACGTCACATATAAACATAAGCTGTCCATGGCCTTGGTAGCTACTACAATCTTCGTGCCACCACATGTCGCATTGGTTGCACTGACCCACATTTATTTGCAGTAATTTTCATTACAGGCTCTTGGGTACTCTTTGGGTACGTACTCTTGTGTTCCGTACTCTTGTGTTCGAATCATAAAATGTCATTCTCCCGTACCAAGCTATATTTTGTATAGATCAAATCGCGTCGATCATAAGCTCAATAACTCAGCTTTTTGGTAACCAGACAATGATCAGAGTGCGAGAAGTAATATAAAATGTATAGCTTATCGCAGAACTCTTATATCTCAGGAGATTTCTGGCCAGCTGACAGCTACTTGTTTCATCCCACAACGTCTTAAATTTCTTATAGGTGTTTTCCTTTATTATTTGGAGTTTCGCTGCAATTGGTAGTGTACTTGAAGAACCAGGCCGAAGGATTTTCAGGCTGGCTGCCTTCTTGGCCAGTTTGTCAGCTTCTTTATTGCCATTGCATTGTGAGTGTCCTTTGACCCAACATTCATTTGTTTTTCATCTGACAGGCTCTCACAAGTTCTTGGTGACATTCCCATGTTGACCCTTTCGTTATTTTATAGTTTTTCAGGTCCAGTAGTGATTGTCTACTAACTGTGCAGATTCTGATTGTCTTGCCCTTTATTTCTCTGCGAGCAATCTCTTGTGCGGCTATGGTTATACCTGCGAGTTCTGTTTGTCCTATACTGGCATTATTATCCATAGTCCATCGTTGCATCGGAGTCGCAGATTTCTGGAATATATACCACAGCCTGTTCCTTCTTTCTTCTTTGACCCGTCTGTGAAGACATAGTTTACACCTTCAATGCCGCTCTCATCTTGACTTGTAGTTTGTATGGTGTAGGGTTTATCAAAGACAAGCCGAGGCGGAATACCACCTGCACATGCATGTAAAAGGGACGTTTTGACAGCCTCAGTTCACAGGCGGCTTCTGGTTTGGCCACAGCTTGCATTTGGTAGTATGCCAACGGATTTGAGGCGAATCATGGCGGTCAAAGCCACTTCTCCGAGATGTAGATCTAGCGGTGTTGTTTGGGCCACCAAACAACAGCTCCATAGGTCATCATTGATCTTATGATAGCAGTATACATCCACCGGACCATTCATTCTGGGATTCATTCCCCAGGTTTTCCCTACGGTTCTGCGACAGTGCTCACATGATATGTAGGCTTAATTTATTCTTCTTTCGAGGTGAAGATTCCAGTTTAGTTTAGCATCGAAAGTTAAGTGTGTCACCTGTGGTGCAAAATTCAATGCTGTGTTTAGGAGAACGGGTGCTCTCATTGTCTCCTTTTCCTTCTGAAGAGTACCATTTCCGTCTTCCTGGTTGACCTGCCCTGATACCTGTCAAACACTTAATCGCAACACGGTCTATATCTAACCTCATATTAATGACCAACTGACAAAGGTTGTTAAATCTTAACACCATTCGTTTGAGGAATGAGATAAATCTGGAAAACAACATTAGTTAACGGCTCTGAATAAAATAATATTATATTATATAATGACTAGCTATCGTACAAATATTGCTGCATTCATTTTATTTTGTATGGAAAATTTCTTACTAAATTAAAAAACCACAAAAAACCACTGTTGCGGTATCTTCGTACTACTAATAATGCTAATGTAGAAGTGGCAATTGATAAAATAAACACAATTTCGGTATGCGTACAAATATTTTATTATGACTAGAATATCGCACAATAATTAACGACTTCGAAATATTTATTGCGTAGGTAAACTTTCGTTTTCACTTAGCGTAAATTATTTTTTGTATAAACTAGTGATATTCAAACGTAATAAATATTTCCTTACTTAATTTTTTACATCATTTTCAATATATTTACTTCAATATGTTTCCTTCTTTTGATATTTATATTTATAATCATGATATGTTTTTGTGTAAAGAGTGTGTTTAAATTTAAATTAAGATTCATGTGGGTACCTACATTATAAAGAATACAATTAATAATTTCTTTATTTTTATTTTATTATTTCTTTGCTATATCTATTTATTATAATAGGGTTTATCGCGCGATGGTAGCAATAAAACGACTGATTAAAATATCTTAATTTTTGGTCCCTTTGGGGCCTTTTTCAAAAGATTGCATTTCCAATTGAACATACAAATTTAATTCGAGATTAATTCAATAGTTCAATCATCCAAAAATACATTTTGCAATTGAGAACGAAACAAAAAATAATATATTTTTTTTATTTAACCTATAAATAATAAAACTGAAGTATTAACAAATGGGAATACATAAACATCATCATGGTCTGGTAGAGATATCAATTTCAACTCAAAATACCCTTATATCTATAAAAAAAACTAATTATAATTGGTAATGCCAACATCAATATAACTAGGAAAAGAATGCAAGGAAAAAGTAAAACATGTTTTCTTAAATAATAACTACCCTTTTTTTCTAATCAACAAAATTTTTAAAAACAGAATTCATAACTGCTAGAATTCTGAACCATTAATAGTCGATATAACTAAGTAATACTCATAAAATATATATTACTGTACCATAAATAAATATAATCAAAAATCTCAGAAAATGTTTCAAACCTTTTAAAAACATACGATATTCACACAGCACATAAAAATTCAAACATAAAAATAAACTTAAAATTCCTTTACACAACATTACCAGACAAAGTTCTACTTGAAAAACTAAAACGTATATATGAAATTCCACGTAAACAATGTAATGAAATCTACATTGGTCAAACAATGCCACTTTTTGAAGAACATTTAAAAGGACACACATATTTAGCTAATATTACAGCTCTAAAAAACATTCTAATGAAACAGGTCATATATTTAACTACGAAAATACTGAGGTTCTTAGTAAAGAATAAAATTATAAAATACGCCTAATTATGGAATCAATTTATATGCAAAAAAATCCTAATGCATGTAATAACAAAAAAGATGCAGAACATCTTTCTGCGATCTACAATTTATTAATATAAAAATATTAAACAAATTAAGAAAAATCATTCTCTATATAATAAACTTATTCAGGTACCTATATACATACCTACCTGCTATAAATATATATCTACATAATATTAACATACCTAAAATTAGAATAATAATGAAATATACCTAAATTCGTAGGGTTTCTTGACTCCTCTTCCCTATGGTACTATTTACTAATATTATAAATTAATTAAAACTGTCATTTTTGTCTTTGACAAATCTGTTAAAATAAAACATCTTTTGAAAATGGCCCAAACATTAAGGGTGTTCAAGTAAAAATAAAAAATTTCCCTATATATATATATATATATATATATATATATATATATATATATATATATATAAATTAATTGAAAACCTGACAGAAAAATACTGCAGCCACTATTAAGAATCGATTATGGCCGACTGTCAAACACTCACTCAATATTGCAATATTGAATGTTGACTGCAATATCAGGAAATCATCTATCTACCTTCATATATTCACTTATTGATATATTGCATGTGGCAAAGTAAGCTTCTACGTTCACGTATCTAAGGGTTTTTTTTATAGCTAATTACTTTTTATGATGAAATATTTATTGTCAATAAATTGACCTTAACATACATTCCATAATTGTTATAACTTGGACATGAAAATAAGCTAATTATAGCTACTTATTGCAATCAGTTATGTCAACTACAAAAATGTGTAAAGGTTGCTGACAAGTCATGCGATATTGAAATGGGGAAGTAGAAAATTACTACACACTATTGTCGAAAATATAAAATATATATTATTTATTTTTAAAATCAAATATAAATATAAAATTTTATCAACGATTTTTTCAATTATATTTAAATGTTTGTTTCTTCTTGTAAGTAGGTAATTATTAAACTGGAGAACATAAGTATTATTAAGGTAAAACTAAACCTTTCCTCTTTTTTGCAAACATTGTTTCGACAGAGTAAATGCCACAATATTAATAAAACGTTCTAAGATTGTAATTTACTATGTCACATAGTATGGAATATAAAACCTAGGTGATTTTTAAAGTGCAGCGTTTCGGAAATTTTTATATCTTTAGTCGAAATTTTTTTAGTGGATACACAATCAAGCAATAAAAGAGCAATAAAAGTCGTATGCCAAAAATGATAAACAGGTACAAGTTTATCATTTTAGTAGTGCTGGAAAATTCGATTTTGACAACGAAAAAAGTAGTACAGTCGTAAGCAAAAGTCTTATAACGTATTATTGCTAAAATCTAGTTGTGTACATCTCTCACTAATTTTTGTTACATTCTCAGATAGTTGTCAAATATTATTTAAATAGAGACATATTTATATTAGAAAGAAATAGTTGTCCTATTTTTTTTTACTCACGTCAGTACAAGAAATTTGGTGGAGATGTAGTTATCATCTTATTGAATATATCTATTAAAATTAAACCCCTAAAATCGAAGCTACCCCTATCCAAGCTTTATCAATTGTTTGTGGGTTATAGACATGCTGCTATAACGAGTAAAAATTAAAAATTTTACAATAAAAAAACTTCAGGCCTTTCATAGCGAATTGCCCAATTGTCAGTTGATATTTTTCTTCGGTTCTCCGTCATCAAAAACATGTGAAACTGACGTGTCGTAGTGAAATAGTTTTTAAGTGTCAGAGCACTTGAAATTTCCCCCCACAACAAACGCGAGCGAGGCGGAAATGTCTGTTAATATTTTTCCTACATTAGCTAACATTACATTGAATAGAAAAATAAGGAGGCTGCCTTGCCGCGATAAAAAATATGCATAATTTATTTTTACATGTTAAATAAATTTACCCCTTAGACAACGCCAGAAATGTCAGTGGTAATTGAATAGGGCTATATCATCGAAGCTATTCGTCATACAGAAACATTTGTAGAACATAAATTGTAGATAAATTAATTATCTTTTTATTAATACTAACTATTTTTGCGATTAAATGCACAATAGCCGAGATATTTTTATATTTTGATAACACGATTTGGACTCCCATTTTGTTCGTTTTTTCAAGATGGCGGCGCCGGCCAGGACTTCAGGATTTCATTTATTCGCTATATTATTTCTGGTTAAACCGGAAGGAAACAAAAAATAAAAAAACATTAAAAAACTTAACAAGATTAGAAGAAGACTGGCCAAAAAAGGGTCAAAATATGCACCTTGCTTAGAGAGGAGAAGTGACACCTTGGTGCTTAGTAACTGCCTGCAAGTTTAATGTTCTGCTGTCAGTCGCAGAAAAAATATCTGTGCAAGGAACTATCCCGAGGGAGGAAACGAAAATATATTGAATTTCCATGAATTACATTTGATACTATATAATGGATCCGCCATTATCATAAACGAACATTTCTCATACGTCACTTATTTCACATTTAATAATATAACTTCCTTTTATATGTCTTATTACATACACCTCCATTTATGATATATTGCTTCGCATTATTCCTCTTGAATATTTAATGGCACATCGCTTTCGCTGGGTGTAAAGAATTGAAATGCGATTATTAAAAAACCTTAGTCACGCTTGATGACACATTTTTACTTTAATTGTCTGCATAACTGATTAAAAATTACCATGCGGAGATTTTCCATTTAGGCTGAAAGATATGAAAATTATTATACTTTCAGTGATAAATAGAAAAAAAATTGTAGATGCGTTTAATAATACCCGGATGGCATGGTTTAACTAATAAACTTCATCAATAATGAAAATGGGAGGAGGTAAATATTCATGTGATTATTTATGCGATTATTTATGTGAGTATTTATTTATTAGTATGCACATTATAACGTTTATACAGATTCGGCAAGTTCATATCTTGGGTGGACGGTTTTGTGGGATAGTAGGGAACAGATGTATGCTATACCTTCACTTCTCTTTCTACTATATGCGTTTTATTTACTCTTGTGTCTTGTGTCATCTCATTCTCTCTCTTTCATGTGGTCACAACTAGACAGAAATATTTTGGTGACATACACGATCGGACATAAAAAGTGGCGCACCTAGATTTTGTCCCAAATTTGTTGTTCAATAACTTTTAAACCTGTCTATCGATTTTGATAATTGTTTTTGTTTGAAAGGGCGAAATTGCGGATGACTATTTTGTAATTGGCTTTCCATAAAAAATGTATTTTTTAATATCTACAGCTTTTAAAAACCAATTATGATTTTGACACGAAATTGGAATGTGGCTGTGGAGTGAAATTTTATTTGTATTGAATTCTTAGGTTGGTCACGGTGTTTACCATTCTTTTTTCAATATTCTCTTTTTTGGAATCACCTCTCTAGCCCCTTCAGCAACGAAGATGCGTCATTTTAGATGAAACGGTGTTATTAAGTTTGATATTTAACAAGGAGGCTGTGGTAATGGTTAACACTGAAACGTCAAAAGATTTAGTTGAAATTCTCATGAAAAAAAAATCAGTTAACGTTCTAAAAGAAAATGCCAAATTAGTCCAATTTAAGTAGCTAGAGTTGTGGCTTTGGTAGAAGATGGAAGGACTCGAAAGATATGCACCTCGTATTGTTGGTCTACCAGAAACAACTGTCCGAAAAGCGATCCAGCGCTACCGAGCGCTTAACGGGCCAATACAGCAGACGTCCAGGTTCGGGTAGTTCCAGGATTATGCAAAATATTGACGATCGATTTATTGGTCTGCAAATATCGAGGAATCCCTATCAAAAAGCTGTGATCACAAACCGAAATTTAAGAAACTCGCGAGGAACCGTTGTGTTGATCGAACAATTTGTCGGAGATTCAGGAGTCTCGGTTGTATCGCAAGAAGACCTGCTATTGGAATGCGATTACTTCGACGACATCGAGTAGCTCGTTTGGATTTTGCTCGAATTCATCTTGTTTGGAATGAGTTGCAATGGTCTCAAGTTTTATTCACTGACGAATCAAGATTCATGTTGAGATCAGTAGACGGGCGTCAGAGGGTTTGGAGAAGGCGTGGGGAAAGATACGAGGATGTATGTTCAGTGAAAAGGAGAGTTTTGGCGGTGGTTCGCTAATGGTATGGGGTGGAATTACCAGCGATGCCCGTACAGAATTATTTGTGTTTCCACCACGGCAATCTCTAAATGCAGTTAGATACATAGAGATCTTGAATGAACATGTTATCCCATTTCCACCTGACATTGGCGAAGAATTCCTCTTAATGCGAAATAATGCACGACCGCATACAGCAGTGATGATAACACAATTTTTAAACGATGGAATTAATCGTATGCCGTGGCCCGCTAAAAGCCCTGATATGAATCCAGAGAATCTGAATGAATTGAGGATTGCTCTTACAGAAGAATGGGACAATATCCCTCAAATCACTATCACAAATTTGATTGAAAGCATGCCTAGGCGTATGAAAGCTGTTATAGCAGCCAGAGGAGGAAATACTCGTTATTAGTTAGTTTGTTGTTCAGTTATTTTTATGTTTATTGTTTTAATCATTAATAATTACAGTCGTTTTACTAAAATGTCGAATAATTCTTTGTTTGTTATTTCTTTTTGATATTTTTTGTACTTGTAAGTAACAATTCTTTCAGCGTCCGTAATCGAAAACGCTAAACAATTCTTAAACGATGAAGTTTTTAGACATTTTCAGATCCACGATCTTCTTGTTGAATATCAAACTTAATAACACCGTTTCATCGAAAATGCCGCATCTTCTTTGCTGAAGGGGCTAGAGAGGTGATTCAAAAAAGAGAATATTGAAAAAAGAATGGTAAACACCGTGACCAACCTAAGAATTCAATACAAATAAAATTTCACTCCACAGCGACAATCAAATTTCGTGTCAAAATCATAATCGGTTTTTAAAGGCTGTACATATTAAAAAATATATTTTTTTATGGAAAGCCAATTACAAAATAGTCATCCGCAAGAATAGGTGCGCCACTTTTTATGTCCGTCAGTGTAGATGGACTATAGATAAATAAAAAAAGGCGCCCATGTTTTGCTCCAGGCTGGTGAAATGCACCCATATATCGTGGGTGTAACTGGTGCGGGTGGTATGCCCTCGTAGATCGTGGATAAGAGGGCCACACGCCAGTAAAGTAATAGAAATATGAGGGTAGGAAGATATGAAGGTGTAAAAATTGTTTTTTGGAACGAAAAAAGTTGACACTAATTTCTTTATTTCAAATGGAATGAATACCCTATATATTATTATTTTTAACTCGTGGTTCAATTTTAAGGTGTCTTAACCGATAATTTGTTGACTGCTTACTCCAAATATGATGAATTTTCCGTTGATGTTAATTTTCTTCACAAACATATTACATGCGTTAATATTTTTTATAAAACTGCCACTCTAGAAACTTTAAAAAATCCCCTTTTTCCTCATTGGATTCCTTGTTACCTCATCTCATTGGATTCCTTGTTAACAAATATGAAAAAAATGTATGATGCATTAGTTAGGTACGCTATTTATTTGTGACCTATTTTCAAAAACAGTTTGCCATGGAAAAACAATTGCATGTATAGTATTGTATAATAATAGCATTCATTCACTAATGTAATAATGCATGCACTATTCTTACATTAAATTTGTCACTTGTGTTTAAGTGTATGGATCCTTTCTACAATTTTAACGAAATATTTATTTTCAATCCTCAAACCCTCGCTCAAACCTTTCATATATATTATTAAAGTTGCCTCAAATACACTCCACCTCACTGTTGCACTACTTATCATCCCGTTGTCCGGTGAACTAAATATAATGAACTCCATATACGTCTATCTAAGCCCCTTTTGCATGTTAGATATTGCATGCAAAATTATATTAATTTTTTTCTCTTTAAATTAAATCATGGCGTGCCGTGCTAGTGGTTATCCGACATATTGTTCCCAGAACAATAGATTACTTAATAATTAATTTGGCTGGGAAGTGGAAGTGTAATTTACTTTTGCGTAAAATTCCATGTAATGATGTCCTCATTGCTATGGATTCTCCTAAATTTAGAAACTATTGAATACTATCATAAGAACTTGAACCAGGGTGGGTGTCAACGATAATAATGATTTGATTTAATTCACTTGTTTTTTTTAATTTTAATCACTGATTTATACAAAATCACAAAATTTGTAAAAGCGTTTATTTTATGGTCAAAACTAACGTAAGAAAATTAAAACAACAAATTTTAAACATACACTCACAGGCAAAATAATCGATCCATGCAAATTTTCCATGAATTTCAATCGCAAATAACTTTTTTATTTGATGTCGGATTTTTAACAAATTTTGAGGAATATTGTAGATAAATTAATGAAGAATGAAAAAATGTAATTTAATTTTCTCCAAAAAACACAATCGAAAGTCTACTAGATAGAATTGATGGAAAAATATAAATAAAAAATTTTTAGGTACATATATTGCAGTCCTGGGAAAATCACATTGACTTTTTAATAAATCAACTTAATACTACTTGTTTTGCCTTATGGCAATTGAGATGTGTGTTTAGAAATTTTACAATGTATTATTTTGAGAATGCACAATCAAGACTCAATTATTGCATTATTTGCTGGGGAAGTTCTGCAAAAGGTAATTATTAGAACCTAGCATTTAATGGAATGCGACACTCCTACAGAAGGTCTTAACTATCTACAATATTTCTAATAAATATGTGTAGTTCAACGACCGGCAACCCTGACCTACACAATGTTTCTCATGGGCGTAGGAATTTTTTTAAGGGCGTTGAAAGTAGAAGGTTTTTATATGCATATTTTCAACACCACAGCTGATATTGAATGCAAGTTTCCACACACTCGTGACGTATTGCTCTCAGCGCGTTACCATTTATTAGTGGGTGGTTCGCCAGTAGCCAGTAGAATATCAATCATTGTTCCCTATTTGCTGTATTATTTTATTTAGTCTTCTGGTATTTTATAAGAATCATAACTAAATACCTTAAATAATTCGCTGGAATTAAAGCAAGCTTTGTGGAATGGACTTATCTCAGTATTTTAAAATACTGTACCTACATCTTTGTGTGAAAAAGCGTTTGAAATTAATCACTAGTGGTTTAAAATTGTGTAACACCCAAACAATTTGCTTATATTATTAAGATATTATTATTACCTTGAAGATCGCGTAAGATCTAAAGTATTATAATGTTGTTTGTCAAGAACAAAACGCGGAACAAACGCAAAATAAACATTACGACGATATATTATGGCTGTAAATTAATAACTTTCTTCTCATTAATATTAACATCAAACTTGTGAAACAGGTTGGAGACACGTTTTTGTTAACATTTTTTATTCATCGCCAATACTTCTCCAACGAAAGCGATATCAATTTTGCGGTGACCTGGTAACTAAGATTCAAGGTCAAGGCCTTCTGAACGTAAACATAAAAAAATATTTTCTGCATTTTCTCGTTTACGTTGTGTTGATTATAAATAATATGAGGCAACAAACGAATTATGATCATTTGTGCAATAATTGTCACTCAACAAAAAATTCAGTCCTGCTTCAAAGGCATTATATTACAGGCAATTATTGTTTTAATCGCAATACCTACCAGAAAAACTGGGTGCAACATTGAATGCGTTTTAGAAGTAGGTATAAAAATAGATATAAGCTTTATATATAAGTATAAAAATGTTAAAATCCAAAATTTATTGACACACGTTTTCTCGCTTTAAAATGTCTGTTCATTAGCGCGGTTTCAAAATATTATGACATACATCGCATCTACGCATTCCACCGAATCGTTTTAAAATAATTTATATACTTACCTGAAATCTGAAATATACTTCATTTTAATCGTTTTAAATGTCAAGTAATTTAATAGAAACATTCATAAAATAACAAATCTCTGTTTTCCTTTGACACTACAAACTCTGATTACCTACTCACAATAAAAAACTACACATTACTGTTGTTCAACAAGTAGGTTTTACTTACCTGTAATACCTATCCAGAATTCTTAAGGTTGGGATTTTGTAGAGTGAGAGGGAAATAGATTTATAATTCTAACATCCTAAAAAAATACAAAAGCGTTCGCTATACTTATTTCTTTATAACTGGCCAGCTGGAAATTAGGATAATTTTTTCACTGGAAATTTGCAACCATTGCGGGGTATGATATTGATAGTTGCAAATCACACATTAGAAATTTGCCACCTACTGTAATCCGGCATTCTAAAAGCTCCATACCTATTAAAGCTGAGATTTTGTAGAGCGAAAGGCAAATAGATGCACTTATTTTTATTAACTATAAATAATTAAAAAACTATATAAGATCTGATAATCAAATTAGTTGCCTGTACTAGCTATTATTATAGTGATGATTATAACATAAGTTTTTGTCCCAACATTCTCTTGTAAGCCTGCTCTGTGCGCTTGCAATGAAAATAATGTGATATTAACAATAAAAATGCATATTTTCATTTCAAGCGGACAGAATAGACTTATAAGAAAAATTTTGGACAAAAAATTTATATTATAATTATCACTATGATAATAGTTAGTGCATGCACCTAATTTAATAATCAGATCGTGTGTAACTTTTTAATTATTTATACTTAACTAAAATAAGCACCTATTTGCCTCTCACTCTACGTAATGCCAGCCTTAACTGTCTACTAGTATAAAAAATGTAAAACACATCCGCTGATAGTACCATATACGATTAATATTCATTTTATAATTGTTGCTAGGTGCGACAATCATTATCTTCTAGAATAGGAATGCTAAAGTATCGTCGAATGAGTTGTTGTTTAGTTTAATAATATTAACGCTTGCATTAGTAACAATTTAAAAATATTCGCACCTTCACCTGACAACCAGCCTTGTTGTAAAAACATCAAATTGAATTAAATTGCACTGGGAAAATGTATTATGTGGTCTGATGAACATATTTAACACTTTAAATATTAATATTATTCCATCATGCGCAAAAAATATTTTAGTTTGGTGTTTGTTTCTACACACGTCTACACACCTGTATTGTTTTAAAAATTGCTGTAAATAAAGTGGTAGTGGAAGGTTAAACTTGCTTTTCTTAAAATAGGATAACTCTGGTTTGGGTTAACGGAGTTTAATAAACTGAGCTCGTTTAAAAGAGCATTCCTTAATAATATACCATATAAACTTTGTCATACTAGATTTGGCCGTCGTAGCCAGAGGGCGCTCTTTGAAATCGTAATTGTTATTGGGCGTATAGATAAAAATTTTAAATGAGAGGTCTTATTTTTTTACGTAGTTAAATAAAATTTCCAAAAAGTCGGCATAAGCCCTCACTTTCTATCTTCTCTCTAACGGGAGATATTAAGAGAACTAATTTTATTAGAATCTAATTAAAACTTATATTACAAAACTATACTACGGCATACTATAGGTACTAATCAAAAATTATAATATCCTCATATATTCCTCATAATCAGTTTGTATAATACCGTTAACATAACCAGAGTTATCCTTAATTTAAGAAAAGCAAGTTTAACTTCGCACCACGAGTTCCGCGAAAGGATGCGAGTTACGCAAAATAGTGTTTCTCAACGTGTTTCATACAGGATTTTTGATCAATTTTATATTTTATGAGAAGAAAACTGAATTTTATACGTTAAAAAACAATCCAGCAGGTTGTAACGGTGTGCTACAACTTTCATAGCTTGTCGGGTCTACATAAGCTACTATGTAATGAACTTTACAAAACCAGATGCGTAAAATTTTACTTTTCGTAACTGGTTGTGAAAAGAAGACGTGTCATAGCGTCAAAGGGTTTTGAAAAGTGTCACTTTAAATGTCAAAATTAGAAAAAATAAGTTTTGCATTGAGGTAGTATTGTAGTAAATGGCAGCCATTATGTTTGTTCCGATAAAGTAAAAATAACCGGTCGCTTTATTTATTTGATTTTCCTAAGCTCTTGCTTGCATGATGCAGTATGTATCATGGATTATATTTATAGATTCATGTGTTGGTGTACAAACCATTGACTCAATGCTGGTAATCGAATGACATTGTTTAATGATAGATGGTATTGCATTTGCTGCCAAATTTTCGAGCACTACAGGTCGATCACCTAGCAGCAGTTTGTTCAATTCCCCACTGCACTGGTGGGAAATAAAATTTCAATAATCCCCAAGATCTAACTAATGAGGTTTTCCAGTTTTCCTGCACTGAATGATAGTTATAATTTACCAACCTGAGTCGATACTGAGCGCAAGAAGTTGATTACAAATGATTATTACAGTTGCCCTTACAGGTCTTCGTAAATTATTAATATAACTACGAGTCTAGTCGTATATGAGCTGGACCAAAAGACATACAACACGATTTTATTTTTCTAATTCTAATTTATAAAAATAAAATGGTGTTGCATATTTCTTGCAATTAATATGCGACTAGGCTCATATAGTCTACATCAGTGAATAATATTCCCATTACTATAATATAAATACAATGCTACAATGCTGTAAACTTTACTACAATGCTGTAAACTTCCACTGTTCGACATTGAAAGACGTTTGAAGAACCTTCAAAAGTGAAATTAGTACTTGTTCAAAAACTATTTCACAAATATAAACATGGATAGTTAAAACGAAAAATTAGTTTCTCGCGTAGATGGACACTAGTGCCTCTCAAGGACCGTTCTTGTTCTGCAAAAGAAATAATAACAGAAATCAATAAAGCGAATCAACTCACAGCACTGACCTTATGACCTTATGATCTTATTACGGGAATACTACTCTGAAAATTTATCAAAAAGGCAATAGTATTATTAACAATCATCTACAACAGCAGAAACGGACTTTCGTACTTCCGACTCTCTGAGTACAAAAATTTGCACTAATTAAAATGATACCTAAATCCGGAAAATGGATAACAATATTAAAAACATTTTCTGAAAGCGAATTTATGAGCAGGAGTTTACTTTCCAAGCCAACAAACACTAAAATAATCCAAAGAATAAATAAATAAAAATTCATACTCCACCTGACCTTCAAATCCCATTTATTAAAAAAGAATAACAAACATATTTTCGACTCTATACAGAGTATACATCACCATCGATTACTAGGACATGAGAGTAGACACGTATTTGAAATGAGTATTCCACCAAACGTCAGAAGAAGACTCCAGCGGCAGTGGCCATTAGACCTAAGAGAGCAGATATATGAAGACTAGATTAAAAGATCAATGGATTATTTCTCTACACATGTTAACCCATCTTCGTTTTAACATATTTACTTATTGTTTTATATGTAATAGAGAGTAGACTCTAAATTCGCAATAAATCAATTTAAAAAAATAAACTGCTTTGTTATTATGATTAAATACTTCTACTTACGTGTAAGTGGTTTTATTTTTAAGTAGTGATTTGTAAAAGTCAATTACAAATCACTACTGCACAAAAATGATTTAACAAACTGTATGTAGATACTAATAGACTTTTCTTGTTTCAGAAAGGAAATTGTTCGTTGGAATGCTGAGCAAAAAGTTGTGTGAGAACGATGTCCGCGCCTTATTCTCCGGCCATGGGGTAATAGAGGAGTGTACAGTGTTAAGGGATGCGACGGGCAACTCGCGGGGGTGCGCTTTCGTCACCTTCTCATCGAAGCAGTCGGCTCTGATGGCGATAAAGAGCCTGCATCAGTCCCAGACGATGGATGGCTGTTCGGCGCCCTTAGTGGTGAAGTTCGCGGACACGCAGAAGGAAAAGGAACTGAAGAGGCAGCAGCAGATGCAGGCCAACGTCTGGAACGCTCTGGCCGGTCCGACGCTGAGCTCGCCGCCCCAGCAGTACTCCCCGGTGCTGCCCAACGAGGCCACCTCCCTTCAGCTACTGCAGGCCATGGGCGGTTCCGCGCTTCTCCAGCAGCAGCTATTCACCGGTACGGAGAACCTCCTGGCGCCCATCGGTGTACAAAATTTAGTGACTTTGGCGGCCATGTCGCAACCGACGGCCGCCGCCACCGCACCCTTGTGCATGGCTAACTTGTTGGGGAAGGGCGCGGGGGTCGAAAGGACACTTACGGCAGGCCTTCAGCCTGGACTATCTGGGCCGGATCTGTCCAGTTATGGATCGCTCATCACGAACGCCACAATCAACGCTGCAGCGATAGCGGCAGCGGGGAAACAAGTTGAGGGTGAGTTTATCGATATATTCAATATATTAGGACACAGTTTAACCGGAGCCTCTTTATATATACTGTTGTTGTTTTAATCCTTTAATGCATATTATACTTATGTTCCTGAATTTAAAAACTTAAAATATTTGAAATATTCGATTATTTGAATTTCGACACTTTTTTGCCAATTTTGTGCCATTTTTGTACGACAAATGGGGTTACCTGGGTAAAACATAATATGATGCCATCTTATTCAAAAATATCTTGCATATTTTCAAGTAATTTTTTTTGAATATTGTGGAGACATATATCTCGACACACTAAGTATATATCTCGACACTCTAAGCAAGAAGATCCTTTCATCAAAACAAAATATACCTACCGTATATTCCATTAAGCCTGGACCTACACATTGTCATACTTTTACAAAATAACATGAATACATCCTGTGATTTGTATTGAACATATGCCCCATTTGTTTGTTCAAAGTCAAAGAATTGTTTTTTGATATTGTTGCTGTTTTTTCGAAATCTGTAAAATTTTAAGAATGTTACGGCATTTTGAATTCTTACCATTCTTCGAATGTATTACTTCAGATAATACAGATAATAAAGATATGTGTACAGTGCCGTTCAATTGAAAGTTAACGATTTTTTAAATTAATGTGAAACAGGCTTTCAAGTAATTGTCTTGATTGTCAATTTTTTTTGTCAGTTTACTAATAATTATTCTATATTTTGAAGTTTTCCTTATAATTATTATTATTATTATTATGCCGCGCTTAACTGAACCGCAAAAAATGAGAGCTGTGATGTTACTGCAGAACGGATGGTCAATGCAAGCAGTTGCCGATACTTTGAATATGAGTAAAGGTTGCATTTACAAAATTAAGCAAAAATGGAATGCAGAAGGAACTGTTGAGTACGTCCATAGAGGGGGCCGTCAGAAATTCAGTACTATGGAGGAAGACGAACTCGTCCTTGACCACCTCCGACAGAATCCTTCTGATACAGCAGTGACTGCCTGCTTCTTAACAAATTTTCCTGCTTCGGTAGAAACCGCAAGACGACGTATCAGAGCATCTGAGCTGAAGAATTTTTCGGCTGCAAATAAAGTTGCTCTGTTGCCACGGCATAAGGAGCAGATGTTAAACTTTGCCAACCAATTTGTCGGTGTGCCACAGGACTTTTGGGACAACACAATTTTTTCAGACGAAAAAGTTTTTCAGTCCTGCTATGATGGCTCTGTGCGTGTATACCGCCCAAGAAATTGCCGATATGAAGAGCGCTATATAAATCCTACAGCTCGTAGTGGTCGCTTCTCTATCAACGTGTGGGCATGGATATGTTGCCAAGGAGCAGGTGTTACTTGGAGAATCAGAGAGCGTCTTACTGGTCAAAGCTACGCTCGCATTTTGGAATATGTTATGTTACCTTCCGTTTCCATTTTATATCCCGAGAACTTCACTTTCCAGCAGGAAAATATTTTTATTTCCTCTTTCCTTATAATTCCTCTATTCACAAATCATGAGTTGTTACTGAATGGCTGAATACAAACCATATTAACACTCTGCCTTGGCCCTCTAAGTCGCCGGATTTAAATCCGATAGAAAATGTATGGGCACAAATGAAAAAAGACATGTATAGCAGAAATTTCCGACCAGCGAACGTAGAAGAACTGTAGTTGGCGATTGAAAATGCCTGGGAAAATATTGGCGAGGATTACACCAGGACACTAATTTTGTCTATGAGAAATAGGCTTCAAAAAGTTATAAACGCGAATGGTGCTTGTACCAAATATTAATTCATAGTAATTTTCTTAAGTTCTCAGTTAGTTTGTTAATTTAATGTATTTTTTTACAAGAGACGTCCTTACCATATAGATTTTCCTTAATAAATACTGTATATAAAATGCTGTCACCCTATAACTGACAGATACTTCAACCTAAAATAATTTTGAATGTGATCTGTTTACGAAAGCCTGCTTCACAATAGAAAAATTTCCAAAATTTCTCATAAGAGTCGTTTACTTTCAATTGAACGGCACTGTACGTGGCATAGGATGCCCCAAGAAGGACCAGTTGGTTTCCCAAGCATATTTTTAAATTGTTACGTCGCAGGAATTTTGTCACAAGGTCTCTTGCCTGACCAGATAATAAAGATACGTATACATAAGGGGGACCTTATGTATACGTATACGGGGGTTGCGTAATTAATGTGTTTACTCATGCATTTCGAAAAGATATTTTGCTTTCCAATGTTAAGTTAATTTCAGGGACAATTTATGCTGCGAAAATACAACTTTTCAGCAATTACAGATGATTAAAGTTACTACTTTTCTCCTACTTTACTTAACGAAACTATGTCAGTGACAGTCAGTGTTATTTTCTTATTGGAATCGCTGTATTATTTAACATGTCTTTACCGTGGAGTCGTAAAAATAGTGCATTTACTTGTAACTTTTCGTTAACTTTTTCTAACGACTCGTTTACGTATTTATACGTATTAACGTATTTGTCTTACAAACTTCTTCCTACATACTATAACATTTTTTTTTATATTAGTATAATATTCACAGGAGATTTGCAACAAGTTGGAGAAGATCTATAATAACATGCAGGTATTACAGCTACAGTTTTATTACTCTTATTGCACGTTGACTTCAAAGTCCTCAAAGTTTATTTGTTTTGCATATCGCGGTCTGTGCAGTGTGTACCCGTATGGAATACGGTGTACCCAATATATCTGACGATATGATGCATTCTGACATTACCAGTTTGCTCGAAATTTGGCTCAACGCCAACGTACTAATTGAAAAATAATGGATGATTTACAAAACATGTTATAGACATATTCTGTCACAATATACTAACTTAAAATGCATTAAAACCTGATTTTATCGTTCACATCAACGAACCATATACATAATGTTCGTATCAGCTATTATTTTAGAGTTGTATGAAAAACTATCTAAACTATCTATATTAGTAGGTATTGCGCTGATTAAGATTTAATTAAAGTAACCTCCGGGCAAATATGGCATTTTTGCAACTGTATTTAAATAATACATAACTCAATCATATTTTTACACTCGGAGTAGTTTCCACAAACACCAAAACACTTTCACTTCGCTCGACGCGCGTTTCGTTTCCGGAGACGATTATAATTAATCTTAAACTACAAAATCTACCATATTTATACTATTTTCATGGTGACGTCACTAATGATATCACCGTGAAATTTACGCGTGACTAATCACGCTTCAATGATCGGTTGCTAAGCAACGCGTAAAGCAGGCTATACGGTATAGGTCCCTTGGCGCTATTCATACTACTTTTACATTTTACAATTTCTATGCTCTCAAATGCATCCAACTGTCTATTATTGGTCACATTTCTAACTAATCTTAAATTACTAATATCTATTCTATGATTGTTGTCAAAAGCATGTTGTGCAACAATAGACTTATCTGTTCTTTAGATGAGCCATATGCTCTTTAAATCTTGTGTTAATTGATCGTCTCGTTTGTCCAACATATTTTCGATCACAATCATTACAACTAATTTCGTAAATCCCAGACCTTTCATTTGGAACAATTTTATTGGATTGTCTAAAAGTTGTTGTAATTTATTACTCGACGAATGAATCGCTGTTATACCCACGTTTTTGAAGACCTTACTCAAACCACGAGTAAACCGGGGTTCGTAAGGGATGGATACATATTTTGGAGTCTCTATATCCTTTTGAAAGGTCGTAGAATTACGAAGTGTGTCCTTAAATTTAAACTTCCTAGTTAGTTTTTCCACTATATCTCTAGGATAACCATTACTCACAGCTATATCTTTAATTAATACTTTTTCTTTTTCAAACCTCTCATTACTGAGAGGGAAACTTAGTAAACGATGGACAAGAAAATTAAAACTTGCCATTTTATGTTGATAGCAGTGGTGAGAGTCATTAGGGATATATCTGATCGTACTGGTATCTTTTCTATATATATATATATATATATCAAATTCTAACCTATTATCACTATTTTTAATTACTAATACATCTAAAAATGGAAGTTTTCCATTATTTCCTAGTTCATATGTAAAGTTTACAGAAGTGAAACGACTATTTAATTTGGAAATGAAGTTTTCTACATCCGCAATTTTAGTGTCAAACAGGGCAAAAATGTCATCCACATACCTCAGCCAAATCCTAGGAAAATACTCGAATTCTTCTTTTGCTTCAGTTTCAAATCGACTCATGAAGGCATTAGCAATGAAAGGCGATAAACAGATACCCTTTGCGGTTCCTTCATGTTGTTCATAGAACTTGTCATTGAAACGGAAGCAATTTTATTTCATACAAAGTTTTGTGAGGTTTATATATTCTTCTATTACTTCTTTTCTATAGTTGTTTAATTCGAGTAAATCCTCAAGATAGTCCAAGGTCTGTGGAATTGGTACACTCGGAAATAATGAACAAACATCAAGGGACATCAAAATTTCACCCTCTTGCAATTGAATATTCTTGACCTTATCAATGAAATCATTCGAATTTTTAACTGAAAAACTAGGCTGTGCAATGGGCAAACTTTCAAATTCCTTGGTCAACTATTTTGATAAGTGGTAAGTCGGAGATCCAATAGACGATTGGACGCACCGACTTCCCTGGCTTATGAATTTTTGGTAGACAATACAATCTAGGTACAGTAGGGTTAGATAGATAGATAGATTTTTTTGGTGTTTGTGGAACTACTCCGAGTGTTATAGTTATATCAAAGGTTCCAGCCCTATCCAGTAATCATATTTTAATTCACTTAAATTAAAACGTAAACGTTGCATTGCATACCACAACAGAAGATTTTGCAAATACACATTATTTAAGCAAAGAAAATTATGAGAAATTTTTGGTACTTGTTACCCTCCAATATTCAAAAGATGCTCGAAAACCACCAGAAAATAATTGCTAATCCTCATCACACCAAAATCGGACATTTCTACAGGAACAATTAAAGGGACTCCTTAATTAGGAAAGCAAGTATCATGTCAGGTTCCATGGTAAATGTTTATTTAATTCCCAGCCTTACCATATTGAAATATTATAAATGAAATATTCATAAATGAAATATTCATATACAATATAACTAGGGTCCGGGATATATTCGATAATGTTATCATATGCTATCATACAAATTTTTGATGCCACGAAAAAGTCACTTCTCTATGTCAACAAACACGCGTATAAGATAACCAGGAACATTTGCTAGAGATATCCTGGTCCCATGTCGTATTTGGCGAGAGAATCGGTCGAATTATTATTTAAATGAAATTATCACATATTTGACTTCTTTTGACAAGACAAGTCGTCACTCATTTTGTATTGATAAAGTAAAGTATTAAAATGTATTTGCGGTTTGGAACCGATTCATTAGGAAATATTGATGCTGCAATTGATAAAAGTTCACAAAATAATTATTATTTTTCATCTGATTTTATATTAATAAAATTTCTAACATATAACCTACAACTTCGTCAAGGCAATCGAATATTTATCTAGGGAAATTATCGAATATCGCCCATTGCTAAGGCAGAAACCAGATATGGAAAATATCCATAAAATCGAGATTGCATTGGTTGTCAATAAGAGAACGCGCCTTTGTTACTGGTAAATTTTAATCATGTGGCAGATGACGGCGATTCTCAACGTATCAACATTTTGACTCTGAGGCATATTACCGTTAATGTCTGATGTATGCACGAAATACTCAGAAAAATAGCCAGCAAAGCTATTAACCATAATTTGTGGATAATCTATATCTTTATCGCCATATTTATGTAAGTACTGAGGGACCTAACATTCTTTTTAGAATTCATGTACGACCAAAATTTATTCAGGTAATTATGCTGTTTTATAAGTCTCCCAAGTAGACTTTATGTAACACCCCGACCACATATTTTATTTGCGATCTTAATTATTTAAGTCTATTCAAATAAGTAACATTACGTTAACATCGCATTAACGTTACATTAACATTACGTTAATATTACATTAACATTAATTTAACATTACTTTAACAGTAAGCTACCATTACATTAACATTATTTTTATTTTTTTTTTGAAGGCTATCCCATCTTTATCATGTGTGTAATTTGGCCATTAAACCAATACGAGTAAGATTTCCCAGTAGGTTTCTTTTTAGGTACGTCATTTTCTAAACTGACAATATACTAAACCATTTTATATTCATTTTTACAATTTTAAAATCTCAAATAAAAAATTTCAATAGAAAATGTTTTAGTCAATAGAAACAGAATACTTCAAATTATTCTTGCGGGCAATAATGTAAGTAGATTGTTCCTACTATAATAATATTTTGTATGGCCAGAACGTACATCGATCGATTAAATTGAAAGTTTCCATGGTATTCAGAAACCTAAAAAAATACTGGAGTAAAGAACTATCCGACATTTTTTATTCTTTTTGTGGACTCCACAACAACTGTTCTGGACAGTTGGCCTACTAACCTGATTGGTCTACTTAAATGTTTGTATTTTTAAACATCACTTTTAAATATCACTAATTCCTCTCCCATACTCGTAAGCATGGTTGCTTATTAATATCATTCTAGCAACAAGTAGTTAACACCTGCCGTCCAAATATAACTTTGCTAGTGGATTACACTAAACACTAAACTAATAAAAAAACAATCAACCAGGAGTCAGGAGTGTATTTTGTGGCCAATTTATTATCCGTAGTAAATATGAAATGGTGGTCGGGCTCTTGTAACAATCTGTTGGCAGTTTGTTAAATTCTTTATACATGTTTAATATAAAACGAACATATTATACAATTAATCACAAGCATACTTTATGGAAGCCGGAATGATATACTCGATTTCTGCTGTAAGCTTTAAGGCGAGTAGTGCTAATAGTTCCGATGTATAAAATCATGAATTAATTAATCTTGATGTTTGGAAATATATTTACTGTTTCTTTCACGTTGTGTAGTAATATTTTACGTTTACTGGAGCACGCGCAAGTATTTATTAATCGTTACGAATATATTCCACAATAGAGAAGAAGCATTCAGATTTCGCTGACATGATTAATGATAGGAATATATTATTGTTTACGTGTATTTTTACTAACAGTATATTATATATGTACTATATGTATAGGTTTTGATATAAAAAATATTTTGCATACTTGGAAAAGGTCAACACTCCATAAACATTTTTGAAATGAAAGAAGCTCAGGTAGCTCAGAAGACTCAGATAGCAAAAGCATTATTTTGCTGTTAGGTGTATATTTGCAAGTTAGTTTAACATGTTAATAGGTAGACGCACCCTACTTTATTTGTCCCTTTTTTTACTTTGAAGTTGTCTAGTCTGTTATTTCGGTTTTAATAATCGATAATATTCGGTGCAATTTTATGTCAATTGGCCGATCAATATTTGACGAAACAAAAGAACAAATAAGTATGGTATGTTATTGGACTCAATACAAAATAGAATTGCCATGATTATAACATAGCCTCTGGTTACGTATGGTTTTTCAGAGACATATTAATACGGCGAGACCCAACGGTTCATTCATAAAACGCTGGAAGAGTCGATCTACTATTGTTCTAAAACGTGCAATGAGTGCGAGAGAGAAAATGGAAGACGGCTGCTGCGGCGGCGTCCTTTCGGCAACGCCGCTTCTTGTGATCAGAGCCCATCCACTGGCGTGTCTATCTCTCGTATTAAAATGTCTCTGGGCGTTTCAGGCAGCTACATGTCCTCAGAGAAGAACTTTGATTACATGCAAGAAAAGTAGCCGCTTAAATATAATGGACCTTTTCACTGATTTTTTTTATTGCTTTACGTGGTAGTGTTTTATAAAAAAGTACGCCGGGATTTGCCGTACTTTTTTATTTTGGTTTTTGAGGACAATTTCTCGATTTCTGTCGAGTTAAGTCTCGAGTTAAGAGATCTTAAAAAGTGCGCGCGCTTATGACTGACGTCACGTACCGTTCCTTAGTGACGTCACAAAGCCTACGACCTTGAACATGACAAAACGGTGTATTAGTACTATAATCCAAAGTTGGTTCCCTGCTTTTTTTATAATTCACTTCAGCTGATAAATAATCTAAATTTGACATGTAAAACTCATCCACCATGCTAAAATCAACTTTCGGCAGATTTTCTGTATTTCCTTTTGAAAATCCTGGTTCCATTTTCTTTCAATGATATGTTTTTGTACATTACAATGCAAAACAATTCGTGGCAAAACAATTCGTAGAGGAACGCACAAAACATAACCACAAAACTAGCGTAAACAAATACAACTGTGGGCATGGACCATTTAAGCGTTCTGACAAATAATGCTGCCAATTTAATTCCAGGCTGTGTGACGTCACTCAGTCTCAACGTCAAATGAGTGTTCAATATAATTGTAATAAATATTTATTTTTTTATTAAACACTGTGAGACTTATATTCGAAACAATGTTGCACGTGTGAATATCTATCAGTTAGCATTTAAATACACATTGTGTTTTGAGATTTAAAAATCTAGTGAAAATGCCCATTATTATTGAAAGATCGGTCCTGCTATGGCCTACTAAGTTTTACTGTTTGCACAAAAAATGGTACACTCGCGAGCAATTGAAAGTAAACGACTCATAAATTTTTTTGTTATTTTTAGCATCATGTAATGGCTTTTGACAGTACAGACTTATGAATTTTTTGTCAGCGTGTCAACGTTTTGATGTCTAGGTCTAGATTATAATTTCATATTAGAAAAAAGTATTCGCATAAAGCCATAACAAGGTATTCGAATAAGGCCATAATCATTAACACTTTATTTTAAAATCAATATTGAAAAGGTGTTCCATTGTCAGCACACTTCTTCCAACCATCTCGGCGTAGAATGAGCCGACGTTCGACGACAGTGGTAATCTCCATCCACATTTTCCTAAGCGTTCTCAACGGCCAACAAAAGTTCTTCCCTGTTTTGCGGGCGAAAATTTCATACTTGAATTTCCGTGACCAATGGCCCCTAAACGTTTTCAATAGGGTTAAGATAGGGACTTCTGGATGGCCAAGCCAAAACTTTAATGTTGTCCAAATTGCTGCACCTATGGTAACACAATGTTTCGCAGCAAATGTCTAAAATGCTACTAAATATTTTTGAAATCGCATAAAACATACCTAATTATTAGGATAGATATTAAAAAATATCAATTAAATAAAATGAGTTTAATTTTGCCGAGTTCTATTCTGTTAATGGGGGATTGGAAGTATCGTGAGGACTTTATTTAAATGCCAATAATTGGTCGTAACTTGAACCAAAATACATACCGATAGAAAAGTGAACCGCATACAGAATCTACTGAATATAAAGTGACACGGCTGGATCCCAGTACGACATAGAGACTGTTGAATATTGCCACGACATATAGCTCTCGTTTTTGTCGGTTTTATGCAGATCTAAATTAATTATCAAGTGGGCAGTAAAAACGCGGCTTTATCTCGCTGCATTAAATGAAGTTTTATTAGAATTCCTCGTGGGGTGGAAAAACAATCAGCGGTTAGAGGGCAGTAAAATTTTAAAAGGGTGTAATTTGCCGGGCTCTCATATTCTTCCTGCGGCAATTATAAATCATAAACGACTCTATCTGTGGCGTCTCAAAGGAACGGGAGGTGGTGGGCTTTAATTTTTTATTTTGACTAATTGTCCTGTCACTTAAGACTTTGAGATGCAAAACAACAGACGCCAGAACTGTGTAAAGCCCTTTTATTATTTAAGAGTTAATTATTTCTGATATTTTTGTTTAAGGTGATTCATTTGTCTTCTTCAAGGGATACGTAGGCTTTATATATGCTGATATTGATTGTGAGAAAATTAGCTTAGACTTATACTTACTTTGGTGAGCTTATGTGTCATGAAATCTATTTTTTTATGGGCGCCACTTCATTATTGAAATGAAGAATTTTGATTTATAAAATGTAAAATTTAATTAATTTGAAATTTATTAGCTTGGTCAGTCACTATATATTTTAGAGCAATGAAACATCTGTCCCAAGGGCAGTTCAAAACAGACTTGCGTTAAGTGGTGAACTTATCTGATTATGAATATCTGTGGAAAAATCTCATTAATTTGCTTGGAAGATTGTATCCAATTATAAAGTGTTAATGATATTTATTATAAAATAATGTGATTATATTCGTGTTTTACAATAACACTTGTAACTAAAATATCTTAAAAATTACCTTACTAAATAACTTAGAAACTATGAAACATGGGATATCAAGAATCCTGGGCGAGCAAATAAGAAATATTGTGCAAATTTGCAACGGGAAAATAATTCAATAAAGCATGTGGATGACCTTAGTCTCATTATGTTAGTCTTTTAAAACCTTCGAGGTCACTGACACTTTCGAACTAACAAACACTACACTTGTTAAACTGTTGCGATGTGATTCGGCATCTCGTACTTCTCTTCCAACTCCTGCAATCTCGTTCTGGATGCAAAACAGCTGATGAATAATAATATCAATGGGACAGTAATTACTTCTTCTCTGTCTTTTAAAACCTTCGAGGTCACTGACACTTTCGAACTAACAAACACTACACTTGTTAAACTGTTGCGATGTGATTCGGCATCTCGTACTTCTCTTCCAACTCCTGCAATCTCGTTCTGGATGCAAAACAGCTGATGAATAATAATATCAATGGGACAGTAATTACTTCTTCTCTCTGGAACTCTGGTACTTTGTATTATTTGAGCTTTTCATGGTGATGATGCTTTTCAACCCATACACACTTGTGTACGATGACAAATATTTAAAATATTACTAGCAATAGTTTGTATTTACGGCTGGTTAATTTCTAAACTTGATTTGCACTTTTCTTATTTTAAAATACAAAATTTATAACAATTTTTTAGATATACCTATCAAAAATTACGTGGCCTACATTATTTTAATTGTAGAGGATACTTCAGATCCTGCTCTTTCTACGTGTCAGAAAACAAGTGTGGAAATCGTATTAAAAAAAAGTTTTAATAAATATTCTCATAAACTCATGCATATGTCAAATTATTTATAAAATTTCATATAAGATTTCATTTAAAATAACGAAGTTGGCATCGACTTCCGTTGTAACCGGAAGTACCAAATGGTTAAAATTTCAATGGAACCATCCCCCGATGATACCCTATAGTATCCAGCAGGTATCATTCAAATATAAAATTCATATATAAAAAAAATACACGAATCGAATTCAGAACCTACTCATTTTTTGAAGTCGATTAAAAACAAACAAAGCTACACAACGCCGTTTGATTTTTTAAGATCGGTCAATATTCAAAGAAGAAGAAAAATGTTTCCTCTTTGTTTCGAGTCCTGTCAGAACCCCCCACTCCTCTCCGTTCTCCAAACTTTGATGTCCCCTGGCTAGAGCTGGGAAGACTAGTTCTTTTAAGGGATCTAGTTCAATCGGTCTCGGTCACCGAAATGAATGGTACAAAAGACTAGTTCATTTAGTTCAATAGTTCGCTAGCGTATCGT
This sequence comes from Tetropium fuscum, assembly GCA_964058915.1. Classification (NCBI taxonomy): domain Eukaryota; kingdom Metazoa; phylum Arthropoda; class Insecta; order Coleoptera; family Cerambycidae; genus Tetropium; species Tetropium fuscum. The sequence continues at coordinate 22,113 of CAXKVY010000018.1, read as the reverse complement.
AGTGCGTAGAACAGGTTCGGTTCGCATCCGTCTCCCTCTCGTTACCAAATAAGTATCTAATTCGTTTATTTTTTTTTAAACAGGAAATAAAAGACATTTTCGCAATTATGTTGCAATTGTCGCATGAAAATGGCGAGTGCCCAACGAAACGAGACACGATCGAATTGCTGGTCGGGGTCGGGGTCGGTCTCGGTCAGTTTCGAAACCCAGAATCATGAACGATGAACGATTCATTCATGTTGTGATGCGAGTGCAATAGTTCGCTCTCGATCCTCAGCGCCAGTGACGAAAAATCATATAGTTTGCACTGAATGAATCTGACCTGTTTTGACGAACTATTTATTCCTTTAGTTCAGTTTGCTGAATCGATCTTTTGTACTAGTTCGGTCGTGAACTACACAGCTCTACCCCTGGCTGCCCTCCTAATCATCCGATTTTAATCTAGTATATAATATACTAAGGGTATAGGGCTATAATTAAAGATCAAAAAAAACTGTCGACTGGTAATAAAATTATTTCCCCCACCCCCTTCCCTCGTACCGGAATCACCGTTTGAAGAAACATGCAAATCGTTGTTTTGCGCGCTATTATAGGAATTATGTTTTGCGCGGTATAGGAATCGTTGCTTTGCGCAGAAGGAATTATGAGACGCTTTTGTGTCTCATAATACCTTCATAATAGTTCTTCAACAGAAAAAAATTGAGCCTCCAACTCCACTCCCTCTCGATGAAAAATCAATTTAATTTTTCTTATTTTCTTATATTCGCGAACTAATTATCAGATTTCGCTCAGACTTGAAATGAGCGTATGTGTTCTGTTGTACTCTTCATTTTTTATATCAACTTTTTTTGTACAGTCAAAAGCCGAGATATGCAGTAAAAACGATTTTCCCATGCTTTTAATTGATCTTTATAATATACAGAAGGTATTGAGCATAATCTTTGCTATCAATGTAACATAACGTCTCTCGAAATACATTACAATGAAACTGAAAGCAGCTTTCAATGAAACTGTGTTTATTACAGAAACTATCTAGCTTAGATATAAAACATAGAACTATACCAAAATTGTAGAATATTTACATGTGCATATTATGATTCAATAATATATCAATGATTTTTTCTTTATCATGGTTGACAATATTACTTTTCGTGTCTTTCACAGGTCAATTTATGACATAGCTTTTCAAATTGCCTTTCTTAATCAGTACCTATCCAAAATATATTTTCCTGATGATTAGCATAACCTCAAAATATTCAGTATTTTTGGTGAGTTTTCAAATGAGTATTTAACATAAAGTTACCTTTTATTTTTCATGTAGATTCCGAAATGTGTTTACACAGAACAAGTGTCAAATAGAAACCAGAAACCAGCTATTAATTTAAGGGCCGATTTCTACACATTCCGCTAAATTTACTTCGTAAGTGAACTTTCTAAAATACCTACTCGTTGAATGAAAATATACCCTGCGATAGTATAAAATCTCCCAATAGAAAGTGATTAGGTATTATATTAAAATAAAAGGTGTACAAAAACGTAGTTGAATATCTTTTTGGGTACTATTATTATTCTACCACCGCCTGGAATATGATGAAATAGGTATTTAAACTATTACTATTTTCTCCACAAAGGAATGCGTGCATAAAATAACAATTTATTTGTAAATCCAAACATATTAGTGGGTCAACGACGTTAACGTTCAAGACTAAAGTCGCGTTACCACTCTAAACAAAGTACCTGCCTTGAACAAATAGTGAAGTATTTATTTCGAATAACAAATTTAATATTTCAAGAGGTTCGTTCGGAAACAGGATAGTTTGTTTTGTTAATTTCGTTTTATCTCTGCCGCAAATTGATGGTTGCATTGGAGGAAATAGACAACATGATAAGTGGCTATAGATTTCGTTTACAATTGCAGTATATAGGTATGGGGGGATTCACAAATATATTACGGTGACACTGAAGTACAGCCTAAATCGCTAGGTGTAATGCATATAGCGACTCGTAAATTATAGTCTCAATGGAACTTTAAAAACACGAAGCTATTTAAATTAGTTAATTTTATATCAATTGATATACGCTGGAATTTAAAAGGTATATATAGTTTGTAACATCGAAATATGAGACATAAAAACCCGAGCAAAAAACCCTCATTACATCCCTTCACACCTGCTACCGCATTTTTAACAGCGTCAAGTATAACCGATTTCCAGGAATTTAAGGAAAAACAAATGATTTTATATACATCACCCATCACATTATGACATTATCATGTTGTATAACAAAATATTGATCACACACATACATAAATACCTATACCTTTCGTCATATCATAAAACAATTGGATGGTGAATGGGATGCAGAATAAGAATGTTTCCCATTCAAATATTACGGATCCATTCAAGATCTATTGCGTTCTTCTACGTCGAGCTTTATTTAACGAAACCTTATATGTCCAACATCGTTAATAAGCATGATAAAATTCCTATCGTTGCGAAAGTTAGAGATATACAAATATACATGTGCAATTATGTATTCGCAGGCTGTTATCAAACTTTCGAGGACTATACCATTTATGCGGCAAAGGTTAAATAGAGGACGTGAAATTGTATTGTTTTAAATATACTCGTATTTAATTAGCAATAAGGAGCATGCCACGGTTATTAAAATATAAACTATCGCTATATTTTTATAGGTTCTGATAGCATGCCCCAGTAGGAATGGTTTATGCAATATTGCAATGATTATTTACTGTGGCTATAATGATAACTTTAGTAATCTATCAAATGTGCCTTGGAACTATTTTATCGGTCGTTTTTGTCGTTTATTATTATCGTACACCACTTGCCGATTTACTGTTGGCACATTCCCAATTATTTCTCTGGCTAATTAGCTGCAGCTCGTGAGGTATTTGCAACAGATTACTCGGTTAAAGGATAAATGGTCGCAAAATGTACTGACTCGATATTTATATTTAAAGCATAATGTTGCTTACTAAGTTTCCTATTCAATACTTTCCGGTTCGTTTTTGTCCGAGGTAAGTTTAATATGGAGGTATGAAAATGAAAATACAAATTGGTTATCAGTGAGGACTTTGCAGCAGAACAACTTTGAATGGAAAAATGCATAGGCCGTTTATAAATGTTCCGCTATATAACTTCACATGAGGTCAGCAGAACGTCTATAAAAAATATTTTTGTTAAAATTATGCACATAAGTGGTGCTGCTTTTTAACCGTTAACAAATGGGTAGGTACACCAAACCGAAAAAGAAATTTAAGGCAACAAAAAACAAAAAAAGCAACTTTGAGGAACGGAAAATGCATAGACTTTTTATTAATTAGCCATTAATTAGCCTTTAATTAATCGTGAAAGTGATTACGGTTTTTCATTTTTAGAAAATATTGAATGTACTGCTAATTTTACATGAAGTAGATTCTCTTTACGACGATTCGTAGCAAAAATTTAAATCAGAATTTTACTACTTTTCTTAACAATTTATCGTATTTGAACGCCGTAATTTTATGCTCCTTAGTTAAATTTTACGACGGAAAATACTATTACTTTTTTTTGATTTTATTGACACTGTTTCCCATATATATTGTTGACATTTTATTGAACACCCTTATGTAGTATTGCATATTTATAACTTCATTGTAACTCATAATCTAGCACACACATGCATAAATACCTATAAATTGGGCTGCACTAACATTTGCACTTCAGTCGCATTGATTATGAAGATATTGGTGAAGCGGCCTTATATACTGAGCCAGCAGATGTTTTGGCAATTGTAAGAAAACAATGCGCGTCCAGCCAGTGATGTCCACTACATAAAAAGTTACGACGGAAAATGGTAATTCTTAGTTTCATCCAATTTTACTTCTTCTACATATGTACTACTTTTTACTGTGTTCAATTTTTAATACGCGCCCATCTTCAAGTTCAGTGATATTCGTAACAAATATTTGAAAGTCAATCGTTTCGCACCCAATTTAATGAAGAACGTGGTAAATCGTGCGAACCATTTCTCTCCGTGTATATATAATTAATACAAAAATCGGAAAAATATTGCAAAGTATGACACGATGAATTCGAGGACGTCACGATTAATTACGAGATCGTGAACCGTAAATTCCTGAACTAAAATGAGGCATCGAAAGACAATTTCAAACGCAATCAATGATGATTCTGCTGAAAACATTAAAGACAAGACTGTTTAAAACGGTACAGAGATCGCGGCGAATTCGAAGACGTCACGATTAGTTGATACACCCAGAACGGCAAATTTTCGCAGGATAGCTAACCTCCAAAATCCATTTTGAAATGAGCTTAAGGACTGTTCTGCTATGTTCACGGAATAAAAATTAAAAAATCGTAATTAAAAATGGCAAAATTTAATTGAGATTACGGGAACGGTAAATTTCTGAATGAGAGCTGACCTTGAAAAGCCCTTTTCTACCAACCTTTTCTAACAACCTGGTAAATTTTTAAAACAGCAATCACAGCAGTTCATTCTTAATTCGTAGGCTTTTTAACGAGCTCAGGACAACCTTCTGTATTCAGCCGGTGATGGCCTCTATGGTATGGTGTTCATCATCAATATATTATCCTATAATGAGTACCAGTATATATATAGCTTAGCAGTATGACCTGGATCGAGTCTGCGTAGTTCGAAGAGCAGTCTTCTTATCAAGATATTTGACATTGCATTCAATCTAAAACTATTCGTATGTCTGCTTCAATCAACCAGCAGTTTACAATGATCATTCAACCAAAAAACCGAGGAATATGGACAGAGATACGGCATGAATATAATAGAGCATATATAATTCTGTGTCTTGTTTAATAAATTAGTCATCTCATTCGGTTTGCTGAGGATAGCAATTAAATACTAAATCCATAAACAAACTGTCAGTCGCCAGCCGAAATTTAAGTAGGCCGTGATTGATCCAGTCTAGCATGTTTCGGTATATTTACGACCTTTTAACGCGACGCCTTTAATACTTTAAAACCAATTAATTTCGATTTTTTGCCTTGTACTGATTTACGAGGAAATCCATTCAACATTTATGCGAGAACTGTTGTCTGTCCATATTATGGTTGTTCTTATCACTACGCATTCCTACTAATAGAATTTTCCGTATAAAGAAATAAGTTGGTATTCACCAATGTTAAATGGATGAAAATACTCATTACGGATATATGAAAGTGTATTTAGCAGAAAAATTAAGTTTGCGTCCCGGGTTCTCTTAAACATGTGACAACGAATGCCCCTATAATCCGCAGGCTCTGTATGTTCCACATAATATATTGTCTTTCGCAGTAATAAATTTCTTTTGTGGGTAAAAAAAATATTTTTCATACATAATTTAAACCCCGTCTGAAAAATAAATGTGACACGTACAGGATACGGGAGCTTTTGTTTGTGTTCGCCAGATTAATCACCCATAGATTCATGTCATCGAATTACATGTAAATGATTGCTTTTTCATAAAGATAATCAATCACCCCCCAGTAATATGCCATAAATTGATCGTGCAGGGGCAAAGGTGAAATTCGAGAGATGCTTTTAACTAACTATTAACGGCCGGCTTTTGTGTTTATTTCACGCAATTGTCTTCAGTTTAATGCTGTAAAAACATGTTTACTTTATATTTTGAAAGAGACTTCATGACGGCAACCGCAACAGGTCAGCAACATGCCAATTAACAAGATGTCATTGAGACCAATAATTGCACTTTATCTCATATTGAATAAAATATACCAGTCAGTTCCAATTGCACTGATGCATAGCGGATGTTTGTCAAAATAAAGCAAAATATAATTTTGTATAGATTTGATTGTTCCGCTAAATCGAGTCCAACTAGCAACTCTATTTTCTCTATAAAAGTTTAGAAAACATTTCCCAGACTAATTTTACAAAATACCGTCACTTTTAGAAACACCTCTAAAACGTTTATATGACATATAGACGACCTAGGTTATAAAATAATGTAACCGGATCTAGGGAAATTCCCTAGATCTAGGGAAAATCTGCACAATCTGGCACTGCACAACGCCGCACTGACAATGTGATAACATCGCATCTGGGGGTGCTAGGGAGAACCCCCCAAGGCGAAGTATCAGCTCTCGAGGACTTCAAATAATGGAGATACTCGGTACTACTATCTAGTACTATCTAGTAGCAGAGTATATTTTGCTATTTCCTGTTTTTTCATTTAATAATTTTTATTTAAGTATTCTATTCATTTTTACGTTACCTATTTTACGAGATGGAAAGTAATGATTTGGAGAGAGAAAAAACGTTTATTTTATGCACAGTACGACTACGAACGGCTCTTTTTATCATCCCAGAAATCCTCGATAGGGTTTAGATCCGGACTACATGCAGGCCATTCCAATCTTCCAAATGGAACCGCATTCAGCGTAAGGGATATGCAGAAAAATAGGAGTGAAAATTAAATAGTTAAGAAGCATCAAACTTGGCTAAAACTTTAGGGTGGCCGTATTTTTTACCGGTGCACGGTGAGTGTCAGCAAGTTCTCTGCGGAAGTTTCTATATAATATAATTGCTTTGTAAAATCCACAATAAAGCGTTTAGAAAACTGAAATGTCGCTCAAGCAACAGCTTATGAAACAAATTCGCTAGTTGGGAGGTAATGCATCAACATGTCAGATTTTCGGGCATTATCGACCAGCAATGTAAAGGAAACGTGTCTAGCATACATGAAAAATGTCCAGGATCTTTCCTTTTAATTTTAACACTGCGGAGACGACATTGTGGTATAAAAATGTTTCAGAAAGTCAGCCGGGACATCCCGGATCCCTTATACATCAAACTAATCTTAGCCTTAAAGGTCAGATCCCAATAAAAAGAGGATTTTATTGAATGGCCACGAAGTCAGCTGAGCTGGTGAATGGGGCTGTAAAAATGTACATTAAATTAGAAATACCAGCTGACAGTGCTGCTCGGATTTCACACGTACTCCTTTTATAAGAGGTAGATATGCGCGATATATTTTATATATGGAAGTTCTATTTTATTATTTTTTAAAATGTTCCCTCAGCTAAAATTCGCCAGATTGGTTTTTGCCAGCAGGACGAATAGCGCCTCGATCCCATGCGAGCGACACATTTGAAATTTTACTTTTGAAAAAGAAATTGAATTCGCAGAAAAAATATCTCATTTGCTCCGTTATATTTTTAGCTTCCCGCAAATAACATTCTAGTTGAAACAATACAAAATGATTTTTAAAATGCAAATATTATATACACGGGGTGTGTGATTACGAATCCTGCTAGTATTGGCATCTTTTTTGCTAGAAATAGAGACTTGGTAAATAAACAAAATATAGAGTGGTGCAGTAGTTCTTAATGAGAATAACAAAATATATATAAGTAATTATTTAATAAAAAGTTAAGTTGTTAATTTATATTGTTTGGTTAATTTATATTGTTAAGATAGTACCATCACAACTTCAGGTTTGCTTGGCTAAGTATCTGTTACACTTGGCAAAGCTATAAAAATCCAGTAAGACCTATTATCTTTTTTAAATTTTATTTTGGGCACACCGGTGAAATTTGAACATATCACGATGTTTTCACGATCACATATCACGTTGCGATCACATATAACGAACATATCATATTGTTTTTCAATGTAATACAGTTTAGTTAAGCTGACGAAAGTACGATTTCTTATATCATTGGGTATAAATTTAAAACTGATAGGTAAATTCTGGTCATGTAATTTATTTTTCCAAAATATATATTTTTTATTTAAGTATTTTCATATTTTTTCGGAATTTAAAAAGGAAAAAATATTTAAAATTTGAATGGTTAAAAAAGTTGTAAGTTTTTAAAGACCGACTACAATTTCTTTATCCTTTAAATTTAAGATATATTTGCCTTTTTAAATTTCGGAAAAATATGTACCGGGTAAGTCTCTTAAGATTGACACCCCCCTTATCTCACTTATCCTTTGCCGATTTAACTCATTCAAAAAAAATAGTAGACACGGTTTTTGATGAATTTTTATAATCTGAGAACAGATATTAAAAATCTCGTAACATATACAGGGTGGAAAATAAAACATGATTTTTTTAAATGCAACACCCCGTATATTTTTAAACCAAAATAATGTACTTAATTTTCTGAATCCAAAAATGTGTAATTGTTATATAATCACTCCACCTGTTCGTGAGATATTACTAAAAACTTATCACATTACGGGTGTCAATTATAAAATAAGAACATCAAAATACCTCTGGAAACAATGCATATTTGCATTGTTTATTGGTTGACAGATGTCGTCCAGTTTTTTGTGATAGTAGTTCACTCTCTTAGATATTAGCGTAAAAAATACGTAGTGTTCATAAAGAAGCAAGTTATTTTGAAAATGGTATATTCATTGGAAGAGCGAAAAGAGTTACTTGAAATTTATATTCAGTGCAACAAGAATAAGTCTCTTGCTCGGAGGGAGTATGTTAGGATATTTCGAGAAAGGCTACCTCCTTCCAAAAATAGTTTTAAAAACATGTATGCAAAGTTTAGGAATACCGAATCTCTGAGAGACAAGAAAAGGGAAAGGCGAAGAACAAAAACAGGAGAAGACACAGAACTCAACGCGTTATTATATTTTGCTGAAAATCCATCCAAATCATCCTATGCCGCAGCAATAGAATTGGATATATCACAAAGAAGTGTGATAAAAATATTACATCGCCATAATTTTAAGCCATATAGTATTTTGCCCGTTCAATATTTAGACGACAACAACCTTCAAGACAGGTTAACCTTCTGCAGAGACATACGTGATAGAATAGAGGAAGATGATGAGTTTCTAAGTCATGTCTTTTGAACTGACAAAAGCAGTTTTTTTACTGCGGGAATTTTTAACAGAAAAAATGCACATTACTGGGCAGCGGAAAATCCACATATTGTAAAAAAAATAAAAAACAAGGATACCAAACTGTAAACGTGTGGTGTGGCATCGACAAGGATGCTATTGTAGGTCCTGTATTTATAAATGGGCCCTTAAATGCACAACGTTATGTGGATATTCTTCAACATCCAGTTGAAAATTATTTAGATAATATTAATTTAGTGGACAACAGATCTGTTATTTGGCAGCAGGATGGAGCACCACCACACTGCAAGGAACGTCACCGAAAACCTAAAATATCCTATTTGGATAGGAAGGCACGGTGTTATACATTGGCCCGCTAAAAGTCCGGACTTAACACCTATGGATTTTTTTCTCTGGGGTACGATAAAACAAATTTTATACGAAACTGGGGTTTTTAATAATATGAATGAGTTAAAAGAATGCATACGTGTAAAAATTGAGGAATTAAACCAAAATGATGATATATTTCAAAGGATGAAAAGCAATTTTATAAAGCGATGCCAAATGTGTATTCGGAATGGTGGTGGTTACGTGGAAAATATTTAATTACGTTACGTGTAAATAAATAAAATTGTGTTACTCTATTGTGTTACTGTATTAATATTGACTTTTATTTGTTTTTATTAGGCTTATGTTGTTTATTGTTATTACTCGTTACTGTTATTGTCACCTATATATTATTTATTTATTATCTCAATAAATGCCATTGTTTCCAGAGGTATGTAATGTACTATACCCGTAATGTGATAAATTTTTAGTAATATCTCACGAACAGGTGGAGTGATTATATAACAATTAGATATTTTTTTATTCAGAAAATAGAGGACATTATTTTGGTATAAAAATATACGGGGTGTTCCATTTAAAAAAATCATGTTTTATTTTCCACCCTGTATATTTTACGAGATTTTTAATATCTGTTCTCAGAATATAAAAATTCATCAAAAACCGCGTCCACTCCTTTTTTGAATGAGTTAAATCGGCAAAGGATAAGTGAGATAAGGGGGGGTGTCAATCTTAAGAGACTTACCCTGTACATATATATTATTTTCGGAATAAAAAATTTAAAAAAACATTTTGGAAAAATAAATGACTAAACATTATTAGATTAATAATCGCCGATAATTGCTGCATACTACAGAATATTTGTGTAATAAACATAACATAGCAGATTTTATAATTATTATTTATCTCTAGTTTCTTTCTATTGCCATTACGACGCAAGCATATCCCAATATGTATTTCACGCGATTTAAAAAACGCCACTAAATGAACACTGATCATTTTATTTTTCACTACACTTAAACCGAAAAAACGTAACTACTTTGTTTACGTCGGAACGGTACACTGGCGAAAAACTAGTTTACCCCTAGCCACGTTGCCACGTTTCTCTGAACACGGCTACCTCTGAATTAGTAACGGCTACCTCAAAGTAATATTAATGTCAAATAATCACAATTAAGTCAAATATGACAAATACATAGTACGTAAGCGACGGCACACCACCAGTGGCGGCTCGTGCCAAATTAAACAAGTAGTGCCAAAACTGGCCAAGACACATAATGAGGTGCGAAAATTTTTAAAATTTTCCAGGTCACGCGTTTTCCTGGCACTTCAGAATTTCAATAAAATATCCATTTGAACAAAAATACATACTTCCACAAGAATAATTATTTGAGTTTATGATTACCATGGCCACCGGCTTTAAGGGTGCATTATTGTTTTGATTTCGAACACACACATTTATTTTTATAGGTAATTTTCAAAAAATGGCCATAATGTATTAGTACAAAATAATAATCAATATAAAGATTATAGAAGATTACTTACCCACAGTAGTTGTAGATTACTTCTAACCTCCTGAGATATAATCCTATAGAGAACTCCTTAACTACTTAATGTCGTTATGTCTATTTAAAAAAAAGTTATAAAATTAATTTATTTAACACACGCGATGAAAGTTTTTAACGACAGTTTTAAAGTTTGCGGTAAATTAACTCCACCCTTCTCTCATTTTCAATTACTTTATTATTAAAATTGTCAATACTCGAGCTTTGAATATGTTTTTTTAAGTCTCTATCCAATTCGGCAATAAAATTTACCAGTACCTTAAAGGGGCATATTTAAGGAACTGGTAAATTTATTGCTGAACCTTCCTTTTCATCTTATTCGTGATTAATTTATTAAATACCTACTAAAAATTAAACACGAATATAAGTTTACTATTTATCACACACAAACACAATAATCCAATGTATTTGTCCTATAAAAACACCCTACACGTGAAGTCTGACATAACAACAAAAACCGACGATGTCAAGAAACGGAGCCCGGCACAGAATATTCTTTCCTATTACAATTTATCCCGTGTAAAATTTTATGGACTACGTTTATCTCTGTCGCTCACACACGATTCTGGAACATCTATTTCATTTCATCTGTGCCAGTCCATAATAGCACAACGAACTTGCGTGCGCAGATTAAACAAGAAACCGGCTAACCGTTTGCGTGCGTCGCGAAGACGGGGCAGTGTGCTATTGCCAGACTTTCTATAAACTCTTGAAGAATGGGGAGAAATGCACTAGATAGAAAATATGTTTCAATGAAAGATACAGTTAATATTTATGTGTTTTTTACGAATAAATAAGGTGGTGCCATGGCTCCATATTCCTGTACTATATATTTTGACGGAATATAATTACTGGTCTTTTTAGATTCAGTTTAGCTATGTCGTACTGCGTTATCTGTTTTTTATTTGTCCTGTATTTTATACTATTGGAGAAATAGATGGTGTATTTTATAAAGGCTCCAATATATCCCCACTACTTATACTGTAAGAGCCAAAACTACCCCCATACTACGTCTTTGCAACGCATCATAAATCATATAAAAAGTCGAAAGTAGCCTTATCGTGTGGGTCTTATCTTATACAATTTTCATAATACTAAAAGAGGCCGCACGAGACGGCCGATTTTGACTATGTTAGTTTTTGTCCAAATAAAACACCGTGGTTGTATTTTAAAATCACTTTTAGTCCTTTAATTCACTTAAGCACTGGAAGGTATACCTAATACTAGAGACGCTCTTGACTAACTAACTCACAAAGAATAAATACATAAAGGATATATTAATAAAGTCTTACTTAGCATTTTTAAGCATACGCTGAACATGGATTTCTCTCGTGCTTTTTAGTATTTTAGTTCAACTACTATACAGCTGAGCCGTCACATATGTCTATAAACATTTTGATTGGTTTTTGTTGAATCTGCTTTTATATTTCAACAGACTATAAATACCCCATCAGATTTCATAAATCCAATTGACTAATTTGGTTGGTGTTTCTGTTTCAGGTCCAGCGGGGTGCAATCTGTTCATATACCACCTACCCCAGGAGTTCACGGACACCGACTTAGCGTCGACGTTCCTGCCTTTTGGGCCGGTGATATCCGCCAAGGTGTTCGTAGATAAACAAACGAATCTGTCGAAATGTTTCGGTTTTGTGTCGTTCGACAACGCGTCGTCCGCAAAGCAGGCCATCGCCGCCATGGACGGATTCGCAATAGGAACCAAAAGGCTAAAGGTGCAGCCGAAAAAGATAAAGGAAGCATCTAAGCCGTATTAGCCAAAGAGACGAGCCAGTCGTCCCCCCAGTACCCGTATGGGTATCTAAGCGGTACCCGTACAAGCACCGTGCCAGTGCAGTGCAATCTCAGGATCTAGCTGCTATTTTTATGAACTGTGAGATATTTTTACTAGTTAACCGCGACTTTGTCGTTTGTAAATTAAATGATTATGTATATGACGAATGACGAGGATGTTCGGTAACTAAGTGTTATGTTTGGTTAATTTTTGTCATGTTTTTGGTTCGACAGGTTTTTTTTCTTTTTCTTTGTAAATTGTGTTCGTGGCGTAAAGCGCGTAGACATCCTCTGTTGTTTAGTTATCCTAGGCCAGATGTAAATGTTGAGTGATGATTAGTTATGTTTATTTGGTCAAATTATTATTATACCCTTACTTTATATACATCTGAAGCATGTATTTGAATTGTACCTTTATTTTCTATTGTTATTAAACCAAAGTTATTAGACCAAATACTTGCTGTTGTGTTTAATATTTGCAAGGTGTCTATGTAACGGACTCCATCCCAAGCAGAACTCAGATTATCTCATTTCGTACGTACCTTTTACGGGTTATTTACACACCTCGTGGAACTTTGGGATAATCGCATTCGGGGTTATCCCCGACACCTTCGCTGTTTTCAATACAAGCAGAATTTATATTAAACTAAGATACCAAAATAAGCCTCCGGTTGGTATCAAATTATAGTTACATAGAAAATATTTTCTTAAACAACGCGCGCCGATATTCTTGGCTATAGATGTGACCTCGATAAGAGGGGGCCCATCAGCGGTACCATCGCTCTTTGCTCCTATTTTACGCAACGTGGCATATTGTTAAAATGTCGATGGTGACAATATTGATAGCCGATTCGAGGGAACTAAAATCGCTAAAAAATATTGTTTTAGTGCTTTAGAATCTGATTTTGAAAAATATTTGGTACCTTTTTGAAAATGCTTTATTTTTGTGAACTTTACCGCACGCCCATGCGTGCGGGAAGAAGTACTTTACCGCATACAAGTATATATAATAAAAGGAAACACAATTTTGAAAAAATGTAATAAACTATCGGACATAAAAAGTGGCGCACCTAGATTTTGTCCCAAATGTTCAATAACTTTTAAACCAGCCTATCTATTTTGATAATTTTTTTTTGAAAGGGCGATTCTTGCGGATGACTATTTTGACTAATTGGCTTTCCATAAAAAATGTGTTTTTAATATGTACAGCCTTTAAAAACCGATTATGATTTTGACACAAAATTTGATTGTCGCTGTGGAGTGAAACTTTATTTGTATTGAATTTTTATGTTGGTCACGGTGTTTACCATTCTTTTTTCAATATTCTCTTTTTTGAATCACCTCTCTAGCCCCTTCAGCAACGAAGATGCGACATTTTAGATGAAACGGTGTTATTAAGTTTGATATTTAACGGTTAACACTGAAACGTCAAAAGATTCAGTTGAAATTCTTGTGAAAAAAAAATTCAGTTAACGTTCTAAAAGAAAATGCCAGTGCAAATTAGTCTAATTCAAGTAGCTAGAGTTGTGGCTTTGGTAGAAGATGGAAGGAGTCAAAGATATGCAGCTCGTATTGTTGGTCTACCCGAAACAACTGTCCGAAGAGCGATCCAGCGCTATCGAGAAACGGGCCAATACAGCAGACGTCCAGGTTCGGGTAGTTCCAGGATTATGCAAAATATTGACGATCGATTTATTGGTCTGCAAATATCGAGGAATCCCTATCATACAGCTGTGATCACAAACCGAAATTTAAGAAACGCACGAGGAACAGTTGTGTCAGATCGAACAATTTGTCGGAGATTCAGGAGTCTCGGTTTTATCGCAAGAAGGCCTGCTATTGGAATGCGATTACATCGACGACATCGAGTAGCTCGTTTGGATTTTGCTCGAATTCATCTTGTTTGGAATGAGTTGCAATGGTCTCAAGTTTTATTCACTGACGAATCAAGATTCATGTTGAGATCAGTAGACGGGCGTCGGAGGGTTTGGAGAAGGCGTGGGGAAAGATACGAGGATGGTATGTTCAGTGAAAGGGAGAGTTTTGGCGGTGATTCACTAATGGTATGGGGTGGAATTACTAGCCCGTACATAATTATTTTTGTTTCCACCACGGCAATCTCTAAATGCAGTTAGATACATAGAGATCTTGAATGGGACAACATGTTGTCCCATTTGCACCTTACATTGGCGAAGAATTCCTCTTAATGCAAGATAATGCACGACCGCATACATCAGTGATGATAACACAATTTTTAAACGATGTCGGAATTAATCGTATGCCGTGGCCCGCTAAAAGCCCTGATATGAATCCCATTGAGTATTTATGGGATGAATTGGGACAACGTGTTAGTATACGCAACCCAGAGAATCTGAATGAATTGAGGATTGCTCTTACAGAAGAATGGGACAATATCCTCAAATCACTATCACAAATTTGATTGAAAGCATGCCTAGGCGTATGGAAGCTGTTATAGCAGCCAGAGGAGGAAATACTCGTTATTAGTTAGTTTGTTGTTTAGTTATTTTTTAAGTTTATTGTTTTAATCATTAATAATTACAGTCGTTTTACTAAAATGTCGAATAATTATTTGTTTGTTATTTCTTTTTGATGTTGTTTGTACTTGTAAGTAACAATTATTTCAGCGTCCGTAATCAAAAACTCTAAATATTTCTTAAAAGATGAACTTTTTAGACATTTTCAGCTCCACGGCCTCCTTGTTGAATATCAAACTTAATAACACCGTTTCATATAAAATGTTGCATCTTCGTTGCTGAAGGGGCTAGAGAGGTGATTCAAAAAAGAGAATATTGAAAAAAGAATGGTCAACACCGTGACCAACCTAAGAATTTAATACAAATAAAATTTCACTCCAAAGCGACATTCAAAGTTCATGTCAAAATCATAATCGGTTTTTAAAGGCTGTACATATTAAAAAATACATTTTTTATGGAAAGCCAATTACAAAATAGTCATCCGCAAGAATCGCCCTTTCAAACAAAAAAAAAATATCAAAAACGATAGGCAGGTTTAAAAGTTATTGAACATCAAATTTGGGACAAAATCTAGGTGCGCCACTTTTTATGTCCGTCAGTGTATTTTTATTTTTCCTCATGAAATGACATTTTAAAGGATTATAGCATTAGCATAAAAAACGTAGATAAGAAATAAAGCACTAAACCAAAATACAGTAGAATATTACACAGATGGAAAGTGTGACTTTTATTTTTATAATTTTTTTTGTTCTTTATTCTTTTATGACCACATTTACATTTCGTTAAGCGATTTTATAGGTCTTAGACTGTGTTTTGGCGAGCTAAAAGAACACAGTTTTAGATCCATAAAAATATTTACATCCAACAGGCACTAGTTATATACTCATTAGGTATACATATAAATAAGCACGCGTGAGATATAAGTAGGGTTGGGATTTTGACTGGTCAAAATCAATTGACCAGTCAAGAAAACCCTAATGTGTGTAATAGCAGCTAATAACTTTGAAGGGCCGTGTCTGTAAAGGCAGAGAGGATATTCTGGTTACGTTTTTTTCAGGTATTCTGGGATAAATTTACCTAGTTATGAAGACTCCTCCGCCGAAATGCAACATTCTGGCCAT
Source organism: Tetropium fuscum (assembly GCA_964058915.1). Taxonomy (NCBI): domain Eukaryota; kingdom Metazoa; phylum Arthropoda; class Insecta; order Coleoptera; family Cerambycidae; genus Tetropium; species Tetropium fuscum. The sequence continues at coordinate 5,949 of CAXKVY010000018.1, read as the reverse complement.
CAGGCAGTGCTGTTGGATAAAATATTGTATTTAACTAAACATTTCTATTTAGCTAAACATTTCCCAGCGTGACTTATATAGAACGTAACACACTTGTACCATAAATAACTACCAGCTAAATATATGGCTATAAAATAAAATAAGATTTAAATTCTGCCTCAACAATATTTAGTTTAACTTTGAATTGGACGCCGTTATGCAAAAAGGAACCAACGCCAAAAACTAAGTGTTGAGAAACAAAGGTTAAAAGTGTACAAACGATAATTAAATCGGCATGAAATTATAGATGCAGATTTGTGCTTTATCTTGCGTTAAAACTGTCAGATTTGCTGTTGAAAAATGTTTTCAAAATCTAGTATATTTTTTATTTTTGAAAAATGGTGCATGGTTCCTTTTTACGTTTTATAATTTCGGTGATTTCAAAATTAAGAGAAACAATAAAAATAGGAAATCAATAATTTATTATCTAATTTTATATAGTCAGGGACACCTCCAAATCCATCTATATCATCTTCAATATGGTCATCTGCAAAATGAATAGAAGCAGAATGCAGTAATGAATAGAAAGTCGTACAATCTTTGGGAATGAGGTGCCATATTGATTTTATATCCGTGAGTTTTTCGTTCGAAATACATTTTCCTTCAGGCCAGAGTATGTTAAGGTCTGTTTTATATAAACCACTTTTAGGACGACCACGTATTTTCATTCAAGTCTCGCTTCATAAAAAGGGAAAACGGCTTTTCTCTTAATATAGTTATCTCCCTTGTCTTTAACCAATTTATCTCTTCTCCATTTATTCCCTTCTTTAAGTTTTAAATTTTAAATTAAAATTCTCGTAAAATATTTTTTTGTATGTTGAGAAACTAACCACATTTACCTTATTTCGTCGGTAAACGTAGAGTTCGTACATTTTCGGGAGAGTCATATCTACTGGTAAAAATGAAGATTCTGTTTCTGTTAAACTCATTGTTCTTCGGATATTTTTGCTGTGCATGATAAAGTACACCGGCAATCAAAAGGTACACTCCTTAGAAACAATTCATTTACACCACTTTTATAAACGAAAACAAACAAGAAGTTCACACTTTCATCCCGTAGAAGGCACTCATATACTGATATTGTAAGCGTCTATGCACTTGGTTCCTTTTTGCATAACGGCGTCAAATTGCGATCGTAAGCCATCTGCGAGCGTTAACCTGAGATCAAGAATGATCTAGACTGTCGCGGCACAACCGGATCTTATAGCGTTTAGGGATTTTTCTTGTCAAAACGTATGTCATATTTTCAAAAATCAAATTTCAATTCCTTTACCAGACGTATGTGTCCCCAAATCGATACAACTATAGGTGAAAATGCCAAGAAGTACTGAGCAAAGTTTTCTTCATTTATTTGCATGCGTTCTGTTGAGGTTGAGGATGTATCTAGTGTTGGTATTTCCACAACTTGCAGCAACGTTTTTACCGCTTTTCCGCTACTTTATTTCGCATGAATACTAAACTGGAAACTGGAATGTTTTTTAACTTTTTTTAGATATATAGTTTTCGTTCCATATAAATTTTCCTTGCGGTTCATGCACGACAAAAAATACGTACGATATGTAATGGGAAATAAGAATGAAGGTATGTGCGATTTGAGGCTTATAAATTACTAAATTATAAAATATAAATTCTACGTGACGGCTTGCTTCTCTACGAAATATAACACTAACGTAAACTTGAAATAATAATGATGGAACATACATGACAGCATGAAGATTAGAGATGGTTTCTCGAGTATTGCCGTATTGCAATATTGTTCTAGAAATATCGTAGTGTGCCCTCGTGTCCAGCCACGGTAAGGCCCACCACCACCAGCCGCACCACGCGGCATCTTATTCCCAAAACGAAAACTAAAATGTCGTTTCGCATTGCATGCAAGCGGCTTCATGAGAAGTAAAACGCGTCCCATTCACACCCAGAGATAACTATTACATTGTACTGAGCCAAATCAGTCTTCTGGTATCTCAATATTTAGCGCAGTCGGCCTAACCCAAAAAAAAGTTTACATTGTAAAAAATTCCCGTCAGCAATCTTATTGCTCTAACCTTTGGAGGGGAGGGGGTGTCACTGGTAGTCTAAATTCAAAATGGCTACCGAATTCCGCCGATGCGTTAAACGCCATCTTAAATTTGACCGTTTTTGGTCAATATCTATATCATATATATAAGTCATTTTCAAAAGTTGTAAATTTATTCCTCTATAACTTTTGTTCTTACAATTTATATCGTGTGATCGCTAGTTAGTCGTAGATCGTGAGTCGTAGATCAAAATTGTAGGATTTTTTTTCTATATTTTTTTCTAATTATAGGAAATATTTTCTATTCGATAATTATACTTTACCAGTTTCTTCCGGCTTAATTCGAAAAATATTGGTCGGACGATAAAAATTATAAAGACAAGATAAAGTTCTAGATAATCAAATTTACAACAACATAAGTCGTTGCCAAGTCCTTGTAAAGTTGAAAATGGCCGAGATATTAAGCAAAAACGATTCCTCGTTAAATTCAAGATGGCGGATCACGTATCGTCTGAATTCGCAATTTTAAATTTAGAATTCCAGTGACCCCCCCCCCCCCCCTAAAGATTAGAGCAATAAATCTGGTGACGAGAATTTTTGCAAGGTCATATGCCCCGGGTCATATACTCGACGAGGCTAATTTCAACGCAACAGTACCAGAGAAACCATCATGTAATTAAATAATATTAATAATAATTTGAATTGGGGTCAGGCCTGGTATGTCAGTCTGTCAAATGATACTAACCTGATACTCCAGTCGGCATGTGGCATCCTAAAAATAGTTAACCGCCAATGAAACCATTTTGGGGTTTACGTTAATGTTATTTAACTGAAAGATTTCGTGTTTAACGCCGGCGCCGCTGAGTTCTGTTTGGTTGGCGGTCAATGTGATTACTTACCACTCTAGTTAATGTAGCATATTACCGCAGCTGTTTCTAGTGCTATAGTGCTGTATATCACACGTTGTACTACCACCTAGTGTCTACCTACCAGTACTACTGTGTATTTTCTACCGCGGTCAAGCAGTGACGTCGCGTGTGGCTTCTGTCTGTGTCTACTAATGTACTTGTCTTCATCTACAGTAAGTGGCTCTCATATATTAACCCTAGCTAGCCCTACTAACTTTGTCACGAAAATTTGCCTAAATATGACACTTGGAGGAACGAGAATCCTGCTATGTTGCATACCTTTCATCTACTAAACTCATATCATTTATCAGATTTGGAACATTATCACCAACGAGTATCCAAAACTACCGAATCTGTAATCGAATTTTAATTTAATGAGGTGATTTTTAAAAGATCCTAAATTTGTAGTTGTGAATAAATAATGATTTTTGGTCCAATCGTAAATTTTTAAATGGTAAAATCCGTAGATGACACAGTTTCGTATCTCTTTGAAACTTAATAGTACATAAACTTATTTTCAAACGTAGGTACCTAATTATGTAACGCATGCATTCTCATGGATCATTTTGAGCAAATTTTCCTAACTTAGCTAGCGTAACAAACTACTAACCAACTTCCTATCTACCTTTTAATCCCGTCAGACCAACAGCCGTCCGTTCGCGGGGCTGTACAGTGTACACTTGTAGTAAGACTTGTAGTAAGACAATGCACTCCGTGTTCACTAAATAAGTTAACGTTCAACAGGAAGCGAGATGTCTCGAGCTTGATTTATCTCAAATCTTAATGTTTGCTATTTGTGTGGAATTCTAAAATGATCTGTTCGCTGCGGATATTTGTGATTTGTTAAGTTAACGAGTTATTTAACGTGTCTGGGGAAATGTTACATGTCTTTTGATTGTTAATTGGGAAGTTTAGTGTGATACCTAGCTTAATTTATTATATAGTGTGACCCATTTGATAGTGGGACACTCCCATAAAAGCTTTATTTATCGTCCGATTTTGGGAAGCTCTTATTTAATTGTATACCGTGCGCGACAGACTGTACTTTAGGTCGAAGTGTGACATTTATTTAACACAAACCAAGGCCTACTCATAATTTTGTAGGGATGAAAATTAAAGAAATTGGGTAATTGTATTAACTTTTTTAACAAAAAAATCTGAGTACACCACTGGCTTGATCACCCCCTTGAAATGGGCATGTATCAAATTTCACCAAACATTAGTGCATGTTCATAATTCTGTGGCAACATAAAAAATTACATTGTTCTTAGGAATTTAATTCTTCTGATCAAGTAAACCATGGATTAAAAAGTGAAGAATAACTGACAATATCAGAAAGTGATTTATTACTTCTGTCAGATTAGGGCCTGTAAAAAGTGTAACACTGTGGTATGATTATGAGACAACTAAATGTAAGAGACAAAATTAAACCCTCATTTTTTGTTATTCTTTCGGGAAAAGACGCGGCCAGAAAATGTAATAAGTTCATTGTATTTATTTTCTTTTTTTCTTTTGTTTTCTGTTATTTTTTTCTTTTGTTTTCTGTTCTTATCTTTCCTTTTATTTTCTTTTCTGTTCTTTTCTTTTTTTCCATTTTCTAGAATTCCAATAATCATGTTGAATGTTGTTACGAATAAAAATAGTGTAGTAAAAAAGCATGATGGAATAAAAAGTCAAAAATTACTAACAGTTGTTATTTTTGGCTTTTTATTCCATGTTTTACTTGATCAGAAGAAATAAATTCGTAATAACAATGTTATTTTTAATTTTGCCACAGAATTATTAAAAAAATTTAATTAAAAAAATCATATTAGAATTTTTTTACAAAAAAATGTTGTACACTACTGGATACTATTGCATATAATTTATGAAATTTGATACATGTCCATTTCAAAGGGCGCTAAATCCAGTCTTGTACTCAGTTTTGAGTACAATATTTTAACAACGGCTTACCTATTGTTATTTTAATGTAACCTTTGAAATTACTTAATCTACGCAATTTGACAATAGTCTTAACATTGATTGTAAGGTTTTAAAAACGTTACTAAAAATTAACTCAAATAAAATTGAGCCAGCATCATTGCAAAAAAAAATATTTGTGATACCTAATAGGTACAGTGCCGTTCAATTGAAAGTAAACGACTCTTATGAGAAATTTTGGAAATTTTCCCATTGTGAAACAGGCTTTTGTAAACAGATCACATTCAAAATTATTTTAGGTTGAAGTATCTGTCAGTTATAAGGTGACAGCATTTTATATACAGTATTTATTAAGGAAAATCTATATGGTAAGGACGTCTCTTGTAAAAAAATCCATTAAATTAACAAACTATTCCAAGCACCATTCGAGTTTATAACTTTTTGAAGCCTATTTCTCATAGACAATATTAGTGTCCTGGTGTAATCCTCGCCAATATTTTCCCAGGCATTTTCAATCGTCAACCACAGTTCTTCTACGTTCGCTGGTCGGAAATTTCTGCGATGTACATGTCTTTTTCCATTTGAGCCCATACATTTTCTATCGGATTTAAATCCGGCGACTTAGAGGGCCAAGGCAGAGTGTTAATATGGTTTGTATTCAGCCATTCAGTAACAACTCGTGATTTATGAATAGAGGAATTATCCTGAAATATAAATTTAATTGAAATATGGAAAAAGGAAAGAGGAAATAAAAATATTTTCCTGTTGGAAAGTGAAGTTCTCGGGATATAAAATGGAAACGGAAGGTAACATAACATATTCCAAAATGCGAGCGTAGCTTTGACCAGTAAGACGCTCTCTGATTCTCCAAGTAACACCTGCTCCTTGGCAACATATCCACGCCCACACGTTGATAGAGAAGCGACCACTACGAGCTGTACGATTTATATAGCGCTCTTCATATCGGCAATTTCTTAGGCGGTATACACGCACAGAGCCATCATAGCAGGATTGAAAAACTTTTTCGTCTGAAAAAATTGTGTTGTCCCAAAAGTCCTGTGGCAC